>JANJGN010000017.1:5766725-6259225 GCA_026770705.1 Isurus oxyrinchus | reverse complement strand
GAAAGCTGCAAGGTGAAACAACGCCTCATACAAATTCATGCACTCCACACATTTCTCCCATGTTAAACAGGGTTTCTGTCTATATCTGTTACATAGATGGACATCTCCCTGCTTTACTTGGAACCTCATAATACTGAAGGGCGATTAACTTAAAGAGAAAATGTAGAGTAGCCAAGTACTACAACAATGGGTTTGAATAAACACTGAGAACACCAATCCACATTAGCCAACTGCATATTAGCATCTCAGTTGATTAATCAGGCCAGTTTCGTTTCTTCTTACAGTAGAAATCTCCTGAAATGAATTCCTGAATTTTATGATTTATTGCTTTGATGCATCTACAAGCTGTCCCTGCAAATGCCTTCCCGAAAACTCTAGTCAGCTAACAATGTGCATTCCTATAGCACCTTTCTCAACCTCAGGATATCACCAAGTACTTTGCAGCCATTGAAGGATTGTTACTGCTGAAAAGTAGGAAATGCAGCAGCCAATTTACACGCAGCAAGGTCCCACAAACAACTATGTGATTGTGACCCAGGTAATCGATTATAGTGATGTTCAAAGAAAAAGTATTGCAGGCAATGTCAAGATATATTCCCTTGAAGGAGAAAGGGAGGACAAATAAATCTGGAGCACCCTGGATGATGAGAGAGATAGAGGTAAAGATGAAAAGGAAGAAGTGCGCATACGACAGATGTCAGGTAAAAAATACAATGGAGAATTAGGGTGAATATAGAAGGACCAGAAGGGAAGTGAAGAAATTAATAAGAAAAGCAAGGAGAGAGCATGAAAAGAGGCTGGCAGCGAGCATAAAAAGAAATCCCAAGGTCTGCTATAAGCATATAAATAATAAAAGGGTGGTAAAAGAAATAGTAGGGTCGATTAGGGACAAAAAGGGGACTTGCATGTGGAGGCTGGAGAAATAGCAGAGGTGTTGAATGAGTGCTTTGCATCTGTCTTTGCAAAGGAAGAACTTGCTACCCAGGCCAAGGTGAAAGAGGAGGTAACTGGTACACTAGAAGAACTTACAATCGAGAGGGAGGAGGTGTTGGAAAGGCTATCTTTACTAAAATTGATAAGGTACCAGGACCGGATGAGATGCATCCAAGGGTCTGGAGGGAAGTGAGACTGGAAATTGCAGAGGCATAGTGATAATCTTCCAGTTTTCCTTAGACACAGGGGAGGTTCCAGAGAACTGAAGAGCTGTGAATTTTACACCCTTGTTGAAAAAGGGGTGCAAGGATAAAGCTGGCAACTACAGACCAGTCAGTTTGACCTCAGTGGTAGGGAAACTTCTGGAAACTATAGTATGGGATAAAATCAATAATCGCTTAGACAAGTGCAGGATAATTAAGGAAAGCCAGCATGGATTCATCAAGGGAAAATCATGTTTAACTAACTTGCTGGAGATTTTTGAGGAGGTAACAGAGAAGGCTGATAAAGAAAGTGCTGTTGATGTGGTGTATATGGATTTTCAAAAGGCATTTGATACAGTGCCACACAACAGACTTGTGGGCAAAATTCTGGGTCATGGAATAAAAGGGAAAGTAGGCACTTGGATAAGAAATTGGCTGAGTGACACGAAACAGAGAGTAGTGATAAATGGTTGATTTTCGGATTGGAGGAAGGTTTGTAGTGAAGTTCCTCAGGGGTCAGCGTAGGGACCCTTGCTTTGCCTGATATATATTAATAACCTAGACTGTGGTGTGCAGGGCATGATTTCAAAATTTGCAGATGATACGGAGATTGGAAATGTTGTCAGTTGTGATGAGGACAGTTTTGAATGTCAAAAGAACATAGACATGTTGGTGGATTGGGCAGATCAGTGGCAGATGAAGTTCAGTGCAGAGAAGTGTGAGGTGATTCATTTTGGCAGGAAAAATATGACGAGACAGTATAAAGCAAAAGGAGAGCCTCTAAAGGAGGTGCAGGAACAGAGGGACCTCAGTATGTATGTACTTAGGTCATTGAATATGGCAGGGCATATTGAGAGAGTAGTTAACAAAGCATATAGTATCATAGGCTTTATCAATAGGGACATTGAGTACAAGAGTAAGGAGGTCATGTTGAACTTGTATAAGACACTAGTTAGGCTTCATCTGGAGTACTGTGTCCGGTTCTGGGTGCCATACTTGAGGAAGGATGTGAAGGCATTGGAGAGAGTACAGAGGAGATTCACAAGTATGATTCCCGGATGAGGAGCTGTAGCTATGAGGATGGATTGGAGAGGTTGGGACTGTTTTCCTTTGAGAAAATAAGTCTGAGAGGAGACTTGACAGAGGTATTCAGGATCCTGAGGGGTATGGACAGGGTAAATAGTGAGAAACTTTTCCCACTCAAGAGAACGTCAAGAAGTAGAGGGCACAGATTCAAAATAATTGAAACAAAGGAGTAAATGTGATGTGAGGAAAAAGGGCGTTTGGAAACTGGGGGCAGGATATTTCAGCGTGTGACAGCGTGGTCCGACATGCCAGCGCTTAAAATGACTCGTGAGGAGGTCGGACATGTGACCCGACATCATTGCGCAGTCCTGTGCTATATCGCTCAGTGGGTGCAGCTGTATGCCCGCCGATATGTAAACGGCTTATTAAGGCCATTAGGAAAGTAAGTGGTGTAAGTGTTAACACTGCCCGTCCAACCTTAAGGTTGATGGGTAAGCAGAGAGCCCAAGCGGCCTTCGTGTCTTTTAGGAAACCTCATCCACGAGCGGGATGAGGCTTCCTAAAGCTTTTATTAAATGGATTCTTAAAAATATCAAAATATAAAAACAGGGTCCCATCTCATGTGACAGAGTGACATGAGGGGGACGTGTTTAAATCAATGTTTGAACCATTTATTCAATTATTTCAATATCGATTCAATCTCCCTGAGGCAGCTCTGTGCCCCGGGAGATTGAAGGGGTCTTCCATGTGCATGCCCGAAATAGCGTTGGCCCAGACTCTCCCACCTCCTCCCACCCGTGCGGGTAGCACTGAGCGCCACGGCCCGTGTATTATGCCGGGTGGGCCTTATTTGGATCCCACCGAGCCCTTCTGCTGCCTGAAAAATTCAGGCCTGGAACAAACTTTCTGAGAGGCTGGTGGAGGCGGGTTCGATCGAGGTATTCAAAAAGGAATTGGATTGTTAGCTGAAAAGAGAGAATGTGCAAGGTTACGGGGATAAGGCACGGGAGCGGGACTGGGTGGAATGCTCTTTCAGAGAGCTAGTGCAGACTTGATGGGCTGAATGGCCTCCTTCTGCACTGTAAAGGTTCTGTGATACTGTGCTTCAGGGATAGGTACACCAGGAGAACTCTCCTGCACCTCTTTGAAATATTGCCACAGGATCTTTTATGTCCAGCCGAGATGGCAGACGGTGCCTCGGTTTTACATCTCATTCAGGAAAGGGCACCTCCAACAGTGCTGCACTCTCTTAGTACTGCAATGCAGAGTGTCAGCCTGGATTTGGAGTGGGACTTGAAATCACTTGCTGACTCAGGAGGTGAGAGTGCCAGCCGTTCAGCATTGGCTGACACTCTTTTATTACTTTATTACCCATGTTTATAAAAGCCTGAATTAAATGTCTTTATTCTGTTATTTTAATCACCCACCAGCCCCACTGTATCCTCCCCGCCACCCACCCACAAATTAGCTGTTCAACAATTGAGCTTTCAAATAAAATATGACAATGTTTAGAACAGGAGGTGAGTTTTGAGCTTAACAAACCCATCCCTCAATCAGATCGAAACCTGGACTCTGGGAAAGGGTGAGATGAGCAACGATTTCCCAAAAAAGTACCTGGATGAGCACTTGGCACGTCATAACATTCAAGGCTACGGGGCCAAGTGCTGGTAAATGGGGTTAGGTAGGTAGGTCAGGTGTTTCTCACGTGTTAGTGCAGACTCGATGGGCCGAAGGGCCTCTTCTGCACTGTGTGATTCTGTGATTCTGTCAGAATAGCTGCAAGACCAGATGCTGTTTTTAACCAAAAAAGACCACAAGGTATTTCGTTACTAAAAAGTGGAGATTTCACCTTGTTATGGAAATAAAAGTCCAAACTGCCTTCTTACGAGTGCGTTTAAGTTATTTTTGAGACATTGTGGTGAGGGATGTTTCAATAGCTGCATTGTGTACCCTGAAAAGGTGAGATGCCTAGATTAGTGTTTAAAACATATGGGAACAGAACCAAAATCTGGTCGGTCCCAAAACTCCAAACAAATCATAAATCAGAACTAGGACGGAAACTGGTTTTGCCAGGGTTCTGTCAATTGGAAACATTGAACTATTTTTCAAGTGGAGGGCGTGGCTGCGGTGGATGGGGATTAATCCTCTCTACGTAAGCCCTGGATCAAGTGGGTGAGTGGATGTTCTTGGGGATAACTCAGGAACCTCTAACCAGAAGTCCTTGTCAGTCCTCAGTGTAACTTTCACTACTTGAGAGTTACAGTGAGCCTTGCTGAACTCCAAGGTCTCCTGATCCTGAATGAGTCAATTAACCTGCATCTCAGCTCTCTCTTACAGTGCTGTTAAAACTGTGGCCTACCCCGCTTTGGGACTTGGCAGGTCACTGAGTCACCATCAGAATAACTTGGCGCTCATCTGAAATTTTGGATTATTGTTGGAGCAGATGACCCTGCAATTTGCCTCAGGATCTAGGGATCTCTGTATCGGCAGATTTGGGGCCCACCTTGTCACTCTTGTATGAGATACAGTCAAATAATAGTTATGTTACTGGATAGTAATCCAGTGAAGCTGGGTTTAAAACCCGTCATGATAGTTTGAGAATTTGAATCCAGTTTATTAAAAAATCAGGAAACAAAAAGTTCTTAGATTGTAATTAAATAAAAACAATTGGTCCATTAATGTCCTTTGAAGGAACCCTGCCATCTTTGTCTGGTCTGGCCCTATATGTGACCAAGCCTTGATGGGGTGAGGCTTGAGGGATAAGTTGTCAGTGTTGGCATCTTCACACAGCCAGCTTCCTCTGGATGGTGGAGGTCTCAGGTATATTCAAGGTGCAGAAGCCTTGGCAAATTGCTGCAATTATGTGCTATAAAGTGTTATTCCCTTTTACATGGGATGTGTGCATTTCTGGCAAGGCCATCATTTGTCAACTATCTTTGAACTGAGTGTTTTGCTGTGCTATTTCAGAGGGCAGTTAAGAGCCAATATGGAGTCACACATAGGTCAGTGGATTTCCCTTCCTAAGGGGCCATGAGTGAACCAGATGGGTATCTACCACAATCAATGATGGTTTTATGGTTACCTACTGAGGCTCTTTTTCAATTCCAAATTTACTAATTGAATTCAAATCCCACTAGCTGCTGTGGTGGGATTTGAACTCATGTTGGCCTGGGCCTCCAGCTGCTAGTCCAGTGATATTACCACTACACTACCACCTCCCCTCTGTAAATCTTGATGTGTTAGCTTTTTTCTCAACCTATTTTTGCTACATTCTTAATTTTTAAAAAAAAATCAAGCCTACCCTCTCCCAGTTGAAGTTACCTGAACACAAGAAAGTCTTTAATTTTACAATTCAGTCCCTGTTAGGAAATAGAGACAGTTTAAGTAAATTATATTTGCATTTTTTGGGGGTTAGGAATGAGTTTTAGCTTTAAAGTATAGGTTTGATTTGCATTTCTGTATCTGTGTTAAAAAATGGTTAAATTGAGTTTTAGTTTCATTTTAAAAAGGTGCCTGCATTTCTAATGAGGTTTTTTAAGACTGTTGTAGCTAAGGCAAACAAGCAAGAGTGGAAGAATTGACTGTTGCCTAGCAACAGGGATCCATAGAGGCAGGTCCCTCCCATAGACACACGCACAGAAAAGTTAGAAACAGCAGTTTATTTTGGAAGCTGTTGGAGTTCAGCAGGTTTTGAAGATAGCTGCTGGATAGGTGCAGCCTAAAAGGGGGAGATAGTCAGTTCCAAGCTAAGGAAAAACCCCAAGATTCCAGGGGAGTGGAACAGGGAAAAGTTCCAAGCAGACCTTATAGTCAAAGGAAGGACAGGAACCTGGAAAAGGTCCTGTTAATGAAATTAAGAGTGAGGGATAGAGAGAAAGACTCCAAGCTTCATATTTAAAGAGACAAAAGCTGCAGAAAGCAGATTTAAAGTGAGAACAGCTTGCAAAAGTCAAGAAGGTCCAAAGAACTACCTGAAGGTCTGTAGCTCTTTGCTATGGGCATGTGAAGCAGTGGTGTACTGTTGACAGCTGAGTCAGTGAGAAAGAGTGCATTGAAGACAGCTTGAATGCATGTGACCCAGCGGAGAGGAACATCAGAAGGAGAGTTCAAAACCCTGGAGGTGAACTCTTGTGGAAGGTGTCTAAGAGAAAGCGCTGGTTAGGGAGAAGATCCCAAGGTGAGTTCTTGGAAAGTGGAGATTGGAAACCCTCGTGTGAAAGACGGAGTGCAGTGAGATCAGTTGGCTCACAGTGTGACAAGCGTCTGGGGGGAGTTTCGGACAGACCCATTGTATCTGGCTGAGGTAGCATTTGTCACTTGGTTTCAGAGTGTCAAGTGTCTGACCACAGGGTGCTTATTGGTTTACATGGACCGTGTACTCACTGTGAACAATAATGCATAAGATAGCTTTTGTAAATTGTGTTATCCTTACAAATCTGTATACGTTTGTAAAGGTATAGTTGTGGGTGAAGGAGTATTGTAATCTAGTTCATCTTTTCCTTGTTTAATAAATGTTTTATTCTTTTATTAAAAGTTCCATCAGCTCACTCCTGTGACTCTGTTCGGTAGCTACTCTCCACGTATTTAAGCAAACAAAAGTTAGGATCGATCAAGCTGGGTTCCACTCTGGGATCAGGCTTGTCCAGGGGTAACCTCAGCTGGATCGTAACAGTCCCACCAACATTCAAATCAGTGCATTGATGTAATGTGTACCTCAGTCAGAATGTCTGTGTATCTTCATTGTGTTTTACTTTCTTAACAGTAATTGTTTAGCTCGTCACCCACAAAAGTCTGTCTCGAATGTGCTGACAATATCTTGGTTGCAAGCGTGGGAGAAGAGAGCAAAGACTTCAACGTTTGACTGTTCATCCTGCGCTGACCACATTCTGCTCAAACTCCCAAAAGTTCCCCCCCAACTCCAAAACCTGCAGAACCTTCTCACATGTTGCAATAAGGGGAGCAGGCTCCTGCCTAAACTGACTCCAGATGATGAACTGTGAAGCATCCAGTTGTTTTCCTCGATGTCCAAAGGATAGTTAGGGAACTTTTCAGTTAGATTCAGTCGGACGGATCCAAGTTCTCTGAGAATTTGACAACCTGTCACTTTAATAATAAGTTGGTGTGCTATTGATATTGTGTCACTCAATGTCACTGGACTATTAGTACGAGTTATATCATATCATACTTACAAATCAGCCTAAAGACACCTGAGAGCAGAATATCATTACTGCACCAATTTTGACAAAACATTGGCTCTCTCAATATTGGATTGCAGTAAATTAGGCCCCAAGAGTGCAAACAGTCTCCCTAATATAAGGATTGTTTGGAAGTGTCGATGCTTGCTTCTCATTGCCAGAATTGCTCTGTCGAGTGTCAATGCTGGCTGACACTAATAAATCAATCACTGTCAGTTTTGTTGGTGCCCAGCTGACACTTGAATCTGCTAACTACATATGTAATGAAACCCCTGTCAGTCCTCAAGACAGGCTGCGCAGTGGGACAATTCACAGCAATACAACATTGTAGCCTAATGGGAAATTGATATGCAGTCCCTTAACAACCTCCCACTCCCTCTCAGCCAGTGGCAGGGCATGTGTCCTGACTAAACAGTGAAAAGTCATTAAGCTTTTGAATCTTATGGAGGAGCCTGTGTTTCTGCCTTGGGTATGTGGCCAGAATGCACAATTGTGGAAGGCGAACAAAGCAATCATCCGATAAGAGATTAAAAAGGAATGAGAATACACGGGCCTTCTTACTGGAGTACACTTTTTAAAAAAAATGTGATGCACTGATTCAAATTTTGATTGGTCTGAACTGCAACTGTATTGAGTCAAACAAGGTGGAGCCACTATGTCTAAGTGTCGCCTTTAGACAGGAAGCAGGTGGGTGGATTCATCCACCATCCATTTCAGAGGCCTATTTTTTTTAGATTTCCAGTGGACCTTTTATCCTCTACCTCAGCAAGTAATAGTGTTTTTCATCAAACATCATGTTCTGAAAAGTCTCTTTATCTACCAGGCTGTTGTGTCATAGCTTAAAGTGTGGCCCCATTTGATAGAAAACTGGAAGGGGAGATAATTTAATTACAACAAGAACAAGAGCAACTTACATTTTATGTTGCAGCTTTAATGTCATAAAACGTCCCAAGTCGCTTCACGAGAGCTTTATCAGAGTTTGAAACCAAGCCACAAAAGGAGATATTAGTTCAGATGACCAAAAACTTAGTCAAAGAGGTCAATTTTAAGGAGTGCCTTAAAGCAGGAGAGAGAGTCTTAAAGGAGCAGCAAGGTTTAGGGAGGGAATTCCAGAAATTTGTGTCCAGGCAGCTTAAGGCCTATGGCAAAGCACTAAAAGCCGGAGTCACCTAAGAGGCCGGAAGTGGAGGAGTTGCAGAGATCTTGGAGGATTATACAGCCGGAGGAGGTAACAGAAAAACAGAGAGGCAAAGCCTCGGAGGGATTTGAAAACAAGGATGAGATTTTTTTTAAAAATTAAACGCTGCTGGACCGGGAGCCAGCAAGCCCAGGGGTCAGCAAGCCCAGGGCTTATTGGTGAATGGGACTTAACTAAAGTTATGGACAGCAGAATTTTGGATGAGCTCAAGTTTCAGTAGGTTGCAGGGTGGAAGCCTGGCCTTGAAATAGTGTAAAAGGGTGAGTGGCAATATTGCTTGTACAGGTGTGCAGTCCACACACATTACACAGGCCGGGTGACAATCTGCAGACTGACGTGATCTGTTTGCAGTAACTCAGGAGAGCCGTGGGCTCTAAATCACATGACTAATACTAATCAATTTTTAATAACACAATGTTTTTCACTTTCCATATTTGGTTGTTTGACTGAGTTGACCTTGTCGATGTGGCCCACGATCTACACAATAACTAAACCAAATACTCGAGAGGTTTATCTTCCACTATTACTTACGCTATTTAAAAAACCCAAACAGGTTTATGTTAAGTTGGCACAGATAGTAATGTGTAAAGCGATTCATTACAAACAGCCTTGAGAAATAGAAAGGAACTTCCATGAATATAATTATTAATATAGTTCGTTATTATTGTCTCCCCGGTGGTTTGCAATACAGCTTCTCAAATACTTCTTGGTGCCACTTCTGTACAGAACCCCAGTAAAAAATGACTGAATGATACACCTTTGGAGATAGTGGGGTTACAGGTGAACAGATTACCTGGAGCAGTTGCAGTTTGCTGCAAATGATACAGCTTGTAAGAAAAATAAAGACTTGCATTTATATTGCACCTTTCACAAGCTCGGGACGCCTCACAGGGCTTTACAACCAAAGGAATAGTTCTGAAGTGCAGTCGCTCTCATAATGTAGAGAATGTGGCAGCCAACCTACACATGGCAATCTCCCACAAACAGCCATGAGATAATGTGGAAATCTGATGTGTAAAAACCTTTGTGAAGAATGTTATAATAGAAGGTCGCATGATCTTATTATCCAACGTCAGAGTAGCACAGGCTACCTTAGCAGTCTATAGTTAGTAGTGAGTAGTCTAGAATAAGAGTCTGTGATGTAGAGGCAGAGTTTGAGTTGTAAGTACGCAAGTGTAGCTGCTGAGTTCCTTTGTAAATAAATGGAACGTGTTCTACATAAGAACTGTCTGCTGATCTGCAATGTCTATGGCCATCCTGAAACAAGTGCGAATCCCGGATCCGTTAGTCCAACTAAACTAGTGACCAGGGTCCAACAGATAACTAACCAGATCCTTTGTTTCAATGATGCTGTTTGAAGGCTAAATGTTGGTCAGAATAATGGGCAGAACTCCCCTGCTCCTCTCTGTTCCACACCTACTCCAGGACTTCAGCATAGAAAATTCAAGTCTGATACTCCGATGCAGTACTTGAGGGAGTGCTGCACTGTTGGAGGTGACATCTTTCATATGAGGCATTAAAACTGATGCCCTGTCTTCCCTCTCAGATGGACCTAAAATTTGCCATGCCACTATTTCAAAGAAGAGCAGGGGAATTATCCTCAGGCGAATGGTTATTCCTCAGTCGACATCACAAAAGTGGATTATCTGGTCTTTACAGCTTTTCTGCTTGTGATGTGCATATTTTGGCTGCCACGTTTCCTACATTACAAAAGTGACCACACTTTAAAAGTACTTCACTGGTTGTAAAGTGTGTGATGGATAGGGAAAAGTGCCATAAAATTCAAGCCTTTCCTTTTTTTTTTGGATAATGTTATGGGATCTTTTAAGTCCACCTCAGAGCTGTTGGGACCTTGGGTTAACACCCCAGCTGATGGACAACACCTCCGGCAGTGTAGCACTCTCTCAGTACCGCACGGGAGTGTCAGCCTTTCTTCGTTGGCTGTTTGAGAGAAATCTGCACTGTTGCGCATGTTGGATCTGCACTAACGAACTCACCATTATGATTCCTATTTATCAATCTGCTAAAATGACATGCCAATTGCTTTGCCAGGATAACAGAATTCCTTTCAGCGACAGACAGTAAGGCTGGATGATCTGGATGGAGGGAGGAAACTGAATTTAATGACTTCTTTCACCTTTTCGGTCTGCAGTTCTGCAAAAAGGACACTGCCACGAAACCTTTTCCCTCCATTGAGGCTGACGGACCTGCTAAGCATTTTTCTGTTTGATTCAGATTTCTAGCTTTGGCAGTATTTTAGGGAAGCTGGAAAATTTTTTAGTTGTCATGGTGACGGCAGCGTTCAAAGGCCTAAGTTTCTACTGAACCGTATTTGGAGCTAATGGTCACATTAAATGCAGGCTCCATATATGAAAAAAAAAATCGAGGATCTCAAAGTAAAATTAGTACCAGGCCTCATGCGGAGTTTGCCGAAGTGATAATGTTGTCTGTGGTCAGGGCCAGCAAGTACCTTAGCTGGTATGTTTCTGTGTGTGTTTCTCTTTTATAAAAATGATGCTGTAATGCACAGATGAGAGGCCTGTTAGTGTTAGTGGAGCATTACAGGCCATGGTTGCACTCTTAACCCATAGTGAGAGGGCAGAATCTTGTGCCCTCCCCCGTGGCGAGTTTGATGGTGGTGGCATTTAATCAGGCGGGTGGGAACTCCACCCCGATTAAGTCTGTAACCGGAGTGCACATGGACGGCCTTGCTGCCAATTGAGACCCCTACGTGGGCAAATAATGCCCACTTAAGGGTCTAATCCCACCATCTGGCATGTTTGCTTGTGGGGAGGGGGTGTGGGGCTGAGGTGGGGAGTGGGAGGTCCTCCCTTCAGAGGCACTCAGTGCCTGCTCAAGGTACCTGACACCAAGAAGCGGGGAATGGGAGGGGGATGGGGGGGGAGGTGCTGCTGAGACCCTCCCCCTGCCCTAACCACTGAACCTCTCCATCAACCCCCCCTCCCCCTTCCATCTGCAACCCTCGCCCTGTGACCCTCTACCCGCCATCACTCACCTGGTGCCCGGCTCGCTCTCAATCCGGTTTCAGGTGGATGCCCATCACGTCCCCCCCCACCCCCGGTGTTCCTGAATACAGAATGAAGACGCCACGGGCGTCTAATTGGCTGGCAGCTCTTGGTGGGCGGGACTTCTGCCCCTGGGGTCTTTGATCCCAGAGATGGCCTGCCGCTGGCCTGTTAAGTGCCTGATTAGCGCAAGATGCAACAAGCCTTCCTGAGAAGAGGCAGCGCGGGGTTCTTGTTGGCTCTTAAGCCAGGGGCTGAGACCCCCGTTGCTCCCCATGATCCCAGCCAGAAGGTTCTTGGTTCAAGCCCCACTCAAGGGCTAAGCTGACTTTTTATGGTATTGCATTAGAGTAACTCCTTGTACGTTTAATGCTTTGAGATATTCCTGAGCTATGATAAGATGTTAAATAGTTGCACACATTTCTGTGATTGTACTATCATCATGATATTAGTTTTATGTTGAAGTGTTTTGTGCAATGTTTCCAGATGACAAACTCCCTTTAAGCTATGCACAATTTTCAAATATACTTTATTACCATTTACAAGGCAAACAAGTTTCAAAATATGGGCATAACATCATTATATCATCAGTTTAGTTCTGACACACAAATTGTCTGGATGTCTATACATACACAATGATAACTTACAGTGTGTATAAACTGTCCTGTTATCTCCTATCTATCAATACACAGACGATTTCTTCAACACGTTAGGGAGCCTTTTATTTATTTTGTTTATAGAATCACAGAGTTATACAGCACAGAGACAGGCTCTTCAGCCCATTGTGTCTGTGCTGGCCAGCAAGCACCTATCTATTCTTACCTCATTTTCCAGCAATTGGCCCGTAGCCCTGTATGCCGTGACATTTCAAGTGCTCATCTAAATACTTCTCTTAAGTGTTGTGAGGGTTTCTGCCTCTACCACCCCCACAGACAGCATTTTCCAGATTCCACCCACCCTCAAAGTGGAAAAATATCTTCAAATCCCCTCTAAACCTCCTGCCTCTTACCTTAAATCTATGCCCCCTGGTTATTGACACCTCTGCTAAGGGGAAAAGTTTCTTCCTATTTACCCTATCTATGCCCCTCATAATTTTTTAGACCTCTATCAGGTCCCCCTTCAGTCTTCTCTGCTCTAAGGAAAACAACCCCAGCCTATCCAGTCTCTCCTTATAGCTGAAACGCTCCAGCCCAGGCAATATCCTGGTGAATCTCCTCTGCACTCTCTCCAGTGCAATCACATCCTTCCTATAGTGTGGAGACCAGAACTCAACACAGTACTCCTGCTAATAAAGGCAAGTATCCGTATGCCTTCTTAACTACCTTATCTCCTGTGCTGCTGCCTTCAGGGATCTATGGACATGTACATCAAGGTCTCTCTGATCCTCTGTACTTCCTAGGGTCCTACCATTCATTGTGTATTCCCTTGTCATGTTAATACTTCCAAAATGCATCACCTCACACTTCTCAGGATTAAATTCCATTTGCCACTGCTCTGCCCATCTGACCAGCCCATCTATATCGTCCTTTCCTCCTCACTATTTGTGACACCACCAATTTTCATGTCATCTGCAAACTTACTGATCATACCTCCTATATCCACATCTAAATATTTAATGTACACAAACAGCAAGGGTCCCAGCACCAATCCCTGTGGTACACCTCTCGTCACAGGCTTCCAATCTCAAAAACAACCTTTGACTATTACCCTCTGCTTCCTGCTAGTAAGCCAATTTTGGATCCAATTTGCCAAATTACTCTGGATCCCATGGGCTCTTACCTTCTTGACCATTTTCCCATGTGGGACCTTGTCAAAAGCCTCACTGAAGTCCATGTAGACTATGTCAACTGCACTACCCTCAACTACACAACTATCATCTCCTTGAAAAAATTCACTCAAATTTGTTAGACATGATCTCCCCCTAACAAAGCCAGGCTGACTATCGCTGACTATCTCCAAATGGAGATTAATCCTGTGTCTCAGAATTTTTTCCAATAGTTTCCCTACCACTGATGTTAGACTCACTGGCCAGTAACTACCTGGTTTATCCCTACTACCCTTCTTGAATAATAGTGCCGCATTCGCTGAGCTCCAGTCCTCTGGCATCTGTCCTATGGCCAGAGAGGATTTGAAAATTAGTGTCAGAGCCCCTTCAATCTCCTCCCTTGCCTCACACAGCAGCCTGGGATACATCTCACTTGGATCTGGGGACTTATCCACTTTTAAGCCTGCTAAAACTAATACCTCCTCCCTCTCAATGATAACTTGTTCAAGTATATACAGACCCCTCCCTGATTTCTACACCCATATGGTCCTTCTCCATACTGAACACAGATGAAAAGTAATCATTTAAAACCTCACCTATGTCCTCTGGCTCCTAACTGGGCCCTAATTGGCCCCACTCTTTCCCTGGTTATTCTCTTGCCCTTAATATATTTATAAAATGTCTTGGGATTTTCCTTCATCTTGCCTGCCAGTTTTTTATCATGCCCCCTCTTCACTGTCCTAATTACTTTTTTAAGTACCCCCCTACAGTTTCTATACTCCTCTAGGGCTTCTACTGTTTTCAAAGCTCTGTATCTACCATAAGCCTCTTTTTTTTCCTTATCCAATCCTCTATATCCCTTGACATCCAGGGTTCCCTAGACTTGTTGGTCCTACCCTTCACCTTTATGGGAACACGTTGGTCCTGAATTCTCACTATTTCCTTTTTGAATGACTCCCACTGGTCTGATGTAGACTTTCCTACAAGTAGCTGCTCCCAGTCTACTTTGGCTAGATCTTGTCTTATCATACTGAAATCGGCCTTCCCCCAATTCAGGATCTTTATTTCTAATTCGTCTTTGTCCTTTTCCAAAGCTACCTTGTGATTACTATCCCAGAAATACTCCTCCATTGACACTTCTATCACTTTCCTGGCTTCATTCCCTCAGATTAGGTCCAGTACTACCCCTCCTCTTGTAGGACTTTCTATGTGCTGGCTCAAAAAGCTCTCCTGGATGCACTTTAAGAATTCCGTCCCCTCTAAGCTTTTCACACTAAGACATCAGGAAAGTTGAAATCCCCTACTATTACCACCCTATTATTTTTACATTTCTCTGAGATTTGCCTACATCTATCTCCCCCTGACTGTTTGGAGGCCTATAGTACACCTCCAGCAAAGTGATTGCCCCCTTTTTGTTTTTAAGCTCTACCCATATGGCCTCATTTGAGGGGCCTTCTAAGATATCATCCCTCCTTACTGCAGTAATTGACTCCTTGATCAATATTGCAATACCATCTCCTCTTTAACACAACCCCTCCCTGACATGCCTGAAGATTCTATACCCTGGAATATTGAGCTGTCAGTCCTGCCCTTCCCTCAACCATGTCTCTGTGATAGCAACAATATTCCCATGTGTTAACCAATGCCTTCAGTCCATCTGTCTTGTAAGACTCCTTGAGTTAAAATAAATGCAATCCAGCCTTGCATTATCCCCTTGTGCCTTCAAAAGGTCTATACTTGCTCTGCCTTCCAGACTGACTTATTTTCTCTTCCAAATTTGGCTGTGCATCACCCCCTACTCTGCCTCCACTCTGTATCCCATCCTTCTGCCAAATCAGTTTAAACCCCCCCAAGACAACCACCCCTACCAACAGCACTAGCAAAGCTCCCCGCAAGGATGTTGGTCCTGATCCGGTTCAGGTACAACCCGTCCGATATGTACAGGCCCCACCTTCGCCAGAAACAGACCCAGTGATACAGGAAACTTAAGCCCTCCCTCCTGCACCACCCCTTTGGGATATTGTATGAGACATGACACGTGGTGATTGTAGCATTACTTGGGAGGAAAATGGTGACTTTGGACCTATCGGTTCCCAAAGCTGTCCACCACTGACGTTTCTTTTTGCTATGTCAGAGTCCACTGTAGACATACTGAGAGAGATTATGATTAGTTAATAACTTCATTATCATTGTATCAAGCGACGACCAGGATAGTCTTTTGTCATCTAGCAAATCCTACATAACCTACATTTACTTTTAGTCATATTCATTTTTATGATTGAAGTTTAAAGGTTTAGAAAGGCCCAAGTGAACTGTTTGAAATAAGAAAAATAATATTGCATAATGCATTCGAGAAAGTTACACTCTCTGCGGTCAAAATAGTAAAGATTCTCCTTGACAACCATATAATGCTACTAAGGTGGATGGAACTAATATTTTCATCCCTGTTTGTTAGTCTGTTTGTCTGTAAGCAATATATTTCAAAAACAAATCGATGGATTTCAACAAAACCGATAGGATATGACACAAGGAAGAGATGATTAACTTTTGGCAAGAGTGTGGGTCTGTATCCTGGAATTTTTTTAAAGAATGCATTATATTGGGAGATGGGGCAAATTGCCTTTATTTTAAGAATGTTGTGAGTTGTTTTATTTTGATTTTAATTGATTATCTTAGAATGTTGTAGATCATCTCAGCTGCTGTGGTGGTATTTGTCACAGCTGTCAAAATGTGAGCAGAGTTTTCAGTGCAGGTTGTTGTTGGATATGGATTGGTCTGAAGCCTCCTCAATGAGATGAAAGCTCTTAATAAAAAGATTATTTTCTTCAGTTTTGTAGTTATAGACACTAACCAGGCAGAGAAAAGCCTCAAGGAAGAGTGGATAACATTGTGTTAACACAGAATGGTGGAGGGATGTGTTTGACTGACTGCCCTCTTCAGTTGTTATTGACTTAGGGGAGGTGCCAGAGGACTGGAGAACTGCAAACATGTTCAGAAAAAGTTGTAAAGATAAGCCCAGCAATTACAGATCAGTCAGTCTAACTTCAGTGGTGGGGAAGCTTCGAGAAACAAATATTCAGGATGGAATTAGTAGTCACGTGGAAAAAGGTGGGTTGATTCGGAAGCGCCAGCATGGATTTCTAAAGGTGAAATCATGATTCACTAACTTGCTGAAGTTTTTTGACGAGGTAACAGAAAAAGCTGATGAGGGTAACGCTCTTGATGTAATGTACATGGACGTTCAAAAGGTATCTGATACAGTGTCACACACCAGACTTGTAAGAAAAGTTATAGCTCATGGAATAAAAAGGACATAGCAACATGATTACAAAATTGGCTGAGTAAAAGGAAACAGAGGGAAATGGTCAATGGATATTTTTTAGGCTGGAGGAAGGTTTGTAGTGGAGTTCCTCATGGGGTCAATACTGGGACCCTTGTTTTTGCTGATACATATTTATGATCTAGATCTTGGTGTGCAGGGGTCAAATTTCAAAATTTGTGGATGATACAAAACTTGGAAGTTTGGTAAACTGTGAGGAGGACAGTGTAGAACTTCAAAAGGACATAGACAAGTTGGTGGAGTGGGCAGATAGGTGGCAGATGAAGTTCAATGGGGAGAAGTGTGAGGTGATGCATTTTAGTAAGAAGAACATGTAGAGACAATAAAAAATAAGGTATATAATTCTTAAGGGGATGCAAGAGCAGAGGGGTCTAGATGTATATGTGCAGAGATCATTGAAGGTGGCAGGACAGGTGGAGAGAGCAGTTAATAAAGCATGTAGTGTCTTGGACTTTATTAATAGGGGCATAGAGTACAAGAGCAGGGAGGTTATGCTGACATTATATAAGACACTAGTCAGACCTCAGCTAGAGTATTGTGTCCAGTCTTAGGCACTACTCTATAGGAAGGATGTGAACACATTGGAGAGAGTGTAGAAGAGGTTTACAAAAATAGTTCCAGGGATGAGAAACTTCAGCTATGAGGATAGATTGAAGAAGTTGATACTGTTTTCCTTGGAGAAAAGAAAGCTAAGTGGAGATTTGATAGAGATGTTCAAAATCATGAGGGGGCTGGATAGAGCAAATAGGGAGAAACTGTTCCTGCTCATAAAAGGTATGGGAACGAGAAGGCACAGATTTAAAGTGATTTGCAAAAGAAGTAAATGTGATGTGAGAAAAAAACTTTTCACACGGCAAGTGGTTCGAGTCTGGAATGCACAGCCTGGAAGTGTGGTGGGGACAGGTTCAATCGAGGCATATTCAAGAGGGCATTGAATTATCATTTAAATAGAAACAATGTGCAAGATTATGGGATAAAGGCAGGAGAATGGCACTGAGTAATCATGCTCCTTTGGAGAGCCGGTGCAGACTCGATGGGCGGAATGGCCTCCTTCTGTGCTGTAACAATTCTGTGATTCTGAATACGTATTTTTTTTTTAAATGTACACTGATCTTTCTCCGCAGGAGCTTGAGTTCAAACCCTGCTGAGACTAATGAGTGAAAGACTCTTTCCGACAGGTAAACTTCCCCATGTTAAATGAATTTGGGCCAGTTTCCATCCAATTCCCATCGGGGAAATACAGCAAGTGCAAAACTGCTGATAATTCAGTCGTAATTAGACAATCTCACCATAGGATGAGGTGAGACCGGAGAGGCTGGGATTGTTCTCCTGCGAGCAGGGGAAGTTAAGAGGATATTTAGTAAATGTATTCCAAATAATGAGACATTTTGATGAAGTAAACAAGAAGAAACTGCTTCTGCTGACAGGCAGTTCAGTAGTGAAAGAACACAGATTTTAGATAATTGGCAAGTGAATCAGAGAGGAGAAGAGGAGAGTTTTTTTTTTAGCACAGCAAGTCATGAATGCACTACTTGAAAGGGTGATGGAAGCAGATTCAACAGTAATTTTCAAAAGTGAATTGAATACATATTTGAAAAGGAAAGATTTGCAGAGCCTAATGGAAAGAGCAAGGGTGCTGAACTAATTGGATAGCTCTTTCAAAGAGCTAGCGTGTCATGTTGGGCCAAATAGCCTCCTTCTGTGTCGCTTTGTTCTCTGAGGTGGGATTGCAGAAGCTCCTAGTCCTGAATACAGGATGCTTTTCTGCTGTTGAGCCATGGCACAATGCTGGGACAGAGCAGAAGAAGTCTTATCCTGTGTCAAAAGCTCTCCCTACATTGCCTGGGAATGCTTGATGTTGATGCTTGTGGTGTAAAAGTAGCTAACTCCTTGCCACTGACATCTTGTCACCATGTCTTTTAACATCTTAGCTTTTGGTCTAATATTTTCTCCCAAGCACATTGCTTGCATTACTATTAATTAAACCGTGTTATGAATGATGATGGAAGTTATAATTTATTAATGTCAACTGTGTTCATATTTAAGTATTTGTGACCACCACATCGTAGAATGGAAGAAAACCTGAGTTACTCACATGGTTCATCATGCAATAATGACTGCTACGTTGGTAAACACAACACAACTTCTGGACACAGTAGGATTTTGCAATCAGCAATGGAATGAAAGCCCAGTTCATTTGATTTTGTGCTGTTGGTTGAATGAAGGAATGTTGGCCAGCTAGGAGTCAGAGGACTCGATGCTCCTCTTCAAGGGTGTATATTGGGAATCCTCTGTGGCTACAGGTGAGGTGTCAGAGGACTGGAAGACTGCTAACATTGTCCCATTATTAAAAAAAGGAGGAAGGGGTAGACCAGGAAACTACAGTCCAGTCAGACTAACCTTGGTGGTGGGGAAGTTCCTAGAAAGAATTCTGAGGGACAGAATGTATCTGCACTTGGAGAGACACAGATTAATCAGGGATAGTCAGTATGGTTTTGTTAAGGGAAGGTCATGTTTGACAAATTTGATCGAATTTTTTGAGGAGGTAACCAGGAGTGGTGATGAGGGTGATGCATTTGATGTGGCCCATATGGACTTTAGCAAGGCTTTTGATAAAGTCCTTCATGGCAGACTGGTCAAGAAAGTAAGAGCCCATGGGATCTAAGGCAAAGTGGCATGTTGGATCCAAAATTAGCTGAGAGGCAGGAAGCAGCAGGTGATGGTAGAGAGATGTTTCTGTGACTGGAAGTCTGTTTGCAGTGGGGTTCCACAGGGCTCAGTGCTGGGGCCCTTGCTGTTTGTGGTGTACTTAAATGATTTGGACTTAAATGTAGCGGGTATGATCAAGAAGTTCGCAGATGACTCGAAAATTGGTAGGGTGGCAAATAGTGAGAAGGATTGCCATAAACTGCAGGCAGATATCAATGGATTGTCAGGTGGGCAGAGAAGTGGCAAATGGAAGTCAATCAGGAAAAGTGTGAGGTAATGCACTTGGGGAGGGCTAACAAGGCAAGTGATTACACTATGAATGGTAGGACCCTGGAAAGTGGTGAAGATCAGTTGGACCTCAGTGTGCGTATCTACAGATTCCTGAAGGTAGCAGGGCAGATTGATAAGATGGTTAAAAAGGCTTATGGGATACTTGCCTTTATTAGCCAAGGCATAGAATGCAAGAGCAGGGAGGTTATGCTGGAACTGTATAAAACGCTGGTTAGGCCACAACTGGAGTACTGTGTGCAGTTCTGGTCACTACATTATAGAAAGGATGTGATTGCACTGGAGAGGGTGCAAAGGAGATTTACCAGGATGCTGCCTGGGCTGGAGGGTCTGAGCTAGGAGGAAAGATTGGATAGGCTGGGGTTGTTTTCCTTGGAGCAACGAAGGTTGAGAGGGGACCTGATTGAGGTGTATAAGATTATGTGGAGCATAGATAGGGCGGATAGGAAGACACTTTTTCCATTAAATAGAGGGGTCAATAACCATGGGTATAGATTTAAGGTAAGAGATAGAAGGTTAAGCGGGAGTTGAGGAGGAAGTTTTTCACCCAGAGGGTGGTGGGAGTCTGGAACTTACTGCCTGAAAGGGTGATTGAGTCAGAAATTCTTGTCACATTTAAGAAGTATTTAGATATTCACTTGTGTTGCCATAGCCTCCAGGGCTATGGGCCAAGTAGTGGAAAATGGGATTAGTGTAGTCAGATCCTTGTTGACTGACGTGGACATGATGGGCTGAATGGCCTCCTTCTGTGCTGTAAATGCCTATGAGTCCATGAGATTGTTTGTTGCATTGGAATTGGAATGAGCCTCAGTACTGTCCCCAGTCGGAGCAAACTTGTGTCAAAAGAAACCAAATGTTGTGTGTTAACCTCTAAGCACCTTATGTAGAATTGCATAAAATTTACAGCAGAGAAACTGGCCATGGGCCCATACAGGTCTATGCTGATTTTATGCTCCATGCAGGTTCCTTCTACTCTATGTCTCCTAACCCCATCCAGCACTTCCTTCTATTCTGTTCCCCTCATGTATTTACCTAGCTTCTCCTTAAAGGTAACTGCTATTTGTCTCAGCTGTTCCATGTGGTAAGAACTTCCACCTTCTCAACATCCTTAGGGTTAAGAAGTTTCTCCTGAATTCATTATTGGATTTATTAGTGACTATCATATTTCAGACCCCTGGTGTTGGATTCCCCCACAAGTCGTCTCCATGGCCAGAATTTTCGGGTTGGTGAGTGGGGGTGGGGCCTGCTTGCCGACGCGTAAAATGATGCATGGTGACATGGGGCAGACATCCTGACATCACCCCGCGGCATTTAGATTTTCAGGTTGGCGGGCGCGTAGCCGACTCAGATGTGCGCCTGCCGAACTGTCAAATGGCCTATTAAGGCCATTTAAATATCAATTGAACTAATAAACATAGAAACATAGAAACTAGGAGCGGAGTAGGCCATTCGGCCCTTCGAGCCTGCTCCAGCATTCATTATGATCATGGCTGATCATCCAACTCAATAGCCTGCTCCTGCTTTCTCCCCATACCCTTTGATCCCTTTTGCCCCAAGAGCTATATCTAACTCCTGCTTGAAAAAATACAATGTTTTGGTCCCAACTACTTTCCTGTGGTAACAAATTCCACAGGCTCACCACTCACTTGGTGAATGAATTTCTCCTCATCTCAGTCCTAAATGACCTATCCCATATCCTCAGACTGTGACCCCTGGTTCTGGACTCCCCCACCATCGGAAGAGCGCAGGCCCCGACTCAGGTAACCCACCACAAACCCCCCGCACAGGAAGTGCTCAGCACTAATGGGCGCACGTAACGCTGGGTGTGCCTTAATTGGCCCACACAAAATGGCGGCGCGGACCTGATCGGAGGCGCCGATCGGGTCCCCACCCACCCCTGCACAACTCCCCCTGACTGGGGGGGGGGGGGTAATTCTCCCCCATGTCTACCCAATCATAATTTTAAAGACCTCTGTTAGGTCACTCCATGTCCTCTCTTTTCTGAAGAGAAAGGACCTGGCCTGTTCAGCCTTCCATGATAGTTACAACCCCTCAGCTCTGATATCACCCTTGTATTTTTTTTTTTCACCAATGCTTCTATATCCTTTTTGTAATATAGAAACCAGGGTTGTACACAGTGTTCCAAGTGTGAGCTAACCAAGCCGCTGGACAAGTTTTAACATAAGCCTCTGCTTTTCAATTCTATCCCTCTATTCTTCTCTGTTTTAATTGAAGTATGACTCTTTAACAGAGCTTTTACAGTATTTATACATAAGCTACGATCTATCTATAATCAGTTTAAAAATGCATCAGTGACAGTTCAGCCACTGTCCTTAGCTAAAACTCGGTGTGCCCTCCTTGGACCAGCTGAGACCTGGCATGAGTCCCACCAAGGTTTGTTAAAAGGCCTCAATCCATGGTGGGGAGTGGCAACTGACTAAGTTGCTGCAATGAGAGAAGTTGCCTAGAAGAGGCTGCTTCTCCTTCGAGCCTTGTTGGTTCCCCTTTCTGCCATCAGGGCAACATGACATTGCTCTGATCTTCCACTGGAGGTGGCTCCAGTTTTTAGGCTACTGGACTACCAACCCAGAAGTTCCAATCCTGCTGTGACATACTCTGAAACTGCATTCAACAAAACTAATAATTTTTGGCCTGGAGAGATGCCCATGAAAGCTGTTAGGTTTGGTGCACTAAGGTCTATCAGGAAGAGAGCTTGTCACCCACTACCCTAGACAGTCTGGCTTGATTAATGCCTTCTGAAGTCACCCAGCAATTTGTTCTGTTGTAAAAACAATTGGTAAGCACCAGGGGCCCACTTGCTAATCAGAAGGGAAGCTAAGGATGGTTAATGAATGGAACCTTGCCAACATCACCCAAAAGAATAGGCTCATGATATCCACCCCAAGATAATCCTGCCTGGGATTTGAGATAGCGTCTCCAGCCTGTGGTGATGACAGGGTGAGTGTCCGATGCACTGCATTTGTTCTGGCCGAGTGTACCACCCCCAACCCCAAAATTTCAGACCCATATTGTTATTGTGTAGCATCCTCACAGTCAAAGATGGTGAATCCTTCAGAACAATAGTTTGAACTGACCTGGGTCCAGATTACAGAGCAGCCCTTTTGACTAGTTATGAATATCTACCTCACACACTTCCATTCTGCCCAGTCTCCTCCGACCACTATCTGTTTCCTGGAAATGTCCACAATGTCTGCAATCTCCTGTTCCTTACCAGTTAAGCTCTGTCCTAACTCCTGGTTGTTTTTCTTCTTTTAACTGATCCCCTGACCTTCCACTTATTGTAAAACCAGCCATTTCTGTTGGCTCATCAATAGTCCTTCCGTGCTGATTTCTCATGTTCCCTTTTTATTCTGTGCCAGTGCTCACCATTGGCTCAATGTACTTTATCCTCACGTGCACTTTTGTCCACTGGCTGGCTTTTGCCTCCTGAGTTGGGTTTTCCTCTTTCAATTATCTGTCCTTTGCCCCACACCCTTTGCCTCGTTGCTGAGAGCAGCAGCTCACGCTTGGATGCACTTCCTTGCACATCAATAGTCTCCCCTTCCAGCTCCTTGCACATCAATAGTCTCCCCTTCCAGCTCCTGGCCCACGTGGCCATTCTGTGTGTGGAACCTGAACAGCGAGGGTGACCATTTATTAAAATTTACTCTTTCACAGGGAATTAGGGATTGTAAGCCCAGTGGATAATCCTGAATTGGCTGTTAGTGTAATTCTTTGCATACTTGGGATTGCTCAGTAAGTGCTGCCCATTCGTAGAATAACATTTAACGTTTGGAATTAGGGATGACCAATAAATGCTGGCCTAGCCAACGATACCCACATCCCACGAACAAACAAATAAATAAATAAAATAATAAATAAGCAATGATGATCACCCTCACCATTCAGGTCCCACACAGATGTTTGATGTGAACAAACAGCATGTCCCTCCTTTAGCAGTTCACAACAGACAGGGTATGGACTCTAAACTAGCCCATGCTTACAAAACTCAGAACGTAGGGTCAAATGTTAAATGTTATTCTACGAATGGGCAGCACTTACTGAGCAATCCCAAGTGTGCAAAGAATTACGCTAACAGCCAATTCAGGATTATCCGTTGGGCTCACAATGGGGCTTACTTATGCCTGTTAGAAGCTAGATATACTCACCAGAAGGGCCCTGCCCTCTGTAAACAGAAAGAACATGTCCAGGCGTTTTGCCATTTTCAACTAAACAAAAGCTTGAGAGACAGGGGTTCCCTGGGGCACTCCCCACGGCAATGCCTCAACCAATCAGAGTTGACTTGTCTGGTTTGAATTTAAACAAAAGCTTGGGGATCACTGTTCCCTGTTGTATTCTCCATGGCAACACCTCAACCAATCAGAGTCCACTGGCTCACCAATCAGCACCCGCTCCTTATGCAGTGTAAATTGTTGTTCCCTTTGAAATTTGGTATTCATGTGATTCTGTCTTGATGAATAGAAGACGAAAAGCTTCGACAGTTGTTTCTTTTTCCCGCAGTACTCAAGTTCTGTACTACCAAGCGACTTTTTGATATTACTGTTGCTGTCTACTTGAGGATAGCAAACGCAATAACAACGATGACTATAACAGTAAAACGTCCCAAACCACTTCATAGCAGCAATTATCAAAAAAAAATCATAATAATTTGTCCCTGGGCTGGGCAAGGATAAGTTAGGATGCATTGGCCAAAAGCCTGGTCACGAGGTAGATTCTGAGCAGCAAGTTAAAAGGAGGGCGGAGTGAGGTGGAGAGGTTTTTACTGAGGGAATTCCAGAGTTTAGGGCCTGGAGTGGAAAAGGCATCAAGTCTGATACTTCCAAGTTGATCTGTACCGCACAAGGCAGAAGTGCTCACAAAACCACAAACCTACTCTCCTTCTTCTCCAATTTATTAGCTGTGTGCAAACTGCACAGCTTGTATCACAAAACTGTGACAGTCCTTCAGAATGATGCACAATACAGACAGTTCCAGCTGACGGCTTTGCCTTGTCTTGGCTCCTCACCTTGGTTCAAAATTCTCCTCTGCAAAGATTTTAAATAAACCTTTCACACATGAGATGCAAAAAAAAAAAAAAAAATTGACCTTTTGCTTCGCAATGGCGTTTAAATACAGCAAAGTTCAGTCAGTTTAGTTCTGCTCCAGGTACAACCAGTGCTCAATTATAAATTGCATCCATATATAAATAAATAGTACTATCAATCTTATAGTGTGTTTGTAGAGGAACATTAGGAAAAGGATTAGGCAATTTTGTACCTTGGGCTGGTTTCACCATTCAATTAGACTATAGCTGATCTGTACTCAACTCCATTCACCCATTTTAGCTCCATATAATTTGCCATCCCTCCCTATCAAATATCGATCAATCTCCATCTTGAAAGCTCCAATTGTCCCAGCATCCATTTTTTGGGGCACAGAATCCCAATCTCTACTACCCTTTGTGTGAAAAAAATCCTTCCCTCCTCAATAGTCTGGTGCTAGTCTTAAGATCATGTCCTTTTGTTGTTGGACTCTCCCCCCAGAGGAAATATGTTCTCTGTGTCTACCTTATCAAATCCTTCTAACATTTTACCATAGATCAAATCACCCCTCAATCTTCTAAGTGCAAGGCCAGGTTTATGTAACCTGTCCGCACCATTTAACATTCTAAGTCCCAATATCATTCTGGTGAAAATGAACAGTGTACTCTTTATATAGGCTTACTCATTATTCGAGTTTGTCCAAGCCGTAAGTGACTTCATCATCTTCTGAGAGTCCTCTCACGGCTGAAAAGTCTGATACAAGATCGACATAGATGTCTGCAGAGCTGGCGATTCATGTTTTCTTTGTTGGTGCTTTGGGGAACTTCAGCCGCTGGGTCACCCCTTGCCTTCTCCCGGGCACAATGGAGGTTGCGAGTTTGACATAGATGATCCACAAAGCATGCTGAACTCAATTTCAGTGCTTGTCTCCTTAGGGGCTGGTTTTCCTGAGGGAAGTGGTCTACAATGCCATCTGCACCTCAGCAGATGCTCTGCATCAAATGGAGCAGTTGCCTGAGAATGAAAACCTGTCTCTTTCCTCCTGCTGGAGAGGTGATAAAGGTAAAGAAATCAGCTGCTTAAGGCTAAGCCCTGGCCCAAATGGCATTCCAGCAGTGATTTGGAAGTGTAATAGCACAAACCTAGTGCTGTCTTTAAAAGCACCTGGAATCAGGAAAAAGTTCCACAGTACCTGTAATGACTTGATGTACTGGACAGGTTTCAACAAGAGACAGTTAGCTTTATTACAGAGAGCATTTCAGATGCTACACGCTTGAACCAGGTCCTCAACAAGAAGCCCTGTCCCCTGGTTTATCCACACTTAAGGCTCATTGGTCGAAGCCTCCAAGAATAATCACGTGACCCCTGATAGACAATAGGAGAGGCTAAACCTTCAGTTACTGCATTTCCTGTGCCTTTAGTATTTTTTTTAACAGTTTCTATTTACAGAGAACATTTGAATATCCAACAACATACATATATATACAACCCAGGCGATTAAAGATTAAGTCTCTGAGGTGCTTTCCTTATTTGGTTAGAGCGGCGTAGTTCTACCACTTGAGGTTCTTCCACAGGATCAACATGATCAAGAACTGCAGTACCAGATCCATCATTAGAAAGTGGCAATTCAGGGTTTAGCAACTCTACAGAGACATCGGGCATATCTATTCTAGGTCGATCTGTCACCTCAGGGATTAATGGTTTGACGTTAATCACAGATGGAATAGCTAGTTGTTGGAATGTCTCCCTGTTCCGAAAGTGGTCCACATGTTTTTGAACAATTCGGTCTTCCACTTCCACCTGGAAGGACAAGGGAGCGATTTCTGAGACAATTGTACCAGGAACTCAATGAGGTCCACCTCCAAAATTTCACACAAAACCTACAGAGAATCTGCAAGCTGTGCCACGAATATCGTGATTCAATTTTTGATTACTCTGAATCTTCTCCACCTTCCCTCTAAGTTTGGAAACATCAGACTTAAAACCTTCTTCGTAGCGGGTGTTTCATCAATAATTCAGACGGTGTTGAACCCACGGTTGAATGAGGTGTTGTATGATAATGGAGAAGAAAGCGGGAAAGTCAAGTTTCTAGAGGACCTTCTGATAACCGCTTCATTCCAGATTTGTAAGTTTGCACTGCTCTTTTAGCTAAACCATTTAATGAGGGGTGATATGGTGCAGTTTCACTATGTCTGATTCCATTTAAACTCATGAATCTCTGAAACTCTGTACTGGTAAAGGCTGTACTGTTATCTGAAATGATGACTTTCAGTAGACCATATATACTAAAATTGTGATACAGCCTTTCCAATAGTTGCGCTCGATGTCGGAGATCTGACTTCATACACATCCATCCATTTAGAATGCGCATCTACAATCAGTTAAAACATGGTACCTAAGAATAGTCCTACATAATCTATATGTAGCCTAACCCAGGGTCGCCCAAGCCACTCCAACGGATGCAGTGGAGCTGAAACGGGCAACTTCTGTTGTTGTTGACAATGGAGACCGTGCTTGACCATGCTTTCAATGTCACTGTCAATGTCTGGACACCAGTCTTCATGCAAGCATCTTCATCTTCGATATGTCTGGATGTGCACTGTGAAGCTCTATCAAGAGTGACTCTCTTCCTTACGAAGGGATGACAACTCCTGATCCCCACAACAATGTTCCAACTTGACAACTTAACTCTGTTTTCGGGCACGGAATGGTCTCACCTCTTCAGATGCTGGTGAATTTGGCCACCCTTGCAATACAAGGTCTTTGACTTTTGACAAAATTGGATCTCTGTTCGTCCAATTACTAATTTGCTTCACACATGCACAGATGAAGAATCCAAGCAATTCAATACTAGCACAACTTCTTGTGGCACTGGGGTATGTACAATGCGATCTGGTAATGGGAGATGACTGAGTGCGTCCGCATTTGCATTATACAAGCCAGGATGGTACATAAAGATATACTCATACGCCAATAATATCAAAGTCCAACGTTGAATTCTTGCTGATGCTACTGGCGGAATGGCCTTACCCTCACTGAATAAACCCATTAATGGTTTAGGGTCCGACACAATGGTGGAATGTTGTCCATACGGGTACTGCTGGAATTTCTTCACTCCGAATACCACCAATAAACCTACCTTCTCTAGTGGTATGCCTTCTCAACTGCAAATACAGTTCTGCAGAGCTTTTCAGATGCTTGAACCAAGTCCTTGATAAGAACCCCTGCACCACGCCACCCCCAGATTACCCGCGCTTTGGACTCATTGGCTGTAGCCGCAAAAAACAATTACGTGACCCCGAGAGACAGTAGCTATACCTTCAGTTACTACAGTACCTCAAGAATGTCAACATAGTCAGCATCTGGAAGCAGAAAGGATCCAAAAAATATTTGCAGCAATTACCGAGGAATAAGTCTTCTGCCAATCGCAAGAAAGATCCTTATAAGGATCCTATTAAACCATCTACTAGTCAGCTTCATAGATAGTGTCCTCCTGGAATCACAGCGAGGTGTTAAGCTAACCACGGGACAGTCAATATTGTGCTTGCAGCAAGACCCTCTATAAATGAGTAAATAGTACAATGAATGCTGAATAGTAAATCACACCGCTTAAGTCATCATTTCTCTAGTTTAGAAATAGCTCATCCTCCCACGGGTTACCATCAGTGAGACCCGTGAGATTCTTTGATACATTGCAAAATCATTCCTATATGATGAGACCTATGCATCGTGTGTGGTGAGAGAAGTTTACAGGGCGCAGGAGCTAGGGCCTCCATCATTTCTTTCAACTTCTGTGTCAGTTTAAGTGATTGCTTTTCAATGGAGATAGAAGTGTTTACATGTTATTAATTCAGCCGGGTCAGTCAATACACCACTGATGGTAAACTAAAGACTATTGAGTGAATGTTACTGACAATGTCATCCATCCAATACCAGACAACTAATGCTTTAACAGTTGAAAAAAGAAAGACTTGCATTATATAGCACCATTCACAATCTCAGGGCATCTCGAAGCACTTTATAGCCAATGAAGTACTTTTTGAAGAATGGTTAATGTTATCACGTAGGAAACACAGTAGCAGACTTACACCCAGAAAGCTCTCTCAAACAGCAATGTGATCATTCATTTTTAGCCATTCTTGGTATGTGGGCATCACTGACAATGCCAACATTTATTGCCCAGTCCTAACTGCCCTTGGCGATGGGCTAAGACAGTTTTTGTTTGTGATTTTGATTGGGGGATAAATATTGGCCGGGATACAGGGCGTAAATCTCCTGTCCCTCAAAATGGCTCCATCAAATCCTTTACTTCCACCTGAGAGGGGAGACAGGACATTGGCTTAATATCTTATCTGACAGATGGCATCACTGAAAATGCAGCACACCCTCGGTATGGTAATGGAACGTCAGGCTTGATTTTTGTGCCCAAGTCTCCAGACCCGGACTTGAACCCAGAGCCGACAATCTGACTCAGAGATGAGAGGGCTGCCAACTGAGACACAGTTGGCACACAAGCAATGGGTGCTATCAGAGGCAGTCCTGAAGACTTGAGATAGCCAAGCACGTTCCATCCAGGGGGAAGCTTTAATCGTATGCAACAGGTGCTAGAAAATGACAATGGGCATCGTGTCACATTCAGATGTGCGGATGAATTCAAATACAATCTGCAAGGAGTTGACTTTTGAAAGTACCTACCACAACCGTCCCAGATTTTACAAGAATGCCCTGTAATTGAGGTGATTGTCCTGTGTCTTGGGTTGTTTGATGCTGGGACGCTGTTTCAGTCACACATGTGATGACCTAATATGGTAAAGCACCTGGTCTGCCGATCATAGAAACAGCTCGTTCAGCCCTAGAGCCTGTTCTGTCATTCTGTTAGTTCATATCTGATCTGTAACTCAACTCTATTTTGGCTCCATATCCATACAGGGCCTAGGTCATGCCTTCCCAAACTGTGGGTCATGACCACCAGTAAGGTCGGGAGATGAGATTTTGGGGTCACGAGCTCCGAGGCAGCAGTGGCTGTCTTGCAGCTTGGACTGAAGTCTAACAGCTGTGAGTTGTCACCAATGTTTCTGTTGGAGGGCTTGGCCTAACGGACAGATTCTCGAAGCCTAGTTGCTGCCGCAAAAAAAGCCTGCGAAAATGTAGGTGAGTTTTTAAAAAAGGAACCTTGCAGTTTAAACAATCTCACTAAGGTGAACTTCTTCCCCAGACCGCACCCTGCCACCCCCACAATACACCAACAACCCCCCCCTCTCCCCCCAATCCGGCCCTGCACAGGAGCTAAAACAACTCCCCGCCCCACTCAGAATCTAAACCCTCCCTCCCCTCTGCTCAGCAGCTGAAGCTCCCTCCCTCCCTCCCTCCCTCCCTCCCTCCCTCCCTCCCTCCCTCCACTCCCCTCCCAGGGGTCACACACCGTCTGAAGCATTAAAATGAGGTCGCACTAGGAAAAGGTTTGAGAAGCACTGGCCTAGGCGCTAATCCAAATTGGATTGTCGCTTCAGGACGAGCCTTTCAATCTCTCCGTTGGGTATTTTGTTGAACAACTTTCTGATACCACGGCGTAAATTGGGGTGAAGTGAGGAGGAGGTGAGCTGAAGGCCGTTAGCCTTTTCATCAGGAAAGAGCAATGGGGGCCACAGGGATGGAAGTCATTGAATCAAAATACACACGTAATGTGAAGCAACAAATTCACACCATTCAGTGAGCAGAACGGTACAGCTGGTTGTCACCTATTGCAACTTTAAACGGCAGTCATGCACCAACTTCAGTCACATAAAACACAATGCCAGGGCTACTAGTCCAGTCTAAATGAGGGAGCAAGACTGCACAAAGAGACTATGGAAACGATAGGTGACATCATGTCTGCAATCGGAAGCTGATGTCAAATCACATCATTAGCGGCTTCTGTAGTGGATTGCAGATTAAATGCTGAAAGCTGGGTTTAGTTAGATACTAGAGATTTATAATACAGCTCTAAGTCCTGCTTTCTGGACACCATGTAATATTTTGAGATTGAGTGCCAAATAAAAGTAGGAAAGATTTGCATTCATGTAGCATTTTTCATGCCTTTAGGAAATCTCCGTTAATTCTCACCCCAATTTGAGATGAAAATTTTGCCCCAGGATTGTTAGACCAATCTTCTGGAAGTAACCTAAAGCACTACACTACTGTAGCATAGGTGATAAAGAGGCTGCTTGAAGTCCCCTCTCCAAGATCGATGCTGGCTGCAAACAAGCAAACCATGGTGGGCTGAACTTAAGGAAACCAGCACTAAAAATCAGATGCAACAAAGAAGATAAAGATAGAAAAATTAATATTAACAGAAAAGTAATGGAAGGGGTCATCAACAGTGCTATCAAGCAGCACTTGCTTAGCAATAACCTGCTCACTGACGCCCAGTTTGGGTTCCACCAGGGCCACTCAGCTCCTGACCTCATTACAGCCTTGGTTCAAACATGGACAAAAGAGCTGAACTCCCGAGGTGAGATGAGAGTGACTGCCCTTAACATCAAGGCAGCATTTAACTGAGTGTGGCATCAAGGAGCCCTAGCAAAACTGGAGTCAATGGGAATCAGAGGGAAAACTCACCTCTGATTGGAATCATACCTAACATGAAGGAAGATGGTTGTGGTTATTGGAGGTCAATCATCTCACTTCCAGGACATCACTGCAGGAGTTCATCAGGGTAGTGTCCTAGACCCAACCATCTTCAACTGCTTCATCAATGACCTTCCTTCTATCATAAGGTCAGAAATGGGGATGTTCACTGCACAATGTTCAACACCATTCATGACTCCTCAAATACTGAAGCAGTCTATATCCAAATGCAGCAAGGCTTGGACAATATCCAGTCTTGGGCTGACAAGTGGCAACTAACATTCATGCCACACATGTGCCAGGCAATGACCATCTCCAACAAGAGAGAATCTAACCATCGTCCCTTGACATTCAATGGCGTTACCATTGCTGAATCCCCCACTATCAACATCCCGGGGGTTACCATTGATCAGAAACTGAACTGGACTAGCCATATAAATACTGTGGCTACAAGAGCAGGTCAGGGCCTAGGAATCCTGCAGCGAGTAACCCACCTCCTGACTCCCCAAAGCCTGTCCACCATCTACAAGGCACAAATCAGGAGTGTGATGTAATACTCTCCACTTGACTGGGTGAGTGCAGCTCCAACAACACTCAAGAAGCTTGACACCATCCAGGACAAAGCAACCCCGCTTGATTGGCACCCCATCCACAAACATTCAGTCCCTCCACCACCGACACACAGTGGCAGCAGTGTGTACCATCTACAAGATGCACTGCCGGACTTCAGCTTAGACAGCACCTTCCAAACCCACGACTGCTACCATCTCGAAGGACAAAGACAGCGGATTAATGGGAACACCACCACCTGGAATTCCCCTCCAAGCCACTCACCATCCTGACTGGGTCAAAATCCTGGAACTCCCTTCCTAACAGCACTGTGGATGTGCCTGCACCACAGAGACTGCAGAGGTTCAAGAAGGCAGATCACCTCCATCTTCTCAAGGACAATTAGGGATGCGCCATGAATTCTGGCCTAGCCAGCGACGCCCACACCCCGTAAATAAATTTTAAAAATGAACACACTAAATGCACTATTTAAATACAAGTTGTGGTTTAGTATTCCCCCTTGCACCAACCTGTTATAATGCCGCATTGCAGAGCTCCACCACCAGATGTCACTGATTAGCTCATTGTTAAAATTGTTTGATGCTGTTCAGCATCATCTTGTGTAATGAGCCTTTGGAATATAAAATATGGCAAGCAAGTAATAAATAAGATGGAATACATATGAATATTATGCATCAAACCAAGAATAGTGAGAATATAATATGCTGTAAATAATGTATATTGAATAAGTGGAATGCTACCACGTTGTGAATGATAAGAATTTAACATGCTTGCCATATGGTAACTGACAATACATAAACCCTAATACTTGTGTGTTAGATAACTGATTGTACTAATGATGTTTAATGCAGGGTGCAGAACACTATCATCTCGCAACAGCTCAGCTGAATCTTAAACAGCCAAAATAGCATATTCCATGCTGTGCGTATCCATTGTAAATTGCCTTAAAAGTGCACTGGAGATCATTGTGTATAAGTCCGCCTGGCATATAAGACAACCCCTTATTTGGTGCCATAATGTATGTAAAAGGCCTATACTCCACGTGTAAGTCAAATCCACCTCCAACCCCGTTTTCCAGCTAATAAATGCATGTTTCGAGCTTCACTCACATTCAGAGTCAACCCAAATTTTCCAGCTCAGAAATAAATGTTTAGTTTTAAACTTGCCTTATAATTCGGAGCATGGCAATCAAGCGGGGGGATACAGACTGTTGCCAAGAGGATGCACAGAAGTTTAAGAAATGTCCAGACTTTTCAAAATGGTGACTATACCAGTACCAATGGCTCATATTTAATACCCGACATACAGGTCAAACCCCGTATTTTGGAGGATTTTTCAATGCTTCAAAAGTCGATGTATACGCAGCAGCCTACCCTATTTATTGTTCAATTTAACCACCATCTACTGCATTACAAAAATAACACGTGCAGTATTAAGTCAATTAAAGACTATGATCCAATCTAGGATACAGATGACCTAACCACATCACTCTTGTAGGTCTTGAGATTCTTGGGACATCCATATTGGGTTACAGATTTAAAATGCTCACTCCGCTATCTATTATTCCATATGCAATATTTGTTTCGCTTTGGTTTTGTTCTTTTGCCCTCGTTACTTCCTGGGTAATGACTAACTGTTGCCATCGGAAGCTGGGATCTGCTGAGGTGAATGTGTTCGGTCCTTTGAAGTTCTGCCCAGTGTGATGCCGAATTGAGGCCAGGATACCGAGTCACTTCATCTCAGCCAGGGCCTCATAGTCTCCAGACTCGGAACAAAAATAAATCAGTGTTCGCACTCTTCTTTATTCATGTGCAAATGACTGTGTATATGTGTGTATATCAAGGGGTGTGTGGACACTAGGCGAGGTTTGATCTTGGTTGTGTGCCCGACAATGATATCCCTAATATTAAACATCCTGTTATCACTCACGTCTGCATTTGCACATGAAAGATGGTCAAGAGGTAAGGTAGCAGAAGGGCTGCCAATCCTCCGAGAAGTATGTGCCAACCCAAGCGCAAAGGATCAACATGAAACCATTTGAATCTTTCTAATGCCTGCCTAATTCACGATGTTACAGATTTGTATTAAAACACAAGCTGAGAATGGTTTCAAAGCTAATAAAAATGTATACACGCAATAGCTCGTATGACTTAAAAAAGAAAAGATGAAATATTAATAAAACATTGTAAAACAGTGCACTTGATGATTGCAATGCCGTTTGCAGCAAATATACTGTCTGCAACAGACAGCAACCGTGGGTTCTTGGGCTGAACTTTCCAAGAATTGAGCCAACACCACAACATCTAGTGCCTCTGGAACTCACTTGCTGAAAGATAGAGGCAGAAACGTTCATTGCCTTGAACAAAACATTTGGATATGCGCTTGAGGTGTTGTAACCATCAGGACTACGGAAGGTGGATTGGATTGGATAATGTATTTTGGCCAGTGCAGATATGATGGGCCAAATGGCCTCCTATGTGTGCATAATGCCATGCCCTCCTTAAAACAGCCATTGGCACTGTAGCCTTATCCCACTCGTCTAAATTTCCCTTTGTACTCTCATAGCATATCTTATTACCAAAATCTACAAACTCTCAGCCTCACTGAGGGGCCCTGTCTCCCTTGTACAAAAATTCTTTGACACGAGTCCCTTGATTCAAACTGCAATCAGGATTGGCCGGCTGTGTTGCGTGTTTTACATCTCAGATCTATGCAGTGATGACACGTATGAAGGCAGTGTAGAAGGCATTCATTATAGATCAGGGATGCTATCATTGATTGACTGAGTGATAATTACATCCAAAATGATGGCTTTAAAAGAATGAATATATTAATTGGATGCGCTAAGAAATGCAGAGTGATTTAATGGAGATAAATGCCAGATGGTGCAGATTGGAATAGGAAGTATGAGATATGACTATTTGATAAATTAGTGTATTAGAAAAGGTGGGAAAAATTAGATTTGTTGACTGGCCATGTACTGAAAGATCTAGAGTGGGTTCTATGCAACTGATTGCAAGACTACATCTAGAATATCAGGAGGTTTTGATCAGTTTAACACTTGGTTCACAAAGTTCACAAAACAACAACACTGATGATTTTAGGACTTCTGTTTCCAGTCTATAAAGACACTGAGAATGGTGCTTGTTTCCAATGGAAAGAGGAGGTTTGAGAGTATCCAGTTCAGGACTTTAAAATGATGAGGAATGGCTAAGATGTATCGAAGCAGCTTTAAAAAATTTTTGTTTACAGGATCTGGGCATCGCTGGATGGGCCAGCATTTATTGCCCATCCCTAATTGTTTAGGTACACCCACAATGCTGTTAGGGAGGGAGTTCCAGGATTTTGACCCAGCGTCAGTGAAGGAACGGCGATATATTTCCAAGTCAGAATGGTGAGTGACTTGGAGGGGAATTTCCAGGTAGTGCCATTCCCATCTATCTGCTGCCCTTGTCGTTCCAGATGGTAGCGGTCATGGGTTTGGAAGATGCTGTCTGAGGAGTCTTGGTGAGTTCCTGCAGTGCATCTCGTAGATGGTACAAACTGCTGCCACTGTGCGCTGGTGGTGGTGGAAGTGAATGTTTGTTGATTTTGTGCCAATCAAGTGAGCTGCTTTGTCCTGGATGGTGTGGAGCTTCCTGAGTGTTGTGGGAATTGCACTCATCCAGGCAAGTGGAGACTATTCCATCACACTCCTGACCTGTTGCTTGTAGATGGTGGATAGCTTGGGGGGAGGGGGGTGGTGGGGGTTTGTGGTGGGGTGGGGGGGGGGGGGGGGGTGGGGGGGTGGGGGTCAGGTGGTGAGTTACTCATTGCAGGATTCCTAGCCTCTGACTTGTTCCTATAGCCACAATATTCAGTCAAGCTAATCCAGTTCAGCTTCTGGTCAATGGTAACCCGCAGGATGTTAATGGTGGAGTATTCAGTGATGGTAATACCATTGAATGTCGAGGGGTAATAGCTGAAGATGGTCAATGCCTGGCATTTGTGTGGCGTGAATGTCAGTTGCCACTTGTCAGCCCAAATCTGGATATTGTCCAGGTCTTGCTTCATTTGAGCATGGACTGCCTCAGTATCTGAGGAGTTGTGAATGGTGCTGAACATCATGCAATCATCAGCGAAATCCCCACTTCTGATCTTATGATGGAAGGAAGGTCATTGATGAAGCAGCTGAGATGGTTGGGCCTGGGACACTACCCTGAGGAACTCCTGCAGTGATGTCCCGGAACCATCTTCCTTTGTGCTAGGTATGAATGTGAACAGTGAAGAGTTTTCCCCTGATTCCCACTGACTCCAGTTTTGCTAGGGCTCCTTGATGCCACACTCAGTCAAATGCGGCCTTGATGTCAAGGGCAGTCACTCTCACCTCACCTCGGGAGTTCAGCTGTTTTGTCCATGTTTGAACCAAGGCTGTAATGAGATCAGGAGCTGAGTGATCCTGGTGGAACCCTAACTGCCATTGAGAAGGTGGTGATGAGCTGCCTCCTTGAGCTGCTGCAGTCCATATGGTGTAGGTACACCCACAGTGCTGTTAGAAAGGGAGTTCCAGGATTTTGGCCCAGCGACAGTGAAGGGATGGTGATATAATGCCAGGTCAGGGTGGTTTGTGGCTTAGATGGAAACTTGCAGGTGGTGGTATTTCCATCCATCTGTTGCCCTTGTCCTTCTAGATGGTAGAGGCCACAAGTTTGGAAGGTGCTGCTAAAGGAGTGATGGCTTGGTTATTCAGTTCCTCTTTGTCACATTACACAGAATGTAGAAATGTTGCAATATATGCAGACACTGACTGCCCCAACCTGTGACCCCCCTCTTACCAAACCTCAGTCAAAAATATTTTCCTTCATGCAATCCATTATCTTTCTGAATTTTAACAACTGCGCTTGCTTCAGAAACAATCTCCAGCTATCTCCAAAAACAGGTTAAATTGTTAATGATAGTGACTTGCAGCAAACATCATCTTCAATGATCTTCCTTCCATTATAAGGTCAGAAGTGGGGATGTTCACTGATGATTGCATAATGTTCAGCACCATTCGTGACTCCTCAGATACTGAAGCAGCCCATGTCCAAATGCAGCAAGACCTGGACAATATTCAGGCTTGGGCTGACAAGTGACAAGTAACATTCACGCCACCCAAGTGTCAGGCAATGACCATCTCCAACAAGAGAGAATCTAACCTTCGTCCCTTGATATTCAATGGCATTACCATCACTGAATCCCCCCCTATCAAGATCCTGTGGGTTACCATTGACAATACACTGAGCTGGACTAGCCACATAAATACTGTGGCTACAAGAGCAGGCCAGAGGCTGGGAATCCTGTGGTGACTAACTACCTCCTGACTCCCCAAAGCCTGTCCACCATCTACAAGCCACAAGTCAGGAGTGTGATGGAATACTCCCCATTTGCCTGGATGAGTGCAGCTCCCACAACACTCAACAAGCTTGACACCGTCCAGGACAAAGCAGCCCCGCTTGATTGGCACCGCATCCACAAACATTCACTTCCTCCACCAACACAGTGTGTACCATCTACAAGATGCACTGCAGGAGTTCAGCAAGGCTCCTTAGACAGCACCTTCCAAACCCAAGACCACTACCACCTAGAAGGACAAGGGCAAAAAATAGATGGGAACAACACCACCTGGAATTTCCCCTGCAAGTTACTCACCATCCTGACTTGGAAACATATCGCCATTTCTCTATTGCCGCTAGGTTAAAACCCAGGAACTCCATTCCCAACAGTACTGTGGATGTACCTACACCACTTGGACCTACAGCAGTTCAAGAGGACAGCTCACCACCACCTTCTCAAGGGCAATTAGGGATGGGCAATAAATGTTGGCCCGGCCAGCGACGACTGCATCCTGTGAATGATTTAAAAAAAATGTTAATTTGGACTGCAATTGCAGAATTTGAGTAGGGAGTACCAAAGTATTAAAGACAAGATTAAGATAATGTTTTCCCATGCATAAGGGACGTGTGAAACAAATGCCCAGCAGAAACCAATTAACACTTTTAATAGCGACTCTGCTTAGTTCAGTGTATAAGAATGGACACAGCTGAGCAAGCATGCAGTGGTTCATGCACTCTTGGGCCCATAAATCAGTTGCCTGTGTGGAACTCAACTAGTCAGAGTCGGACTGGTGGATTATCAAGTTGGATCAGCATCCTAGAGTGTTATTTGAAATTGCTGGTTTAAAATTTCACAGGGGTTTTATTTGCTCTGTAGTTTATCCCAGTCTGACTGCTCCTCTCGAGGCTGATTTGGTTGGAAAGATTCTGTGAAAGGACAGGTTGCTCAAGGCCGTTGGACCAAATAGCCTAGATGGGCTGAATAGCCTTTCCCATCCTGTGGTATTGAAATAACCCCATCCAGCAGGAAGCTGAGATTATTTTTTTTTTGTGTTTCTGACGTTAGCAGAACTTAAGTTTACACTTCGGAGTTGAGAAAAAAAAAAGCCAGAATCGCACATATATGAAAATCAATATGTGCAGACTTAAAGCTGATTATACTAGGGTGAGTACATTCAGTAGGGGGGGGGTGGGGGGGGGGGGGGGGGGGGGGCAGTCCGTAATTTAGACCAGAGCAGGACCATATCACAGGAAAGCACCCACAGATGGGCAGTGTGGTGCCATCTTTCTGTGTACACCGGCAATGCTTGCCCGGAGATTCTATTTGCAATGTCTGCGATTTTTCATTCACTGATTTTACTGGACAAGAAATCGTGGCCAGTGATAGGCCCGGCCGCTGGGTGAGGCTGTCCGGGAAGTGGATGCTTGGAAAGACAGCCCCAAATTGGTATTCCAGTGTTTGACTCGGGCGTGAGCTCAAGTTAGCATTATCTGTCTTTGCTGGAGAAACGAGATAATTGATTTAGTATGCACAATTAACAGCACTGGAAGGGGACATTTAGCCCAAGTGGCCTATGTTAGTGTTTATGCTCCACACTGTCTCCTCCCACCCTCTCTTACCAAACCCGATCAGCCTATCCTTCGATTCCTTTTCCCTCAAGTTTTTCCATTCAGATGGATCTATGCTATTCACTTCAATTACTCCACATGATAGAAAGTTCCACGGGGTAATTGACCTGTAGCCAAAGAAGTGCCAGCCTAATCTTCACCATCCTCTCCCTGTACCACCCCATTCCGCTACCCTTCCTGAAAGCCCAGCATCCTGCTGGGATACAGTTCGAAGGGTGTCTAGTCCAAATGGCCAACGTCCATAAATCAAGGTGGCTTTTGGACCATGATGGCAGGAGACATTATACACAATCCGAATCCTGTACCCCCGAAACATTTACATACTTCCCAAGGGTCATGCGATCGCAATCAGGCGGCACGAGCTTGGCATGAGAACAGGAACAAGCCATTCAGCCCCTCAATCCTGCCTAACCATTCAATCCTGATCTGTACTCTGACTCCATTTCCCCCGCTTTAGCTCCATATCCCTTGACGTCCTTATATCCAACAAACATTATTGACCTTAGTGTTGAAAGCTCCAATGTTCCCAGATTTTGCAGCCATTTTGGAGGAGAGAATTCCTGATTTCCACGGTCTTTTTCCTGAGAAAAGTTTGCTTCCTGATTGGCCTGGCTCTAAATTTAAGATTATGGCCCCCGGCTCTTGATTCCCTTAACACAGGTTGTCACTTTTTCCTCTCTTTTTTTTTTAAATCATTTTTGCATGTTTTGGCTTCTTTTGTACATTTTTTTGACTTTTTTGTAATTTTCTCACGTTTTTCACACTTGGAAATTTTCACATATTTTCCTGACCTTTTGCGTTCATTGAAAGGAGAGGAAATTGTTTCCTGTATCTGCCCTAACATTTAGCATTTTTAACCTTTCATATAGCTCATCTAACTAAGCATGGCAATGCTGGCTAATGCCCCTTTCACGGTTTCTGTCAACGGCTTTTCCTGTCTGTGCCTTTATGCCTTGACATTAAGGATGTAAAGGCAGACAGTCTCTTTCTCTCTCTCTCCCTTTATTTAACTGTTTCCTTGGTTCAGCCATGACATGGTTTATATCACTCTTGTATCACAAGAGGACGTCTTGTCACAATTCACATTTTGCTGTTACAGATTTGAGCTTCTTAAATGCCAAATGGATCCAGAGTTATTGCCATAACTGCCTCAGTCAATAAATCGCACTGTGACAACCAATGAGTTTGAGGTGGAGTGAGGCTTATGGTAGGACTCACGGAAATAAGTCTATTTTACAGTAAACAGATTTGCTTAGCAAGGGTAATCTATTTAAACAGTACTACAGCAAACAGTCTACAGAGTCTATTTGTAGAGGACTCTCAATTCTAGGAAACAGAACTGATGACTGAAGCTATAGTAATGTCTCACAATAAAAACAGGGCAATTTTTCCAGCAAAATGCAGTGAGTGGAGGATTGTTACATAAAAATTAGGAGCCCAAAGCCAGTTCCAGTCACGCAGCAGTGACTGGTGGGGGAATTACCGAATCATCTCCATTCTGGCTGGGAACAGTGACATCACCATCTGCAGCCAAATTAATCCAGGCAAAATATGGCAATATAAAATTCCATTTGTCTCCCAAATTTTGCAGCAACTTTTCCCATGACAGTGTCCCACACCTCTTTGTTCATCATATAATAATGGCAATTCTTCTATGGGAACTTGTGCATCACACATTGTATAATAGTCCTGAAACACGTTCCTCTTTTCCTCTGAAGAATTGGCCAGAAAGTCTGTCATGGTCTCCATGTAGTATCAATATTGGAGATGTTGTTTCTCTAGTCACAAAGGTTTTCTCAATAATCTTGTTGGCAGTGCCATTTAGAAAGAACTTACATTTATGTACCACTTTTCATGACCTTTGGATGTTCCAAAGTACTTTTGACATGTCGCTACTGTTGCAATGTAGGAAATGTGACATCCAATTTGGACACAGCAAACTCCCACAAAAAGCAATGTGATGATGATCGATAACCTGTTTCGTGTGATGTTTCTTGAGGGATAAACATTGGCCAGGGCACCAGGGATAACTCCCCTGATTTTCAAAATAGCACCATGGGCTCTTTAACGACCACCTGAGAAGACAGGCGGGCCTTGGCTTAACATCGCATTTGAAACACGGCACCTCTGACAGTAGAGCACCCCCTCAGTGCTGGCACTGGGAGTATCAATCTGAGTTTCATGCTCAAGTCTCTGGAGTGGAACTTGAGCCCGCAACCTTCTGGCTCAGATGGTGAGGGTGCTACCGCTCATCTTCCAGACATCCTTAGTAAATGGTTTAGATTCCGAATTTGGAATATCTTAACCCTTTCTTTCCTGTCCGACTTGCCACACATCCAAGCTCTTGCCACTGGTATGCTGTCTGAGGGCGGGCTTTTCCACACACTCGCCCACCGCCACCGCTGGGAACTTCCGGTCCCGCCGCGTGTCAATGGACTTCTGGCTGAGGCGCCGCCTCACCCACGGTGGGTCCTGCATGCGACAGTGGGGGGCCGGAAAAGAAGCGAAGAGGCGATGGCGCAGTGGTATTGTCACTGGATGAGTGACCCAGAGACCCCCTGGGGACGTGGGTTTGAATCCCACCACAGCAGATGGTGGAATTTGAATCCAATAAAAACCTGGAATTGAAAGTCTAATGGTGACCATGAAACTATTGTCGATTGTTGTAAAAACCCATCTGGGTCACTAATGTCCTTTAGGGAAGGAAATCTGCTGTCCTCACCTACATGTGACTCCAGACCCCACAGCAATGGGGCTGAGTCTTAAATGCCCTCTGAACAAGGGCAATTAGGAACGGGCAATAAATGCTGGCCTAGCCAGCGATGCCCACATCCCATGATAGAATTTTTAAAAAATCCCGACCTGAGTCTCAGAGACCTTTTCCTGCTTTACTCATCCATGGTCTCAAGTGATCACAATTGTCAACCTCCTCTAATATTTCAATTTTGTTTAAACTGTGCTTCTGTTTCCTTTCTATTACAATGTGCAAACCCTAAACTGCAAATACGATTAAAGCTGATGAAAAGCAGTGATGAATAATCTTTTTTAATGTTTCAATGTCTTACCTGCCATCTACCTCGGCTAAAAAGGATGGGTTTCATTCCTACAGTAGCTGAGCTGTTAAAGAGGTTCTCTTATGATTGTTTAAATACAATTGCGGTGGCCCACAATCCATTGTAATTGATCAGTGGCCGTGTGAAAGAATCCACTGAAACAGCTCATTTACCGCATATCTGAGCAGCTACCGGAATCTTGAACAGCTTTCTAAATAGTAAATGGATTCTCTCGAATCATCCTTGTTGTGTCAAAGGAAAGTAAAAAGATAAGGCTTGCGTAAGCCTATCGCTTTGCCACGTTTCTCGGAAAGGTCTGGGAAGGATTTTCTGTTCACTAAGTTACAACAATGCCTGTTACATAGGCAAGTGCGAGAGGGCTGCTGTAGGTCAGCTGGCTCCCCACCACCCTCTCAGGACCATTAGAGATGGACAGCAAATGCTGGACCAGCCAGCGACACCCACAGCCTTGCGTATAGTTATGCAGCAAAAAAATAACCAGGGCCCGAATTTTTCGGATGGTGGGGGTCTCACTTCCCAGCACCTGAAGAGTCAGTAGGGAACACATCCCCACTGACTCCGAGTGCCCCGCAGCCATTTCCACGCTCGAATGAGCACCAAGTGGCTGCAGTCTCAGTCATCCCCCATGCAGGGACTGGGGAACTGCCGGCCGCGGGACCTCCTCCCGAGTGATGGGTGGAAGTCCTGCCTGCGGCCCAGGATGCTCATTCGAGCGTGAAATAGCTGTGGGCTTCCCCAACTCCACATCAATCCTCCCCGCCGGTCTAAAGATTGAAGCTGGGCCGGAAATGGCCCTTATGTAGCCAGTAATTGGCCTTGTCCGAGTGACATTGCTGCGTGGTCAGGGTGGGTGGGAACCCAGAGGAAACCCTGTTCCTTCAGCTCTTCCCCCCCGCCCCCCCCCCCCCAACCACCTAAAAACCCACCAGCAGGGGAGGGTAAAATTCAGGGTTTTTTAATGCTGTTATTTGAGCGAGGCATGGTGCCAAGGAGATCTCACAGTTCCTCTTCAGATTGTGCCCCCTGAACCTCAGCTTCCACTAGGTGCCAAGCCCAGTTGGGTAAATTTCTGGTGGCTATGTCACCTTCCATTGCGAACCATCGCCACCCCTAACCCCCTGCCCCCCATCCTCCATCATCACTGCTTTACAGCACCAGATTGGGCTGAATTTTACCTCTGGAGCCGGGGAGATTGCACCTCCTGTTCGTGCTTCTACAGCCCTTCCAAAATCCAGTCTTTTGTTATCCAATTGGATGAATCTTGACTCTTTGTGGAACAGCTTTCTTATGCCCCAGCTCCAATCCTTTTATTATTGCTGAAATTCTTCAAAGAAAATGAGGAAATCAAAATGGCCCCACTCTCCCCAGCTTTGGAGAGCAGACGTACCCCACAAGGTGTGCTACGAGACCCCTCGGAAGTCCCCACGCAATGATTCCATGGGAAGTTTGAACTTCCAATGGCAATTCCCATGCTTCCCAGGACCCTCCGAAAATGTCTCCAACTCTTGAGTTAAAGTCGGAGACTTTGTACAGTTCCGCTTACTTACCCAGACAGTTACCCTAGAAAACCCCTAGTCTAGCTATTGAGTAACAATATAATGGACTCACCGGATACCCTCAACACCCCGTCTCCCGAACACATAACTCCCGCCCCCACCTCCCGAATCTCTCCCGACCCAACCTGAGATGACTTTAAAGTTTCCTCTTGCCACCCTAAATGTAGGTGGCATGACCAATGCAGCTGGGAAGAGTTCCTGTGCCAGTTATTTCTAGCAAGATCATAAATGTCTTCAAAGGAAATGCGATTATCATTTTGCTGAAAGTAGTGATTGGAGTAAATTTCCTCCCTTGTGAAGTTCTGGCAAGCATTTGTACCTCAGTCAACATTCTAATGAAGAATCATACGGACTCGAAACGTTAACTGTGTTCCTTTCCGCAGATGCTGTCAGACCTGCTAAGTTTTTCCAGGTATTTTTGTTTTAGTTTTTGTTTAAGAATCTATCTACCTCTGCCTTAAAAATATGTAATGATCCCGCTTCCACCGCCTTCTGAGGCAGAGAGTTCCAAAGTCACACAACCCTCTGAGTGAAAAAAAATTCTCCTCATCTCTGTCCTCAAAGGGCCACCCCTAATTAGAACATTGGCCCCTAATTCTGGACTCACTCACAAGAGGAAACATCCTTTCCACATCCACCTTGTCAAAATAGATTCTTGTTAGGCAAGGGAATCAAAGGTTATTGGCGGTAGGTGGGAATGTGGAATTCGAAACACAAACAGATCAGCCATGACATTAATGAATGGCACAGCAGGCTCGTGGGGCTGAATGGCCTACTCCTGCTATATTTTTGGTTTGAAAAGACAACTTTTTGCTGTTTGATACTTTGAGACATCTTCAGGATGTGAATGGTGCGATGTGAATGCAGGTCCTTTATTGTTATTTTAGTTTTTTTCATCGACTCATGGGATGTGAACATCACTGGCTAGGCCAACATTTACTTTCCATCCCTAATTGCCCTTGAGAAGGTGGTGGTGAGCTGCCTTCTTGAACCGCTGCAGTCCATGTTGTGTAGATACACCCACAGTGCTGTTAGTCAGGACGTTCCAGGATTTTGACCCAGCGACAGTGAAGGAACGGCGATATTTTTCCAAGTCAGGATGGTGAGGGGTTTGGAGGGGAACTTCCATGTGATGATGTTCCCATATGTCTGCTGCCCTTGTCCTTCTAGATGGTAGTGGTCGTGGGTTTGGACGGTGCTGTCGAGGTTTGGTGAATTCCTGCAGCGCATCTTGTAGGTGGTACACTCTATTGTTACTGTGCATCAGTGGTGGAGGGAGTGAATGTTTGTGGATGGGGTGCCAGTCAAGTGGGCTGCTTTGTCCTGGATGGGGTCAGGCTTCTTGAGTGTTATTGGAGACACACTCATCCAGGCAAGTGGGAAGTATTTCATCACACTGCAGACATGTGCCTTGTAGATAGTGGACAGCTTTGGGGAGTCAGGAGGTGAGTTACTCACTGCAGGATTCCTAGCCTTTGACCTGCTATTGTAGCTACAGTATTTACATGGCTAGTCCAGTTCAGTTTCTGGTCAATGGTAACCCCCAGGATGTTGATAGTGGGGGATTCAGTGATGGTAATGCAATTGAATGTCAAGGGGCAATGGTTAGGTTCTCTCTTGTTGGAGTTGGTCATTGCCTGGCACTTGTGTGATGCAAATGTTACTTGCCACTTGTCAGCCCAAGCCTGGATATTGTGCATTTGGACATGGACTGCTTCAGTATCTGAGGAGTTGAGAATGGTGCTGAACATCAGTGAACATCCCCACTTCTGATCTTATGATGGAAGGAAGATCATTGATGAAGCAGCTGAAGATGAAGTTTGCTGTAAGTCACTATCATTAACAATTAACCTGTTTTTGGAGATAGCTGGAGATTGTTTCTGAAGCAAGCTCAGTTGTTAAAATCCAGAAAGATAATGGATTGCATGAAGGAAAATATTTTTGACTGTGGTTTGGTAAGAGGGGTGTCACAGGTTGGGGCAGTCAGTGTCTGCATATATTGCAACATCTCTCCATTCTGTGTAATGTGACAAAGAGGAACTGAATAACCAAGCCATCACTCCTTTAGCAGCACCTTCCAAACTTGTGGCCTCTACCATCTAGAAGGACAAGGGCAGCAGATGGATGGAAATACCACCAACTGCAAGTTTCCATCTAAGCTATAAACCACTCTGACCTGGCATTATATCACCGTCCCTTCACTATCGCTGGGCCAAAATCCTGGAACTCCCTCCCTGACAGCACTGTGGGTGTACCTACACCACATGGACTGCAGCGGCTCACCACCACCTTCTCAAGGACAATTAGGGATGGGCCATAAACGCTGGTCCAGCCAGAGAAGCCCACATCCTGTGAAAGAATGATACAAGTTCTCCCTACACCAGCATTCCATGTGATATACTGCGCTGAAATTTCTCTCGGTCTGCATGGCCCCTCCAGGTATAGCTCTTTTTGAAGTTTAACATTTGTAGTCAATGTTTGGAAATTAAATCCTGCTGCACATTTACTTGGCAGTGGAAAGCAATATTGTGACAAATAAGGACCTCACCTTCACTGAAACCTCGAGGCGGTGGTTCAAACCCTGGTTTCTGTTTAAGGGCTGAATTCACCAATGTCATGAACCAAAAGGGAGACATACTCAAAGAGCAGGAGAAAGACGTTGTTCAGAAGAACTCACTGGATCCCACCTGCACCCTCTTCCTCTTGGAATGTGGGTAGCAGTGAATTCACCCTCAAGTGCCATTTTCTCCAGAATAAGATCTCCTAATGTTTAATTTTCAGAATCCTGTGTGCTTCAGGACAATAATTAAATTGTCCTTTCTTTTAGAATAATGTTTGTTTTTAGAAAAAAATGTTGCAGAATTTCCCTAAAAGTAATTACTACTACAAAAAAACACAAACTGGTTTACGCTCTGACCGAATGCTATCTGGACTGAACAGATAATTTATTGATCTGTAATTTATTGAAAAGAAACAAAATAATTTGAAATAAGGAGCTTTGGGAGAGCTGGGGGGTGGGGGGGAGGTGTTGGTGGTGGTGGTGGGACTGGGGCTGGTGGGTGTGGAATATCTCTGAAAACTCCAACACACATATAAGCCAGTGTGTTAATGCACCAAGCCCTTTAGGGCATTCTCATGTGAAAAAAAAAAACGACAGATAAAAGCACCATATCTCAGGCTAACAGCAACATTCTGAGCTGTGTTGAGTGGAGTTGAAGTCAAAGTACTTGGAATAATGCAAATTGCCTGACTGGCTGTCACAAAAGGACTTCTGAAAATAACTCCGAGGTTAGTGAGGACCTCGTTCTGGGGCTGCATAATAAATGACTCCTTTTCCTCCTTTGTATTAGCTATTAAGAGATTGCAAGAGTGTGGGCTTTGTCAATCTTGAACTTTAAATCCATTGCCTTTGGGGTCTTAAGGGCCCAATCTTTGACACAGGTGATTTGGTGTGTGTAGATTTCTTTTTGTGTGAAGGACCCGAGGTATAAATCTGTCAAGCACATTCGCCTGGCCTTTTCTCAGAGGGGAGCAAGCAGTTCATATCCACACGATGATACATCATGTCTCAGACGTGTGTTAAGTTGCATCCTCCTTGTGTGGATGGAAGGGGGGTGGGGGGTGGAGGGGGGGGGGAACGTCCCTATAAAATGTTCTGCTTGTTTTCTTCTAAATGTGCGGCTGGATTCTCAAACCCTGGGGTTGGGACCCAGTCCGGGTGTGTTTGAACATCCCAGTCTCGGAGGTTGTCCGAGGCTCCCAATGCCTCCGAGGCTTTTTGAAATTTTCAAAATGCTGCTGCCGGGTTTTTGGTGGGGGGAGAATGGGGAAACCTGCTCACCTCCAATCAATGGCCCATTCAGCTTCTTTAGGAGCCCGTTAAGGGGCAGTGGGATTCGGGAATGCGATTTTTAAGCTAATTTTGGTGAACCCGAACAGTCTGGTACATGCAGCTGTGGAAGGCCGAATTCAGAGGCTTGTCATGTGACTCGGACTCCAGAAGTCCTCCGAGCGCCGGGGAGCTCAGCTGAACCTGCTTCCTCCTGCTGCGGACATGTGTCCATGCGGTGATCACCCAGATTGTAAACCCGAGCCTGCTCTAGATCGAGGTCCCACCGAGGTGTGTGTCTCTGCGCTGGTGGAGGGTGTGTGGGTAACCGCTGTGAGAAGTCCAAAACAAAAACAGAATTACCTGGAAAAACTCAGCAGGTCTGGCAGCATCAGCGGAGAAGAAAAGAGTTGACGTTTCGAGTCCTGTGAGAAGTCGTCTAGGCTGCTTATTTCCAGCTCTTCAATGGGGGAAGTGTCCTCTTGGCTGGAGGTGAGGACCTGGATGGAGCTGAGGGACTGGCTGGCTGAGGGTGTTGGTCGCTTGGCAGAGCTCCCTGTGAACCAAAGTAGGGATAATTAGTGCATTGCAGCAGAGTCAGAAGCAGGAGTGAGAGAGCACTCACAGCTGCAATGAGAGAGGGATGATGTGGTGCAGGATCCTCACGTGAATGTTCACTGTCAACCTCACCATCACTACAGGCATAGTCCATGTCTTTACCAGCCAGCACGATAGCATGCTCCTCAATGTGAATGTGGGGACTAATTTAAGCCACTCCACCCCTGATCTGGGATCTTTCCCTGCTGATGGGAGCCAGTTTCTCCTGCATGAAAACAGATGGAGAGAGTGTGAGCTGGATACATGTCACTGTGTGGAATGTTTGCGTGGTGAGCGGAGCCATGGACAGGATGAGGACTCGAGCTCCAGAGGATATGAGCCTGATGGAGATGTGTGTGTGTGTGAGAGTTAGTGGTGTTGTTGAGATTCCTGTGGACACGTGATGTGTTTGTCAGTGTGTGAGTTGAGAACGATGAGAGGAGTGACTTACCCTGGCGGAACGGAAGAGATCATTCATCCTCTTTCTGCACTGGGTGGCTGTCCTCTTTTGCAGGGTGTTGGCACTGACCACTGTTTGCCACCGCCTCCCATGCAGGGTTGATGATCCTGCTTGCTGGCCTTTGGCCAGAGTTGGGGTAGAGGACACAGCAGCAGGCCTCCACAGCATCCAAAAGGCATTCTAGGGGCGAATCACTGAATCAGGAGCTGCAGTATTCTTGTCTTTTGAGGCCGTGTCTCCTGTGCCGCAGTCCTGGGTTGGAGGCTATGAGTGGTGTGCGTGCGGCTACACTTTAAATAAGGCACCTGGCATGAGGAAGAGGCAAGGTGACAGTGTGCTGGGTGAATCGTAGGCTTCCCACCAGTGAAGCAGGGTGCTTCATGGAAATGCCTGATTAATGAGGAGGGATTGGGACGATGCAGCGTGAAAACCCTCCATTGCGGCCAGCGAATAGAACATTCTTTTTCCCAGCGCTACCGCACTTAGTGCAAATCTGGGCCGATTCTGCCAATAGTGCGTTATGTGCAGTATGCAGCAAGCAATATGGTGTATTCACTATCACGGTTTCTTACCTAGACAAAGATAATGCTGCAAGAAATTGGTGTGATGGGGATCTCCTTGGACATCGCTTAAGCCTCATAACGTGTAAAATGGAAGATGCTGAGAAATTGAAATAAATAGTCTGTCGTTTTAAGCATGTTACTTTCTCAAAACTGCACAGTATTGAAATTAAACCGCCTAACTTTTAATTGCTGAACGCTTCCTGAAATGATGTGAAATGACTGCATAATTCATAATGTTCAAATGGAATGCCCCTGTTTTCTCTATGAATAGTGTCCAGCCCCCCCTGCTGGGTTGATAAAGAGCAAACGTTGGGGTTCCCAGCGCCGTCTCCCTTCCTCTCTACAGGCATTGCTGGGCCGGGCTGGGCTGAAAGAAGTTTTCATGTTTTTAACAACCTGAATATAATAATTATAGGTTTAAGGAATGTTAGTGACTGTAGCTTTAAGACTTATTGGGAAGAATTTTCCTGTCAGCGAGCTGGCGGAGAGGGTGGGGGGGGGGAGGGGGGGTGGGGAGGAGCAGGGTGTTCTCGCTGTCGTGTAAAATGACACGTGGTGACGTTGGGCATGTGTGCCGACATCACCGCGCGTGATTTAGATTGTCGGTTCGGCAAGTGCGTCCGCATCAGCTGCCACCCACCAAACTGTCAAATGCCTATTGAGGCCATTAGGAAAACAATTTAAGTTGTCAGGAAAGCTGCCCGTCCAACTTTAAGGTTGGCGGGGGGGGGTGGGGGCCTTCGCATTTTCCATGAAACCTCATCCACGGGCGGGATGAGGCTTCATGAAGGGTTTAATAACTAAATAAACAAAAAAAATTAACGGACATGTCCCAGCTCATGTGACAGTTTCACAAGAGGGGGACATGTCCTTAATAAATTTCTTTCACCTTTATTAAATTCTCCAGGACGTAACCTGATCTCTGTGAGGCACGGAGGTGCCTAAGGGAGGTTTCTATGCTCTTCCGTGCACATGCGTGAAAGAACGCAGGCCCCTGACTCAGGGAATCCAACCCCCCCCCCCCCCCCCCCCCCCCCCCCCCCAACCTCGCCCGCACAGGGAGTACACAGCACTTCCGGGTGTGCGTCACGCCAATAAAGGCCCGCCCATGTAAAATGGTGGCGTGCACCTGATTGGGGGCGCTGATCGGGTTCACACTTGCTCTCGCCCGCCCCCGCAAAACACCCCACCACCCCCTCCCCCCCCAGCCCCCCTCCCCCAATCCCCTCCCCCCCCCCCACCAACTGGTGGAAAATTCAGCCCACTGTGTTGTATGGCATCACGTGATAGTGTGAACCAATCAGCTCTAAGCGTGGAAAACCTTACAGTGGGAGTTCCTCTTCCAGTTGTGGAGTTTGATGGAAGCATGTAACTGCTGCTGCAGCCCGTAAATAAAGTTCGATGTTTCTAATGAGAAACCTGTCTGGAAAATGAAGTCCATAACAGTGCTGTTCATGATTCCACACAGAATGGCGTAGACAAACACAACATTGGTAATAACACCATTGAAAGAAGCTGGGTACCAGCTTTGGGCATTATGCTGTCTGGCAGTCCCTCTAAGCAGGTGTGGCCCGCAGCCTTAACCGAATCAGACCGCACAAGATCAACTCTCTTCCACAAAGTAGTTGGTCTTGTCACTCTCTCTCTTTCTTTCTCATACAGTCAATGAGCAGCAGCCCCTCCAATCACAGCTCTGCAGTCATTTTCCACTCTCAGCAACTGTCAGAAGCCAACCACCCCCTTGCTCTCCCCTGCCCACCTCCCCCACCACACAAATCTCACTGCCACGGGCAAGCGCCTAGTTCACCAAGTGGTAGAGCCGGCCCAAGCACTAACAAGTCAAACTAATCAAGTTTACCTCTTGGAGAAAGGCGCATTGTCTGTTCCTTTATTTCCTCTCCTATTCCCTAATAAACAACCTTAGGATCTCTCCTACACTAAGGATGCCACATAGATGCATGCCGCTGTTGGTTATAATTGGTGGGGTTGGGGTTGTATTTGTGCCCCATCGTCTCTGCACTTCTCACCCTGAAAGCACTGGTTGTGGTTTGGCTGAGCGATGGCTGAGAAATCCTCACACATTGCTTTTTGTTTCGTAGGAACTTTGTTAAAGAACCTTGCAGTGAAGAATAAAAGCTAGATATGGTGATTAGTGATTCAGTGGGGTCCCTGGAGCCCTTACAGCTTGCAACTGCCAAAGAAAGCGACTGACTTCATTAGCTCATGTTGCTCTTCAAATTCCATATTTCATGGGATTTTCCTGCCTTAATTCCGTGCTGATTTGAATGTGTGACTTTCTCATCCCCCATCTCTGAGTCAGTCATGTGCTAAAGGAAAAAGTAAATTAAATATTGGAGTCTGTAAATTGGATTGTAAGCTCTGTTACACTGTGTTAGTGATGTTAACAAGCAGTAAATGCTGGCTGATTTGGGCTAATTATTCCCAATGTGAACAGTGATACTAACCCTGCCCGGGACCAGTGTCTTTCCCTTTGTGTTTCTTCTCAGTTAGGTGATGTATGTCCATCCTGCACACAGAATGTGAGACACCGTCCAGCGGGACACTATCCCATCTGTCGGTGAACCCTCCACCACATTTGGCATGAAGGGACTGCAGCCGTGTCACGCCATTGTCACCTGGCCTGCTGTCACTACTTTCCGCTAAAAGTAACGCTAAGCAAGAAAGTAGTTCCCCACCTCCCCCAAAATCATGTGAATCACTAAAGACCACCCACCCACAGTTAAGCTGGGGTGAAAATTCAGAAGCTTTGGCCAGATGAAGGACAAAATTGTCTTGACGTGCAATCAGTTGGCTTTTGAGCTGGATTTTTCAAGCCGGTTTTTCAATTCTTTTCAAGATATGCACTGATCAGGATGTGAATGTGTGTGTGTGAGAGATTTTGTGCGTGTGTGTTTGTTTAAGAAAAATAAAAGGTGTCATTATTACACCTGGTGCTATTTCAGTGCTTGCCTCTATTGCTTAGAGCTCTGTGTCATTCACATTATTTACTCTAGTGAACAAACAGACTTCATTTAATAATGAGTAAATGAGCAGCAGTTCCACTTTGAGATATAAACTTGTCTCACACCTCATTAGCTCAGACCTGCCCTCAGATCATTATTAAGTGGCCCTTCCCTTTAAGTGTTCTGTACATTAACATAGAAATGACTGTGCGTTCTATTAAACCCTGTTATGGTAAGACTCCCACTTCTGGCATGGAACATCACTGGGCAGAGGCACAGTGTGAACTACATGGAAATTTAGTGTGCCTGATTTACAGCGCTCTGATTTTTTGGTTAGAAAATGGGAAAATGCAGCGACCTCAAATACATGTTCCCATTGAGTGAGACCCTGCACTGGAAACGTTGGCACTTTAACATTCAAATTACAGCCATTGTTTCGATGGAGTAATTTATGCTCAAAACAGATTAATTTAGTTAAAAATAGCAGGCAAATTAATTTCATGCAAATTTATTGAGAATGTGTACACAGTGCACATATCATGCACAGGCATTCCTAGGCGATTGTACGTTAAAACAAATGGACTTTATTGCAATAGTCTGTAAAATGGTAATTATACATTTACTTAACATGGTTAAAATGAGGCAATTATTACTTTTGCTTTGACTTGATGGCTGCTATACTGGGCTCATAAATTTGTAAATATTTCAGAAGCATCTTTTTATTATGGTTTAATAGCAGCTAGAACAAGGTGTTACCTGATGTGTTTATACTTCTGAATTTGAAGAACAAGGTGTTACCTGATGTGTTTATACTTCTGAATTTGAAGTTGGCCAAATTAATAATTATGTATGGTATAAACCATTGTCGAACATGCTTTAATTATTCACAATGGTTTTATTATTGAATTGTTGGAATATCGGAGCTTTGTTCGGTGTAAGATGTGCTGCAGGAACTTACCAAGGCTCCTGAGCCAGCACCTTCATAACCCACAATCACGCCCATCTAGAAGGACAAGGGCTGTAGACACGTGGGAACATCACCACCTGGAAGCTCTCCTGCAAGTCACTCACCATCCTGACTTGGAAATATATTGGCCGTTCCTTCACTGTTGCTGGGTCAAAATCCTGGAGCACCGTCCCTAACAGCGCTGTGGGTGTACCTACACCACATGGGCTGCAGCGGTTCAAGGAGGCAGCTCACCACCACCTTCTCAAGGGCAACTAGGGATGGGCAATAAATGTTGGCCCAGCCAGTGACACCCATATCCCATGAATGATTTTTTTTTAGAAGTGCTGCTTTGGTATTCTTTAACTTGGCAAGCATGATGATGATCAAAGGTTATAGGGCATGCAGCACACCACGGTGAATAAATAATTACAAGACCTAATAATTAGGTGATAGCAAGCCTGGGGTTTTTAGAAGCCTGAAAATTGTGAGATGAATCCACCTGAAATTCGGCATCAATCTAAATTACTTTGTAGTATATAAGAATTTACAGAACAGGGACTGGGCGTTCCACCCAACAGGCCATAAGAGATAGGAGCAGAGGTTGACCATATGGCCTATCGAGCCTGCTCTGCCATTAAGTACCATCATGGCTGATCTTGGTCTTCAACTACACTTTCCTGCCCGCTCCCCATATCCCTCAATTTCCTGAGAGGGCAAAAGATTGTCTATCCCAACCTTAAATATATTCAACGATGAAGCATCTGCCTGGGTTGGAGAATTCCAAAGGTTCTCAACCTTTGAGTGAAGTCATTTCTCCTCAACAAAAACAGAATTACCTGGAAAAACTCAGCAGGTCTGGCAGCATCGGCGGAGAAGAAAAGAGTTGACGTTTCGAGTCCTCATGACCCTTCGACAGAACTAGGTGAATCCCAGGAAGGGTTGAAATATAAGCTGGTTTAAGGTGGGGGTGTGGGGGGGGGGTTGTGATTTGGGTGGGGGGAGAGGGAGAGAAGTGGGGGGTGGGTGTGGTTGTAGGCAAAAGCAGTGATAGAAGCAGATCATCAAAAAAGGTTACAGACGGCAGAACAAAAGAACACAGAGGTGTCGAAGTTGGTGATATTATCTAAACGAATGTGCTAATTAAGAATGGATGGTAGGGCAATCAAGGTACAGCTCTAGTGGGGGTGGGGGGAGAATAAAAGATTTAAAAATATCTAAAAATAATGGAAATAGGAGGGAAAAAGAAAAATGTATATAATTTATTGGAAAAAAAACAAAAGGAAGGGGGAAACAGAAAGGGGGTGGGGATGGAGGAGGGAGCTCAAGACCTAAAGTTGTTGAATTCAATATTCAGTCCGGAAGGCTGTAAAGTGCCTAGTCGGAAGATGAGGTGTTGTTCCTCCAGTTTGCGTTGGGCTTCACTGGAACAATGCAGCAAGCCAAGGACAGACATGTGGGCAAGAGAGCAGGGTGGAGTGTTAAAATGGCAAGTGACAGGGAGGTTTGGGTCATTCTTGCGGACAGACCGCAGGTGTTCTGCAAAGCGGTCGCCCAGTTTACGTTTGGTCTCTCCAATGTAGAGGAGACCACATTGGGAGCAATGAATGCAGTAGACTAAGTTGGGGGAAATGCAAGTGAAATGTTGCTTCACTTAAAAGGAGTGTTTGGGCCCTTGGACGGTGAGGAGAGAGGAAGTGAAGGGGCAGGTGTTACATCTTTTGCGAGGGCCTTTTGCGTTGTCCTCACTTATCACCCCACCAGCCTCCGCATTCAAAGGATCATCCTCCGCCATTTCCGCCAACTCCAGCATGATGCCACTACCAAACACATCTTCCCTACACCCCCACTGTCGGCATTCCGTAGGGATCATTCCCTCCGGGACACCTGGTCCACTCCTCCATCACCCCCTACTCCCCAACCCCCACCTAGGGCACCATTCCATGCCCACGCAAAGGATGTAACACCTGCCCCTTCACTTCCTCTCTCCTCACCGTCCAAGGGCCCAAGCACTCCTTTCAAGTGAAGCAACACTTCACTTGCATTTCCCCCAACTTAGTCTACTGCATTCGTTGCTCCCAATGTGGTCTCCTCTACATTGGAGAGACCAAACGTAAACTGGGTGACCGCTTTGCAGAACACCTGCGGTCTGTCCGCAAGAATGACCCAAACCTCCCTGTCGCTTGCCATTTCAACACTCCACCCTGCTCTCTTGCCCACATGTCTGTCCTTGGCTTGCTGCATTGTTCCAGTGAAGCCCAACGCAAACTGGAGGAACAACACCTCATCTTCCGACTAGGCACCTTACAGCCTTCCGGACTGAATATTGAATTCAACAACTTTAGGTCTTGACCTCCCTCCCCCATCCCCACCCCCTTTCTGTTTCTTCCCCCTTCCTTTTGATTTTTTTCCCAATAAATTATATACATTTTTCTTTTTCCCTCCTATTTCCATTATTTATAAATATTTTTAAATCTTTTATGCTCCCCCCACTCTCACTAGAGCTATACCTTGAGTGCTCTCCATCCATTCTTAATTAGCACATTCGTTTAGATAATATCACCAACTTCGACACCTATGTGTTCGTTTGTTCTGCCGTCTGTGACTTCTTTTGATGATCTGCTTCTATCACTGCTTTTGCCTACAACCACACCACCCCCCTCACTTCTCTCTCTCTACCCCCACCCAAACCACCGCACACCTTAAACCAGCTTATATTTCAACCCTTCCTGGGATTCACCTAGTTCTGTCGAAGGGTCATGAAGACTCGAAACGTCAACTCTTTTCTTCTCCGCCGATGCTGCCAGACCTGCTGAGATTTTCCAGGTAATTCTGTTTTTGTTTTGGATTTCCAGCATCCGCAGTTTTTTGTTTTCATTTCTCCTCATGTCAATCTTAAATGATCGGACCCTTATCCTGAAACTGTGCCCTCGTGTTTCATATTCCCTGACCAGCAGAAACAATATCTCAGCATCCACACTATCAAGCCCCTTCAGAATCTTGTCCAGTGTTTAAGCTCGAGACAAGCCTCCTCCTACCTTACTTTATCATTGTAGCTACCTTTCTGCCTCTTGTACGTATTAGGTCCTGCTTAAATGTGTCTATGCTATTCACCTTCCCTACCCAATGAGGTAGCAAGTTTCGAAATGGAGGTCAGAGATCATGGTCTGAAGTTATTGAACTCAATGTTAAGTCCAGAGGGCTGGAAAGAGCCTAATCGGAAGATGAGGTGCTGTTCGTCCAGCTTGCATTGGGCTTCACTGGAACTTTGCAGCAGGCCAAAGACAGAAATGTGAGCAGGAAAGCAAGATGGTGAATTGAAGTGACAAGTGACTGGGAAGGTCAGGATCATGCTTGCAGACTGAACAAAGGTATTCCACAAGGTGGCTGCCCAGTCTGCGTTTGGTCTCCACCATGTCGAGGAGATTGCATTGTGAGCAGTGAATACAGCAGAATTAATATTTGGAGGAAGTGAGACAAGTCAAAGGAAAAATTGTTCAGTGAGAGAACAAGTTCAGCCAGGAGGAGAAGGTTGGTGGTACAAAGAGGTTGCTCCTGAATTCCTCATCGGGTTAATTAGCGACTATCTTAATGTTTATGTCTCCCAGTTTTGGACTGGGCAACAAGTGGAATCATTTTCTCCACACCTACCTGAGCTACCCTTTCATTATTTTAAAGTTCCTCAATCTTCTCCTCTGCAGAAAAAGTAAAACCCCAGCCTGTTCAATCTTTCCTGATGGTTCTGACCTTTCAGTTCTGCTGTCATCCTGGTAAAATTTTACCTTAAGCCTTCACCAGTGCTTCTATATCCTTCATCTCGTGATGTCAGGGACATAGGCCATAAGTCTCAATGATTGGCTGATATAATCAAACAGCATGTTCTATCAATTGTTTGTAATAGGCAGAATACAGACTGTACTCAGACAGCCTGTGCTTGCAAAGCCCAAAACAAAATATCTACTATCAGATGTGATTCTGTGATTGGGGAGCACTTGCTGAACAATCCTGAGTGTGCTAATATCTCCACTAACACTATAGTTCCCTGTTGCTTTCTTCATGGCAACGCTTTGGCCAATCAGAGTTAATTTGCCAACCAGTCAGCATCCTTTTCTCCTGTTGTATAAATTGTTGTGATTGTTTGAAAATTGGCGTTCTTGTGTTTGTCCTGATGAGTGCGAGATGAAAAGCTTCAGCAACATGTCTCTCTTTTCAGCAATATATCCTTTTTATATCTGGAGACCAGAGCTGAGCACGGTACTCAAAGTGTGGTCTAACCAAGATTCTATACAAGTTAAACGTAACTCCACCGTTTCTGAGTCCTATGTTACAGATCGAGTTATCTCGACACTTATTAGCCCATCTGCTTCTATTGCTCCTCACTTCTTCCTGTCATTTGTGCTTGAAAACATTTCTAAGGGGGAGTTTTCTTCAAAGGCTATGTTTCTGTTCTGCTGGGTTGGCCCTTGGGCAGCTTGATCTTGTACCATGCCCTTGCAGCAGAAGTATCTCATGTGACACATGCCTTTAAAAAAAAAATGTGTTTTATTTTTTATTATTGAATCCCCGGTCCCAGGACTTGAGCACATAAAATAAAAGCAAATTACAGTGAAAGCAGACAATCTGAAATAAAAACAGAAAGGGCTGGAAAAACTCAGCAGGTCTGGCAGCATCTGTGGAGAGAGAAATATAGATAACGTTGAGCTCAAAGGGACTCCGAAGAAGTTCATTTTAGCTCATTCGACTGCTCCATGTCAAAGGTGAATTTGAGTGCTTGATGGAGCATATTAGGGTGTGTAAGGAAATTCTTTCATGCAGCTGTGATTCAAATATAGCAAACATATCAACTGCATGTCGGAAATATGCTACAGGTGGGAGGTTAGGTGTCATTCCATCGAAGGCGCATTTCTCACGGAAACCGACAAAGGTGTTTGTGGTATCTGGGCCGAGAGGGGATCCCATGGCAGCACCATCTCTTTGGGCATACACCGGTGTTGATAAGCTGAACTCAACTGTCCGAGGTGCTGAGTTAATAAGTTCAATGAATACTGGTTCACATAATGGCAGCGCATCTGGATTGCCATGCTATAGTGACACAGCCAAATGTCTATGACTTCTTTGAGCAGTGCATTAGTGAAAAGACTAGCAATGTGGAATGGCATATGGACACAGCAATGCAGTCAAATTAGCTCCCTTTCGCCGATGTGCTAGTTGAGAAATCTGCCAATGGTTTCTCCACTACAGTCTACCACAAGCCTACCTTCACCGGTCAGTATACATGTTGGGATTCCTACATTTGCACATGCCATAAGATTGGCCTTACTGGCAACCTCATAAATAGGGTCCGAGACATTGGCTCACCATGCAAGCTTGATGCTGAAATAGGGAGCATCAAATCTATCCTGCAGGATAATGGCTAAGCTGTATATCACGCAAACTCAAGATCGGGCCTAAGGCCCACTTGAGGTCCTGAAAAGTGCCCAGTCTACCTCAGATTATTCTGGAAGGGTAAGTGCCTCACAAACATGAGCATCATGTGAAGCTAGCCGTTTCACGCTGCTACTAGGCAATAGCATCATGAGCCGTGTTCTCCACTAACAAGATGCTGCCATCAAGCCAAAGAGACGCAAATTTGCCTATCACGCAAATTAATATTGTGATATATAAATTTCAATGCCAATGTGATGCCAGGTATGGAGTCTGCACACCCCCATGACTGGTGGATCGTATCAAACGGCATGTCCCTTTGGCTGTTTGCAATAGGCAAAGTACTGACCGTACACAACCAGTCCAAGCTTGCAGAACTCAGAACATAATGTCCAACATTAGATGTGACTCTGCTATTGGACAGCACTTGCTAAACAATCCTGATTATGCTAAGAACTACACTGACAACCAATTCAAGACTATCGGCCGGGCTTGCAGTGTGACCCACTTACGCGTGCGAGAAGCTATATATATTCAAACACAGGGCCCTGTCCTTTGCAAACAGTAAAAGCATGTCCATGCACCTTTTTCAACTAACCTAAAGTTTAAGGGAGTGTGGGGGCAGCCATTCCCTGCTTCATTCCCCATGGCAATGCCTTGACCAATCAGAGTCAACCTGCCTGGTTTGAATTTTAACAAAAGCTTGGCAGTTAATTGTTCCCTGGTGCATTCTCCATGGCAATGCCTCGACCAATCAGAGTGCACTTGCCAACCAGTCAACAGATCTCTTCTCATGCAGTATAAATTGTTGTTCCCTTTAGAATTGGTATTCTTGCAAATTCTGTCCTGATGAGTGCAAGACAAAAAGCTTTGACAGCATGTCTATTTTATTTCAGCAATATGGTAACTATTAACCCTGCCTATCAAGCTCTCTTGCACTGAAAATTAACTATGACAAGTACAAAGTTTTACTTGTTCTGGTTTTGAAAATTTCAGGGAAACTTTGAAAATGTAATTTTTTAACCTCTAATTTTGTTTCTTACATTTCCTTTCCATCCCATTTACACCCCCCTCCCCCTCCCAACTCTCTTAATCCAGTCATTCTTTCTCTCTTTCATTTCTCATTTTGTATCTGATTTGACAATGATTCACGCACCGGTTAATTCACCCAACTTCTTAGACCATCTGGTGTTCATTTCCCAATGATTAAATCTCACTGCGTAACGCAAGTTTGTCTCATTGCGTAAGGCAGGTATGTCTCACTGCATAAGGCAGGTGTGTCTCACTGCGTAAGACAGGTTTGTCTCACTGCGTAATGCAGGTTTGTCTCACAGCGTAAGGCAGGTTTGTCTCACTGCGTAAGGCAGGTTTGTCTCACTGCGTAAGGCAGGTTTGTCTCACCGCGTAAGGCAGGTTTGTCTCACCGTGTAAAGCAGGTTTGTCTCACTGTGTAAGGCAGTTTGTCTCACTGTGTAAGGCAGGTTTGTCTCACCGCGTAAGGCAGGTTTGTCTCACTGTGTAAGGCAGGTGTGTCTCACTGTGTAAGGCAGGTTTGTCTCACTGTGTAAGGCAGGTTTGTCTCACTGTGTAAGGAAGGTTTGTCTCACTCCGTAAGGCAGGTTTGACTGCGTAAGGCAGGTTTGTCTGCATAAGGCAGGTTTGTCTGTGCAAGGCAGGTTTGTCTGTGCAAGGCAGGTTTGTCTCACTGCGTAAGGCAGGTTTGTCTCACTGCGTAAGGAAGGTTTGTCTGCGTAAGGCAGGTTTGTCTCACTGTGTAAGGCAGGTATGTCTCGCTGCGTAAGGAAGGTTTGTCTCACTGTATAAGGCAGGTTTGTCTCACTGCGTAAGGAAGGTTTGTCTCACTGCGTAAGGAAGGTTTGTCTCACTGTATAAGGCAGGTTTGTCTCACTGTGTAAGGCAGGTTTGTCTTGCTGAGTAAGGCAGGTTTGTCTCACTGCGTAAGGCAGGTTTGACTCACTGCGTAAGGCAGGTTTGTCTGTGTAAGGCAGGTTTGTCTCACTGTGTAAGGCAGGTTTGTCTCGCTGAGTAAGGCAGGTTTGTCTCACTGCGTAAGGCAGGTTTGACTCACTGCGTAAGGCAGGTTTGTCTCACTGCGTAAGGCAGGTTTGTCTCACCGCGTAAGGCAGGTTTGTCTCACCGCGTAAGGCAGGTTTGTCTCACTGTGTAAGGCAGGTGTGTCTCACTGTTTAAGGCAGGTGTGTCTCACTGTGTAAGGCAGGTTTGTCTCACTGTGTAAGGCAGGTTTGTCTCACTCCGTAAGGCAGGTTTGTCTGCGTAAGGCAGGTTTGTCTGTGTCAGGCAGGTTTGTCTGTGCAAGGCAGGTTTGTCTGTGCAAGGCAGGTTTGTCTGTGCAAGGCAGGTTTGTCTCACTGCGTAAGGCAGGTTTGTCTCACTGCGTAAGGAAGGTTTGTCTGCGTAAGGCAGGTTTGTCTCACTGTGTAAGGCAGGTATGTCTCGCTGCGTAAGGAAGGTTTGTCTCACTGTATAAGGCAGGTTTGTCTCACTGCGTAAGGAAGGTTTGTCTCACTGTATAAGGCAGGTTTGTCTCACTGTGTAAGGCAGGTTTGTCTCGCTGAGTAAGGCAGGTTTGTCTCACTGCGTAAGGCAGGTTTGACTCACTGCGTAAGGCAGGTTTGTCTGCGTAAGGCAGGTTTGTCTCACTGCGTAAGGCAGGTTTGTCTCACTGCGTAAGGCAGGTTTGACTCACTGCGTAAGGCCGGTTTGTCTCGCTGAGTAAGGCAGGTTTGTCTCACTGTGTAAGGCAGGTTTGTCTCGCTGCGTACGGAAGGTTTGTCTCACTGTGTAAGGCAGGTTTGTCTCACTACGTAAGGCAGGTTTGTCTTACTACGTAAGTCAGGTTAGTCTCACTGCATAAGGCAGGTTTGTCTCACTGCGTAAAGCAGGTTTGTCTCGCTGCAGAAGGAAGGTTTGTCTCACTGCGTAAGGCCGGCTTGTCTGCGTGAGGCAGGTTTGTCTGCGTAAGGCAAGTGTGTCTCACTGCGTAAGACAGGTTTGTCTCACTGCGTAAGGCAGGTTTGTCTCACTGCGTAAGGGAGGTTTGTCTCACTGCGTAAGGCAGGTTTGTCTCACTGCGTAAGGCAGGTTTGTCTCACCGCTTAAGGCAGGTTTGTCTCACCGCGTAACGCAGGTTTGTCTCACCGTGTAAGGCAGGTTTGTCTCACTGTGTAAGGCAGGTTTGTCTCAATGTGTAAGGCAGGTTTGTCTCACCGCGTAAGGCAGGTTTGTCTCACTGTGTAAGGCAGGTGTGTCTCACTGTGTAAGGCAGGTTTGTCTCACTGTGTAAGGCAGGTTTGTCTCACTGTGTAAGGCAGGTTTGTCTCACTGTGTAAGGAAGGTTTGTCTCACTCCGTAAGGCAGGTTTTTCTGCGTAAGGCAGGTTTGTCTGCGTAAGGCAGGTTTGTCTGTGCAAGGCAGGTTTGTCTGTGCAAGGCAGGTTTGTCTCACTGCGTAAGGCAGGTTTGTCTCACTGAGTAAGGAAGGTTTGTCTGCGTAAGGCAGGTTTGTCTCACTGTGTAAGGCAGGTATGTCTCGCTGCGTAAGGAAGGTTTGTCTCACTGCGTAAGGAAGGTTTGTCTCACTGCGTAAGGAAGGTTTGTCTCACTGTATAAGGCAGGTTTGTCTCACTGTGTAAGGCAGGTTTGTCTCACTGTGTAAGGCAGGTTTGTCTTGCTGAGTAAGGCAGGTTTGTATCACTGCGTAAGGCAGGTTTGTCTCACTGCGTAAGGCAGGTTTGTCTCGCTGAGTAAGGCAGGTTTGTCTCACTGCGTAAGGCAGGTTTGACTCACTGCGTAAGGCAGGTTTGTCTCACTGCGTAAGGCAGGTTTGTCTCACCGCGTAAGGCAGGTTTGTCTCACCACGTAAGGCAGGTTTGTCTCACTGTGTAAGGCAGGTGTGTCTCACTGTTTAAGGCAGGTTTGTCTCACTGTTTAAGGCAGGTTTGTCTCACTGTGTAAGGCAGGTTTGTCTCACTCCGTAAGGCAGGTTTGTCTGCGTAAGGCAGGTTAGTCTGCGTAAGGCAGTTTGTCTGTGCAAGGCAGGTTTGTCTGTGCAAGGCAGGTTTGTCTCACTGCGTAAGGCAGGTTTGTCTCACTGCGTAAGGAAGGTTTGTCTGCGTAAGGCAGGTTTGTCTCACTGTGTAAGGCAGGTATGTCTCGCTGCGTAAGGAAGGTTTGTCTCACTGTTTAAGGCAGGTTTGTCTCACTGCGTAAGGAAGGTTTGTCTCACTGCGTAAGGAAGGTTTGTCTCACTGTATAAGGCAGGTTTGTCTCACTGTGTAAGGCAGGTTTGTCTCGCTGAGTAAGGCAGGTTTGTCTCACTGCGTAAGGCAGGTTTGACTCACTGCGTAAGGCAGGTTTGTCTGCGTAAGGCAGGTTTGTCTCACTGCGTAAGGCAGGTTTGTCTCGGTGAGTAAGGCAGGTTTGTCTCACTGCGTAAGGCAGGTTTGAATCACTGCGTAAGGCAGGTTTGTCTCACTGAGTAAGGCAGGTTTGTCTCACTGTGTAAGGCAGGTTTGTCTCTCTGCGTACGGAAGGTTTGTCTCACTGTGTAAGGCAGGTTTGTCTCACTACGTAAGGCAGGTTTGTCTCACTACGTAAGGCAGGTTAGTCTCACTGCATAAGGCAGGTTTGTCTCACTGCGTAAAGCAGGTTTGTCTCGCTGCAGAAGGAAGGTTTGTCTCACTGCGTAAGGCCGGCTTGACTGCGTGAGGCAGGTTTTTCTGCGTAAGGAAGGTTTGTCTCACTGCGTAAGGCAGGTTTCTCTCACTGTGTAAGGCAGGTTTGTCTCACTGTGCAAGGCAGGTTTGTCTCACTGCGTAAGGCAGGTTTGTCTCACTGTGTAAGGCAGGTATGTCTGCGTAAGGCAGGTTAGTCTCACTGTGTAATGAAGATTTGTCTCACTGTGTAAGGAAGGTTTGTCTCACGGTGAAAGGCAGGTTTGTCTCACTTTGTAAGGCAGATTTATCTCACTGTGTGAGGCAGGTTTGTCTCATTTCGTAAGGCAGGTTTGTCTCACTGCGTAAGGCAGGTTTGTCTCACTACGTAAGTCAGGTTTGTCTCACTGCCTATGGCAGGTTTTTCTCACTGCCTAAGATACGTTTGTCTCACTACGTAAGTCAGGTTGGTCTCACAAACTATGGCAGGTTTGTCTCACTGCCTATGGCAGGTTTGTCCCACTGCGTAAGGCAGGTTTGTCTCACTTTCTAAGGAAGGTTTGTCTCACTGCGTAAGGCAGGTTTGTCTTTGTAAGGCAGGTTTGTCTCACTGCGTAAGGAAGATTTGTCTTACTGCGTAAGGCAGGTTTGTCTCCGTAAGGCAGGTGTGTCTGCGTAAGGCAGGTTTGTCAGCATAAGGCAGGGCTGTCTCACTGTGTAAGGCAGGTTTGTCTCACTGCGTAAGGCAGGTTTGTCTCACTGCGTAAGGCAGGTTTGTCTCACTGCGTTAGGCAGGTTTGTTTCACTGCGTAAGGCAGGTTTGTCTTTGTAAGGCAGGTTTGCCTCACTGCGTAAGGAAGATTTGTCTTACTGCATAAGGCAGGGTTGTCTCACTGTGTAAGGCAGGTTTGTCTCACTGCGTAAGGCAGGGTTGTCTCACTGCGTTAGGCAGGTTTGTTTCACTACGTAAGGCAGGTTTGTCTTTGTAAGGCAGGTTTGTCTCACAGCGTAAGGAAGATATGTCTTACTGCGTGAGGCAGGTCTGTCTCCGTAAGGCAGGTGTGTCTGCATAAGGCAGGTTTGTCTGCATAAGGCAGGGTTGTCTCACTGTGTAAGGCAGGTTTGTCTCACTGCGTAAGGCAGGTTCGTCTCACTGCGTTAGGCAGGATTGTCTCACTGCGTAAGGCAGCTTTATCTCACTGCGTTAGACAGATTTGTCTCACTACGTAAGGCAGGTTTGTCCCACTACGTTAGGCAGGTTTGTGTCACTGCGTAAGGCAGGTTTGTCTTACTGCATAAGGCAGTTTTGTCTGTGTGAGGCAGGTTTGTCTCACTGTGAATGGCAGGTTTGTCTCACTGTGTAAGGCAGATTTATCTCACTGTGTAAGGCAGGTTTGTCTCACTGCGTAAGGCAGGTTTGTCTCGCTGCGTAAGGAAGATTTGTTTCACTGTGTAACTCAGGTTTGTCTCACTGTGTAAGGCAGTATTGTCTGTGTAAGGCAGGTTTGTCTCACTGCGTAAGGAAGATTTGTCTCACTGAGTAAGGCAGGTTTGTCTCACTGTGTAAGGCTGGTTTTTTTCACTGCGTAAGGCAGGTTTGTCTCGCTGCGTAAGGCAGGTTTGTCTCCCTGTGTTTGGCAGGTTTCTCTCACTGCGTAAGGCAGCTTTGTCTCACTGCGTAAGGCAGGTTTGTGTCACTGTGTAAGGCAGGTTTGTGTCACTGCATAAGGCAGTTTTGTCTCAGTGTGTAAGGCAGGTTTGTCTCACTGTGTAAGGCAGGTTTGTTTCACTGTGTAAGGCAGATTTGTCTCACTGTTATGAGGCATGTTTGTTTCACTGTGTAAGGCAGATTTATGTCACTGTGTAAGGCAGATTTGTCTCACTGTGTAAGGCAGGTTTGACTCACTGTGTAAGGCAGGTTTGTCTTACTGTGTTAGGCAGGTTTGTCTCACTGTGTGAGGCAGGTTTGTCTCACTGGGTAAGGCAGGTTGGTCTTACTGCATAAGGCAGGTTTGTCTCACCGCGTAAGGCAGGTTTGTCTCACTGTGCAAGGCAGGTTTGTCTGTGTTAGGCAGTTTGTCACACTGTGTAAGGCAGGTTTGTCTGCGCAAGGCAGGTTCGTCACACTGTGTAAGGCAGGTTTCTCTGCGTAAGGCAGGTTTCTCTCGCTGCGTAAGGCAGGTTTGTCTCACTGTGTAAGGAAGGATTGTCTCACTGTGTAAGGCAGGTTTGTCTCACTGTGTAAGGAAGCTTTGTCTCAATGTGTAAGGCTGGATTGTCTCACTGTGTAAGGCATGTTTGTCTCACTGTGTAAGGCAGGTTTGTCTCACTGCGTAAGGCAGGTTTGACTCACTGCGTAAGGCAGGTTTGTCTGCGTAAGGCAGGTTTGTCTCACTGCGTAAGGCAGGTTTGTCTCGGTGAGTAAGGCAGGTTTGTCTCACTGCGTAAGGCAGGTTTGAATCACTGCGTAAGGCAGGTTTGTCTCACTGAGTAAGGCAGGTTTGTCTCACTGTGTAAGGCAGGTTTGTCTCGCTGCGTACGGAAGGTTTGTCTCACTGTGTAAGGCAGGTTTGTCTCACTACGTAAGGCAGGTTTGTCTCACTACGTAAGGCAGGTTAGTCTCACTGCATAAGGCAGGTTTGTCTCACTGCGTAAAGCAGGTTTGTCTCGCTGCAGAAGGAAGGTTTGTCTCACTGCGTAAGGCCGGCTTGACTGCGTGAGGCAGGTTTTTCTGCGTAAGGAAGGTTTGTCTCACTGCGTAAGGCAGGTTTCTCTCACTGTGTAAGGCAGGTTTGTCTCACTGTGCAAGGCAGGTTTGTCTCACTGCGTAAGGCAGGTTTGTCTCACTGTGTAAGGCAGGTATGTCTGCGTAAGGCAGGTTAGTCTCACTGTGTAATGAAGATTTGTCTCACTGTGTAAGGAAGGTTTGTCTCACGGTGAAAGGCAGGTTTGTCTCACTTTGTAAGGCAGATTTATCTCACTGTGTGAGGCAGGTTTGTCTCATTTCGTAAGGCAGGTTTGTCTCACTGCGTAAGGCAGGTTTGTCTCACTACGTAAGTCAGGTTTGTCTCACTGCCTATGGCAGGTTTTTCTCACTGCCTAAGATACGTTTGTCTCACTACGTAAGTCAGGTTGGTCTCACAAACTATGGCAGGTTTGTCTCACTGCCTATGGCAGGTTTGTCCCACTGCGTAAGGCAGGTTTGTCTCACTTTCTAAGGAAGGTTTGTCTCACTGCGTAAGGCAGGTTTGTCTTTGTAAGGCAGGTTTGTCTCACTGCGTAAGGAAGATTTGTCTTACTGCGTAAGGCAGGTTTGTCTCCGTAAGGCAGGTGTGTCTGCGTAAGGCAGGTTTGTCAGCATAAGGCAGGGCTGTCTCACTGTGTAAGGCAGGTTTGTCTCACTGCGTAAGGCAGGTTTGTCTCACTGCGTAAGGCAGGTTTGTCTCACTGCGTTAGGCAGGTTTGTTTCACTGCGTAAGGCAGGTTTGTCTTTGTAAGGCAGGTTTGCCTCACTGCGTAAGGAAGATTTGTCTTACTGCATAAGGCAGGGTTGTCTCACTGTGTAAGGCAGGTTTGTCTCACTGCGTAAGGCAGGGTTGTCTCACTGCGTTAGGCAGGTTTGTTTCACTACGTAAGGCAGGTTTGTCTTTGTAAGGCAGGTTTGTCTCACAGCGTAAGGAAGATATGTCTTACTGCGTGAGGCAGGTCTGTCTCCGTAAGGCAGGTGTGTCTGCGTAAGGCAGGTTTGTCTGCATAAGGCAGGGTTGTCTCACTGTGTAAGGCAGGTTTGTCTCACTGCGTAAGGCAGGTTTGTCTCACTGCGTTAGGCAGGATTGTCTCACTGCGTAAGGCAGCTTTATCTCACTGCGTTAGACAGATTTGTCTCACTACGTAAGGCAGGTTTGTCCCACTACGTTAGGCAGGTTTGTGTCACTGCGTAAGGCAGGTTTGTCTTACTGCATAAGGCAGTTTTGTCTGTGTGAGGCAGGTTTGTCTCACTGTGAATGGCAGGTTTGTCTCACTGTGTAAGGCAGATTTATCTCACTGTGTAAGGCAGGTTTGTCTCACTGCGTAAGGCAGGTTTGTCTCGCTGCGTAAGGAAGATTTGTTTCACTGTGTAACTCAGGTTTGTCTCACTGTGTAAGGCAGTATTGTCTGTGTAAGGCAGGTTTGTCTCACTGCGTAAGGAAGATTTGTCTCACGGAGTAAGGCAGGTTTGTCTCACTGTGTAAGGCTGGTTTTTTTCACTGCGTAAGGCAGGTTTGTCTCGCTGCGTAAGGCAGGTTTGTCTCCCTGTGTTAGGCAGGTTTCTCTCACTGCGTAAGGCAGCTTTGTCTCACTGCGTAAGGCAGGTTTGTGTCACTGTGTAAGGCAGGTTTGTGTCACTGCATAAGGCAGTTTTGTCTCAGTGTGTAAGGCAGGTTTGTCTCACTGTGTAAGGCAGGTTTGTTTCACTGTGTAAGGCAGATTTGTCTCACTGTTATGAGGCATGTTTGTTTCACTGTGTAAGGCAGATTTATGTCACTGTGTAAGGCAGATTTGTCTCACTGTGTAAGGCAGGTTTGACTCACTGTGTAAGGCAGGTTTGTCTTACTGTGTTAGGCAGGTTTGTCTCACTGTGTGAGGCAGGTTTGTCTCACTGGGTAAGGCAGGTTGGTCTTACTGCATAAGGCAGGTTTGTCTCACCGCGTAAGGCAGGTTTGTCTCACTGTGCAAGGCAGGTTTGTCTGTGTTAGGCAGTTTGTCACACTGTGTAAGGCAGGTTTGTCTGCGCAAGGCAGGTTCGTCACACTGTGTAAGGCAGGTTTCTCTGCGTAAGGCAGGTTTCTCTCGCTGCGTAAGGCAGGTTTGTCTCACTGTGTAAGGAAGGATTGTCTCACTGTGTAAGGCAGGTTTGTCTCACTGTGTAAGGAAGCTTTGTCTCAATGTGTAAGGCTGGATTGTTTCACTGTGTAAGGCATGTTTGTCTCACTGTGTAAGGCAGGTTTGTCTCACTGTGTAAGGAAGGTTTGCCTCACTGTGTAAGGCAGGTTTGTCTGCGTAAGGCAGGTTTGTCTCACTGCGTAAGGCACGTTTGTCTCACTGTGTAAGGCAGGTATGTCTGCATAAGGCAAATTTATCTCACTGCGCAAGGAACGTTTGTCTCGCTGCGTAAAGCATTTTTGTCTGAGTAAGGCAGGTTTGTCTCACTGCGTAAGGCAGGTTTGTCTGCGTAAGGCAGGTTTGTCTCAGCGTAAGGCCGGTCTGTCTCACTGCATAAGGCAGGTTTGTCTGTGTAAGGCAGGTTTATCTCACTATGTAAGGAAACTTTGTCTCGCTGCGTAAAGCATTTTTGTCTTCGTAAGGCAGGTTTGTCTCACTGCGTAAGGCAGGTTTGTCTGTGCAAGGCAGGTTTGTCTCACTAAGTAAGGAAAGTTTTTTTCACTGTGTAAGGCAGGTTTGTCTGCGTAAGGTAGGTTTATCCCACTGTGTAAGGAAGGTTTGCCTCACTGTGTAAGGCAGGTTTGTCTCACTGTGTAAGGCAGGAATGTCTCACTGTTTAAGGCAGGTTTGTCTCACTGTGTAAGGAAGGTTTGTCTCAATGTGTAAGGCAGGTTTGTCTCACTCCGTAAGGCAGGTTTGTCTGCGTAAGGCAGGTTTGTCTCACTGTGTAAGGCAGGTTTGTCTCACTGCGTAAGGCAGGTTTGTCTCACTGCGTAAGGAAGGTTTGTCTGCGTAAGGCAGGTTTGTCTCACTGTGTAAGGCAGGTTTGTCTCGCTGCGTAAGGAAGGTTTGTCTCACTGTATAAGGCAGGTTTGTCTCACTGCGTAAGGAAGGTTTGTCTCACTGCGTAAGGAAGGTTTGTCTCACTGTATGAGGCAGGTTTGTCTCACTGTGTAAGGCAGATTTGTCTCGCTGAGTAAGGCAGGTTTGTCTCACTGCGTAAGGCAGGTTTGACTCACTGCGTAAGGCAGGTTGGTCTGTGCAAGGCTGGTTGGTCTGTGCAAGGCAGGTTTGCCTGTGCAAGGCAGGTTTGTCTCACTGCGTAAGGCAGGTTTGTCTCGCTGCGTAAGGAAGGTTTGTCTCACTGCGTAAGGAAGGTTTGTCTCACTGTATAAGGCAGGTTTGTCTCACTATGTAAGGCAGGTTTGTCTCACTGTGTAAGGCAGGTTTGTCTCACTGTGTAAGGCAGGTTTATCTCGCTGCGTAAGGCAGGTTTGTCTCACTGTAAGGAAGTTTTGCCTCACTGTGTAAGGCAGGTTTGTCTCACTGCGTAAGGGAGGTTTATCTTGCTGCGTAAAGAATTTTTTTCTGCTTATAGCAGGTTTGTCTCACTATGTAAGGAAGGTTTTTCTCATTGTGTCATGTAGGTTTGTCTCACTGTGTAAGGCAGATTTGTTTCCCTGTGAAAGGAAGGTTTGTCTCACTGTGTAAGGCAGATTTGTCTCACTGTGTAAGGCAGATTTGTCTCACTGTGTAAGGCAGTTTTGTCTGTGCAAGGCAGGTTTGTCTCACTGTGTAAGAAGGTTTCTCTCACTGCGTAAGGCAGGTTTGTCTGTGTATGGCAGGTTTGTCTCACCGCCTAAGGCAGGTTTGTCTCACTGTGTAAGGAAGGATTGTCTCACTGTGTAAGGTAGGTTTGTCTCACGGTGTAAGTCAGGTTTGTATCACTGCGTGAATCAGGTTTGTCTCACTGCGTAAGGCAGCTTTGTCTCACTGTGTAAGGCAGGTTTGTCTCAATGTGTAAGGCAGGTTTGTATCACTTTGTAAGGCAGGTTTGTCTCACTGCGTAAGTCAGGTTTATCTCACTCCGGAAGGCAGTTTTGTCTGTGTAAGGCACGTTTGTCTCACTATGTAAGGCAGGTTTGTCTCACTGTGTAAGGCAGGTTTGTCTCACTGTGTAAGGCAGGTTTATCTTGCTGCGTAAAGCATTTTTTTCTGCTTATAGCAGGTTTGTCTCACTATGTAAGGAAAGTTTTTCTCACTGTGTAATGTAGGTTTGTCTCACTGTGTAAGGCAGGTTTGCCTCACTGTGTAAGGCAGGTGTGTCTCACTGTGTAAGGCAGGTTTCTCTCACTGCGTAAGGAAGTTTTGTCTCACTGTGTAAGGCAGGTTTGTCTCACTGTGTATGGCGGGTTTGTCTCACTGCGTAAGGCAGGGATGTCTCACTGCGTAAGGCAGGTTTCTCTCACTGCGTAAGGAAATTTTGTCTCACTGTGAAGGGCAGGTTTGTCTCACTGTGTATGGCAGGTTTGTCTCACTGCGTAAGGCAGGTTTGTCTCACTGTGTAAGGCAGGTTTGTCTCACTGTGTAAGGCAGGTTTGTCTCACTGTGTAAGGCAGGTTTGTCTCACCGTGTTAGGCAGGTTTGTCTCACTGTGTAACGAAGGTTTGTCTCACTGTGTAAGGCATATTTGTTTCACTGAGTAAGGCAGATTTATGTCACTGTGTAAGGCAGATTTGTCTCACTGTGTAAGGCAGGTTGGTAGCACTGTGTAAGGCAGGTTTGTCTCAACTTCGTAAGGCAGGTTTGTCTCACTGTGTAAGGCAGGAATGTCTCACTGTTTAAGGCAGGTTTGTCTCACTGTGTAAGGAAGGTTTGTCTCAATGTGTAAGGCAGGTTTGTCTCACTCCGTAAGGCAGGATTGTCTGCGTAAGGCAGGTTTGTCTCACTGTGTAAGGCAGGTTTGTCTCACTGCGTAAGGCAGGTTTGTCTCACTGTGTAAGGCAGGTTTGTCTCACTGCGTTAGGAAGTTTTGTCTTACTGCGTAAGGCAGGTTTGTCTGGCAGCGTACAGTAGGTTTGACTCGCTGCGTAAGGCAGTTTTGTCTCACTGCGTAAGGCAGGTTTGTCTCACTGTGAAAGGCAAGGTTTGTCTCACTGTGTAAGGCAGTTATGTCTCAACTTCATAAGGCAGGTTTTTCTCACAGTGTAGGGCAGGTTTGTCTCACTGTGTACGGAAGGTTTGTCTCACTGCGTAAGGCAGGTTGTCTCACTGTGTAAGGCAGGTTTGTCTCACTGCGTAAATCAGGTTTATCTCACTGTGTAAGGCAGGTTTGTCTCACTCCGTAAGGCAGGATTGTCTGCGTAAGGCAGGTTTGTCTCACTGTGTAAGGCAGGTTTGTCTCACTGCGTAAGGCAGGTTTGTCTCACTGCGTAAGGAAGGTTTGTCTGCGTAAGGCAGGTTTGTCTCACTGTGTAAGGCAGGTTTGTCTCGCTGCGTAAGGAAGGTTTGTCTCACTGTATAAGGCAGGTTTGTCTCACTGCGTAAGGAAGGTTTGTCTCACTGCGTAAGGAAGGTTTGTCTCACTGTATGAGGCAGGTTTGTCTCACTGTGTAAGGCAGATTTGTCTCGCTGAGTAAGGCAGGTTTGTCTCACTGCGTAAGGCAGGTTTGACTCACTGCGTAAGGCAGGTTGGTCTGTGCAAGGCTGGTTGGTCTGTGCAAGGCAGGTTTGCCTGTGCAAGGCAGGTTTGTCTCACTGCGTAAGGCAGGTTTGTCTCACTGCGTAAGGAAGGTTTGTCTGCGTAAGGCAGGTTTGTCTCACTGTGTAAGGCAGGTTTGTCTCGCTGCGTAAGGAAGGTTTGTCTCACTGCGTAAGGAAGGTTTGTCTCACTGTATAAGGCAGGTTTGTCTCACTATGTAAGGCAGGTTTGTCTCACTGTGTAAGGCAGGTTTGTCTCACTGTGTAAGGCAGGTTTATCTCGCTGCGTAAGGCAGGTTTGTCTCACTGTAAGGAAGTTTTGCCTCACTGTGTAAGGCAGGTTTGTCTCACTGCGTAAGGGAGGTTTATCTTGCTGCGTAAAGAATTTTTTTCTGCTTATAGCAGGTTTGTCTCACTATGTAAGGAAGGTTTTTCTCATTGTGTCATGTAGGTTTGTCTCACTGTGTAAGGCAGATTTGTTTCCCTGTGAAAGGAAGGTTTGTCTCACTGTGTAAGGCAGATTTGTCTCAGTGTGAAAGGCAGATTTGTCTCACTGTGTAAGGCAGTTTTGTCTGTGTAAGGCAGGTTTGTCTCACTGTGTAAGAAGGTTTCTCTCACTGCGTAAGGCAGGTTTGTCTGTGTATGGCAGGTTTGTCTCACCGCCTAAGGCAGGTTTGTCTCACTGTGTAAGGAAGGATTGTCTCACTGTGTAAGGTAGGTTTGTCTCACGGTGTAAGTCAGGTTTGTATCACTGCGTGAATCAGGTTTGTCTCACTGCGTAAGGCAGCTTTGTCTCACTGTGTAAGGCAGGTTTGTCTCAATGTGTAAGGCAGGTTTGTATCACTTTGTAAGGCAGGTTTGTCTCACTGCGTAAGTCAGGTTTATCTCACTCCGGAAGGCAGTTTTGTCTGTGTAAGGCACGTTTGTCTCACTATGTAAGGCAGGTTTGTCTCACTGTGTAAGGCAGGTTTGTCTCACTGTGTAAGGCAGGTTTATCTTGCTGCGTAAAGCATTTTTTTCTGCTTATAGCAGGTTTGTCTCACTATGTAAGGAAAGTTTTTCTCACTGTGTAATGTAGGTTTGTCTCACTGTGTAAGGCAGGTTTGCCTCACTGTGTAAGGCAGGTGTGTCTCACTGTGTAAGGCAGGTTTTTCTCACTGCGTAAGGAAGTTTTGTCTCACTGTGTAAGGCAGGTTTGTCTCACTGTGTATGGCGGGTTTGTCTCACTGCGTAAGGCAGAGATGTCTCACTGCGTAAGGCAGGTTTCTCTCACTGCGTAAGGAAATTTTGTCTCACTGTGTAGGGCAGGTTTGTCTCACTGTGTATGGCAGGTTTGTCTCACTGCGTAAGGCAGGTTTGTCTCACTGTGTAAGGCAGGGTTGTCTCACTGTGTAAGGCAGGTTTGTCTCACTGTGTAAGGCAGGTTTGTCTCACTGTGTTAGGCAGGTTTGTCTCACTGTGTAACGAAGGTTTGTCTCACTGTGTAAGGCATATTTGTTTCACTGAGTAAGGCAGATTTATGTCACTGTGTAAGGCAGATTTGTCTCACTGTGTAAGGCAGGTTGGTAGCACTGTGTAAGGCAGGTTTGTCTCAACTTCGTAAGGCAGGTTTGTCTCACTGTGTAAGGCAGGTTTGTCTCACTGTGTACAGAAGGTTTGTCTCACTGCGTAAGGCAGGTTTGTCTCACTGTGTAAGGCAGGTTTGTCTCACTGCGTAAGTCAGGTTTATCTCACTGTGGAAGGCAGATTTGTCTGTGTAAGGCAGGTTTGCCTCACTATGTAAGGCAGGTTTGTCTCACTGTGTAAGGCAGGTTTGTCTCACTGTGTAAGGCAGGTTTATCTCGCTGCGTAAGGCAGGTTTGTCTCACTGTAAGGAAGTTTTGCCTCACTGTGTAAGGCAGGTTTGTCTCACTGCGTAAGGCAGGTTTATCTTGCTGCGTAAGGAATTTTTTTCTGCTTATAGCAGGTTTGTCTCACTATGTAAGGAAGGTTTTTCTCATTGTGTCATGTAGTTTTGTCTCACTGTGTAAGGCAGATTTGTTTCACTGTGAAAGGAAGGTTTGTCTCACTGTGTAAGGCAGATTTGTCTCACTGTGTAAGGCAGATTTGTCTCACTGTGTAAGGCAGTTTTGTCTGTGTAAGGCAGGTTTGTCTCACTGTGTAAGAAGGTTTCTCTCACTGTGTAAGGCAGGTTTGTCTGTGTATGGCAGGTTTGTCTCACCGCCTAAGGCAGGTTTGTCTCACTGTGTAAGGAAGGATTGTCTCACTGTGTAAGGTAGGTTTGTCTCACGGTGTAAGTCAGGTTTATATCACTGCGTGAATCAGGTTTGTCTCACTGCGTAAGGCAGCTTTGTCTCACTGTGTAAGGCAGGTTTGTCTCAATGTGTAAGGCAGGTTTGTATCACTTTGTAAGGCAGGTTTGTCTCACTGCATAAGTCAGGTTTATCTCACTCCGGAAGGCAGGTTTGTCTGTGTAATGCACGTTTGTCTCACTATGTAAGGCAGGTTTGTCTCACTGTGTAAGGCAGGTTTGTCTCACTGTGTAAGGCAGGTTTATCTTGCTGCATAAAGCATTTTTTTCTGCTTATAGCAGGTTTGTCTCACTATGTAAGAAAAGTTTTTCTCACTGTGTAATGTAGGTTTGTCTCACTGTGTAAGGCAGGTTTGTCTCACTGTGTAAGACAGGTTTGTCTCACTGCGTAAGGCGGGTTTGTCTCACTGCGTAAGTAAGGTTTGTCTCACTGTGTAAGGCAGGTTTGTCTCACTGTGTAAGGCAGGTTTGTCTCACTGCGTTAGGAAGTTTTGTCTTACTGCGTAAGGCAGGTTTGTCTGGCAGCGTACAGTAGGTTTGACTCGCTGCGTAAGGCAGTTTTGTCTCACTGCGTAAGGCAGGTTTGTCTCACTGTGAAAGGCAAGGTTTGTCTCACTGTGTAAGGCAGTTATGTCTCAACTTCATAAGGCAGGTTTTTCTCACAGTGTAGGGCAGGTTTGTCTCACTGTGTACGGAAGGTTTGTCTCACTGCGTAAGGCAGGTTGTCTCACTGTGTAAGGCAGGTTTGTCTCACTGCGTAAATCAGGTTTATCTCACTGTGGAAGGCAGATTTGTCTGTGTAAGGCAGGTTTGTATCACTGTGTAAGGCAGGTTTGGCTCACTGTGTAAGGCAGGTTTGTCTCACTGTGTAAGGCAGGTTTATCTTGCTGCGTAAGGCAGGTTTGTCTCACTGTAAGGAAGTTTTGTCTCTCTGTGTAAGGCAGGTTTGTCTCATTGCGTAAGGCAGGTTTATCTTGCTGCGTAAAGCATTTTTTTCTGCTTATAGCCGGTTTGTCTCAGTATGTAAGGAAGGTTTTTCTCACTGTGTCATGTAGGTTTGTCTCACTGTGTAAGGCAGGTTTGTTTCACTGTGAAAGGAAGGTTTGTCTCACTGTGTAAGGCTGATTTGTCTCACTGTGTAAGGCAGTTTTGTCTGTGTAAGGCAGGTTTGTCTCACTGTGTAAGGCAGGTTTTTCTCACTGTGTAAGATGGTTTCTCTCACTGCGTAAGGCAGGTTTGTCTGTGTATGGCAGGTTTGTCTCACTGCGTAAGGCAGGTTTATCTCGCTGCGTAAGGCAGGTTTGTCTCACTGTAAGGAAGTTTTGTCTCACTGTGTAAAGCATGTTTGTCTCACTGTGTAAGGCAGGTTTATCTTGCTGTTTAAAACATTTTTTTCTGCTTATAGCAGGTTTGTCTCACTATGTAAGGAAGGTTTTTCTCACTGTGTAATGTAGGTTTGTCTCACTGTGTAAGGCAGGTTTATCTCACTGTGTAAGGCAGGTTTGTCTCACTGCGTAAGGCGGGTTTGTCTCACTGCGTAAGGCAGGTTTGTCTCAGTGTGTAAGGCAGGTTTGTCTCACTGTGTAAGACAGGTTTGTCTCACTGTGTAAGGCATGTTTGTCTCACTGTGTAAGGCAGGTTTGTCTCACTGTGTAAGGAACGTTTGTCTCACTGTGTAAGGACGGTTTGTCTCACTGTATAAGGAAGGATTGTCTCACTGTGTAAGGAAGGTTTGTCTCACTGTGTAAGGCAGGTTTGTCTCACTGTGTAAGGCAGGTTTGTCTCACTGTGTAAGGCATGTTTGTCTCACTGTGTAAGGCAGGTTTGTCTCACTGTGTAAGGAACTTTTGTCTCACTGTGTAAGGAACGTTTGTCTCACTGTGTAAGGACGGTTTGTCTCACTGTATAAGGAAGGATTGTCTCACTAAGTAAGGAAGGTTTGTCTCACTGTGTAAGGCAGGTTTGTTTCACTGTGTAAGGCAGGTTTGTCGCACTGCGTTAGGAAGTTTTGTCTTAACTGCATAAGGCAGGTTTGTCTCACTGCGTAAGGAAGGTTTGTCTCACTGTGTAAGGTAGGTTTGTCTCACTGTGTAAGACAGATTTGTCTCACTGTGTAAGGCAGATTTGTCTCACTGTGTAAGGCAGTTTTGTCTGTGTAAGACAGGTTTGTCTCACTGTGTAAGAAGGTTTCTCTCACTGCGTAAGGCAGGTTTGTCTGTGTACGGCAGGTTTGTCTCACCGCCTAAGGCAGGTTTGTCTCACTATGTAAGGAAGGATTGTCTCACTGTGTAAGGTAGGTTTGTCTCACGGTGTAAGTCAGGTTTGTATCACTGCGTAAATCAGGTTTGTCTCACTGCGTAAGGCAGCTTTGTCTCACTGTGTTAGGCAGGTTTGTCTCAATGTGTAAGGCAGGTTTGTATCACTTTGTAAGGCAGGTTTGTCTCACTGCGTAAGTCAGGTTTATCTCACTCCGGAAGGCAGGTTTGTCTGTGTAAGGCACGTTTGTCTCACTATGTAAGGCAGGTTTGTCTCACTGTGTAAGGCAGGTTTGTCTCACTGTGTAAGGCAGGTTTATCTTTCTGCGTAAAGCATTTTTTTCTGCTTATAGCAGGTTTGTCTCACTATGTAAGGAAAGTTTTTCTCACTGTGTAATGTAGGTTTGTCTCACTGTGTAAGGCTGGTTTGTCTCACTGTGTAAGACAGGTTTGTCTCACTGCGTAAGGCAGGTTTGTCTCACTGCGTAAGGAAGGTTTGTCTCACTGTGTAAGGCAGGTTTGTCTCACTGTGTAAGGCACGTTTGTCTCACTGTGTAAGGCAGGTTTGTCTCACTGCGTTAGGAAGTTTTGTCTTACTGCGTAAGGCAGGTTTGTCTCGCAGCGTACAGTAGGTTTGACTCGCTGCGTAAGGCAGTTTTGTCTCACTGCGTAAGGCAGGTTTGTCTCACTGTGTAAGGCAGGTTTGTCTCACTGTGTACAGAAGGTTTGTCTCACTGCGTAAGGCAGGTTTGTCTCACTGTGTAAGGCAGGTTTGTCTCACTGCGTAAGTCAGGTTTATCTCACTGTGGAAGGCAGATTTGTCTGTGTAAGGCAGGTTTGTCTCACTATGTAAGGCAGGTTTGTCTCACTGTGTAAGGCAGGTTTGTCTCACTGTGTAAGGCAGGTTTATCTCGCTGCGTAAGGCAGGTTTGTCTCACTGTAAGGAAGTTTTGCCTCACTGTGTAAGGCAGGTTTGTCTCACTGCGTAAGGCAGGTTTATCTTGCTGCGTAAGGAATTTTTTTCTGCTTATAGCAGGTTTGTCTCACTATGTAAGGAAGGTTTTTCTCATTGTGTCATGTAGTTTTGTCTCACTGTGTAAGGCAGATTTGTTTCACTGTGAAAGGAAGGTTTGTCTCACTGTGTAAGGCAGATTTGTCTCACTGTGTAAGGCAGATTTGTCTCACTGTGTAAGGCAGTTTTGTCTGTGTAAGGCAGGTTTGTCTCACTGTGTAAGAAGGTTTCTCTCACTGTGTAAGGCAGGTTTGTCTGTGTATGGCAGGTTTGTCTCACCGCCTAAGGCAGGTTTGTCTCACTGTGTAAGGAAGGATTGTCTCACTGTGTAAGGTAGGTTTGTCTCACGGTGTAAGTCAGGTTTGTATCACTGCGTGAATCAGGTTTGTCTGACTGCGTAAGGCAGCTTTGTCTCACTGTGTAAGGCAGGTTTGTCTCAATGTGTAAGGCAGGTTTGTATCACTTTGTAAGGCAGGTTTGTCTCACTGCGTAAGTCAGGTTTATCTCACTCCGGAAGGCAGGTTTGTCTGTGTTAGGCACGTTTGTCTCACTATGTAAGGCAGGTTTGTCTCACTGTGTAAGGCAGGTTTGTCTCACTGTGTAAGGCAGGTTTATCTTGCTGCGTAAAGCATTTTTTTCTGCTTATAGCAGGTTTGTCTCACTATGTAAGGAAAGTTTTTCTCACTGTGTAATGTAGGTTTGTCTCACTGTGTAAGGCAGGTTTGTCTCACTGTGTAAGACAGGTTTGTCTCACTGCGTAAGGCGGGTTTGTCTCACTGCGTAAGTAAGGTTTGTCTCACTGTGTAAGGCAGGTTTGTCTCACTGTGTAAGGCAGGTTTGTCTCACTGCGTTAGGAAGTTTTGTCTTACTGCGTAAGGCAGGTTTGTCTCGCAGCGTACAGTAGGTTTGACTCGCTGCGTAAGGCAGTTTTGTCTCACTGCGTAAGGCAGGTTTGTCTCACTGTGTAAGGTAGGTTTGTCTCACTGTGTATTCAGGTTTGTCTCACTGTGTAAGACAGGTTTGTCTCACTGTGTAAGGCAGATTTGTCTCACTGTGTAAGGCAGATTTGTCTCACTGTGTAAGGCAGTTTTGTCTGTGTAAGACAGGTTTGTCTCACTGTGTAAGAAGGTTTCTCTCACTGCGTAAGGCAGGTTTGTCTGTGTACGGCAGGTTTGTCTCACCGCCTAAGGCAGGTTTGTCTCACTATGTAAGGAAGGATTGTCACACTGTGTAAGGTAGGTTTGTCTCACGGTGTAAGTCAGGTTTGTATCACTGCGTAAATCAGGTTTGTCTCACTGCGTAAGGCAGCTTTGTCTCACTGTGTTAGGCAGGTTTGTCTCAATGTGTAAGGCAGGTTTGTATGACTTTGTAAGGCAGGTTTGTCTCACTGCGTAAGTCAGGTTTATCTCACTCCGGAAGGCAGGTTTGTCTGTGTAAGGCACGTTTGTCTCACTATGTAAGGCAGGTTTGTCTCACTGTCTAAGGCAGGTTTGTCTCACTGTGTAAGGCAGGTTTATCTTGCTGCGTAAAGCATTTTTTTCTGCTTATAGCAGGTTTGTCTCACTATGTAAGGAAAGTTTTTCTCACTGTGTAATGTAGGTTTGTCTCACTGTGTAAGGCTGGTTTGTCTCACTGTGTAAGACAGGTTTGTCTCACTGCGTAAGGCGGGTTTGTCTCACTGCGTAAGGAAGGTTTGTCTCACTGTGTAAGGCAGGTTTGTCTCACTGTGTAAGGCAGGTTTGTCTCACTGTGTAAGGCAGGTTTGTCTCACTGTGTAAGGCAGGTTTGTCTCACTGCGTTAGGAAGTTTTGTCTTACTGCGTAAGGCAGGTTTGTCTCGCAGCGTACAGTAGGTTTGACTCGCTGCGTAAGGCAGTTTTGTCTCACTGCGTAAGGCAGGTTTGTCTCACTGTGTAAGGCAGGTTTGTCTCACTGTGTACAGAAGGTTTGTCTCACTGCGTAAGGCAGGTTTGTCTCACTGTGTAAGGCAGGTTTGTCTCACTGCGTAAGTCAGGTTTATCTCACTGTGGAAGGCAGATTTGTCTGTGTATGGCAGGTTTGTCTCACTATGTAAGGCAGGTTTGTCTCACTGTGTAAGGCAGGTTTGTCTCACTGTGTAAGGCAGGTTTATCTCGCTGCGTAAGGCAGGTTTGTCTCACTGTAAGGAAGTTTTGCCTCACTGTGTAAGGCAGGTTTGTCTCACTGCGTAAGGCAGGTTTATCTTGCTGCGTAAGGAATTTTTTTCTGCTTATAGCAGGTTTGTCTCACTATGTAAGGAAGGTTTTTCTCATTGTGTCATGTAGTTTTGTCTCACTGTGTAAGGCAGATTTGTTTCACTGTGAAAGGAAGGTTTGTCTCACTGTGTAAGGCAGATTTGTCTCACTGTGTAAGGCAGATTTGTCTCACTGTGTAAGGCAGTTTTGTCTGTGTAAGGCAGGTTTGTCTCACTGTGTAAGAAGGTTTCTCTCACTGTGTAAGGCAGGTTTGTCTGTGTATGGCAGGTTTGTCTCACCGCCTATGGCAGGTTTGTCTCACTGTGTAAGGAAGGATTGTCTCACTGTGTAAGGTAGGTTTGTCTCACGGTGTAAGTCAGGTTTGTATCACTGCGTGAATCAGGTTTGTCTGACTGCGTAAGGCAGCTTTGTCTCACTGTGTAAGGCAGGTTTGTCTCAATGTGTAAGGCAGGTTTGTATCACTTTGTAAGGCAGGTTTGTCTCACTGCGTAAGTCAGGTTTATCTCACTCCGGAAGGCAGGTTTGTCTGTGTTAGGCACGTTTGTCTCACTATGTAAGGCAGGTTTGTCTCACTGTAAGGCAGGTTTGTCTCACTGTGTAAGGCAGGTTTATCTTGCTGCGTAAAGCATTTTTTTCTGCTTATAGCAGGTTTGTCTCACTATGTAAGGAAAGTTTTTCTCACTGTGTAATGTAGGTTTGTCTCACTGTGTAAGGCAGGTTTGTCTCACTGTGTAAGACAGGTTTGTCTCACTGCGTAAGGCGGGTTTGTCTCACTGCGTAAGTAAGGTTTGTCTCACTGTGTAAGGCAGGTTTGTCTCACTGTGTAAGGCAGGTTTGTCTCACTGCATTAGGAAGTTTTGTCTTACTGCGTAAGGCAGGTTTGTCTCGCAGCGTACAGTAGGTTTGACTCTCTGCGTAAGGCAGTTTTGTCTCACTGCGTAAGGCAGGTTTGTCTCACTGTGTAAGGTAGGTTTGTCTCACTGTGTATTCAGGTTTGTCTCACTGTGTAAGGCAGGTTTGTCTCACTGTGTAAGGCAGATTTGTCTCACTGTGTAAGGCAGATTTGTCTCACTGTGTAAGGCAGTTTTGTCTGTGTAAGACAGGTTTGTCTCACTGTGTAAGAAGGTTTCTCTCACTGCGTAAGGCAGGTTTGTCTGTGTACGGCAGGTTTGTCTCACCGCCTAAGGCAGGTTTGTCTCACTATGTAAGGAAGGATTGTCTCACTGTGTAAGGTAGGTTTGTCTCACGGTGTAAGTCAGGTTTGTATCACTGCGTAAATCAGGTTTGTCTCACTGCGTAAGGCAGCTTTGTCTCACTGTGTTAGGCAGGTTTGTCTCAATGTGTAAGGCAGGTTTGTATGACTTTGTAAGGCAGGTTTGTCTCACTGCGTAAGTCAGGTTTATCTCACTCCGGAAGGCAGGTTTGTCTGTGTAAGGCACGTTTGTCTCACTATGTAAGGCAGGTTTGTCTCACTGTCTAAGGCAGGTTTGTCTCACTGTGTAAGGCAGGTTTATCTTGCTGCGTAAAGCATTTTTTTCTGCTTATAGCAGGTTTGTCTCACTATGTAAGGAAAGTTTTTCTCACTGTGTAATGTAGGTTTGTCTCACTGTGTAAGGCTGGTTTGTCTCACTGTGTAAGACAGGTTTGTCTCACTGCGTAAGGCGGGTTTGTCTCACTGCGTAAGGAAGGTTTGTCTCACTGTGTAAGGCAGGTTTGTCTCACTGTGTAAGGCAGGTTTGTCTCACTGTGTAAGGCAGGTTTGTCTCACTGTGTAAGGCAGGTTTGTCTCACTGCGTTAGGAAGTTTTGTCTTACTGCGTAAGGCAGGTTTGTCTCACTGTGTACAGAAGGTTTGTCTCACTGCGTAAGGCAGGTTTGTCTCACTGTGTAAGGCAGGTTTGTCTCACTGCGTAAGTCAGGTTTATCTCACTGTGGAAGGCAGATTTGTCTGTGTAAGGCAGGTTTGTCTCACTATGTAAGGCAGGTTTGTCTCACTGTGTAAGGCAGGTTTGTCTCACTGTGTAAGGCAGGTTTATCTCGCTGCGTAAGGCAGGTTTGTCTCACTGTAAGGAAGTTTTGCCTCACTGTGTAAGGCAGGTTTGTCTCACTGCGTAAGGCAGGTTTATCTTGCTGCGTAAGGAATTTTTTCTGCTTATAGCAGGTTTGTCTCACTATGTAAGGAAGGTTTTTCTCATTGTGTCATGTAGTTTTGTCTCACTGTGTAAGGCAGATTTGTTTCACTGTGAAAGGAAGGTTTGTCTCACTGTGTAAGGCAGATTTGTCTCACTGTGTAAGGCAGATTTGTCTCACTGTGTAAGGCAGTTTTGTCTGTGTAAGGCAGGTTTGTCTCACTGTGTAAGAAGGTTTCTCTCACTGTGTAAGGCAGGTTTGTCTGTGTATGGCAGGTTTGTCTCACCGCCTAAGGCAGGTTTGTCTCACTGTGTAAGGAAGGATTGTCTCACTGTGTAAGGTAGGTTTGTCTCACGGTGTAAGTCAGGTTTGTATCACTGCGTGAATCAGGTTTGTCTCACTGCGTAAGGCAGCTTTGTCTCACTGTGTAAGGCAGGTTTGTCTCAATGTGTAAGGCAGGTTTGTATCACTGTGTAAGGCAGGTTTGTCTCACTGTGTAAGGCAGGTTTGTCTCACTGTGTAAGGCATGTTTGTCTCACTGTGTAAGGCAGGTTTGTCTCACTGTGTAAGGAACTTTTGTCTCACTGTGTAAGGAACGTTTGTCTCACTGTGTAAGGACGGTTTGTCTCACTGTATAAGGAAGGATTGTCTCACTAAGTTAGGAAGGTTTGTCTCACTGTGTAAGGCAGGTTTGTTTCACTGTGTAAGGCAGGTTTGTCGCACTGCGTTAGGAAGTTTTGTCTTAACTGCATAAGGCAGGTTTGTCTCACTGCGTAAGGAAGGTTTGTCTCACTGTGTAAGGTAGGTTTGTCTCACTGTGTATTCAGGTTTGTCTCACTGTGTAAGGCAGGTTTGTCTCACTGTGTAAGACAGATTTGTCTCACTGTGTAAGGCAGATTTGTCTCACTGTGTAAGGCAGTTTTGTCTGTGTAAGACAGGTTTGTCTCACTGTGTAAGAAGGTTTCTCTCACTGCGTAAGGCAGGTTTGTCTGTGTACGGCAGGTTTGTCTCACCGCCTAAGGCAGGTTTGTCTCACTATGTAAGGAAGGATTGTCTCACTGTGTAAGGTAGGTTTGTCTCACGGTGTAAGTCAGGTTTGTATCACTGCGTAAATCAGGTTTGTCTCACTGCGTAAGGCAGCTTTGTCTCACTGTGTTAGGCAGGTTTGTCTCAATGTGTAAGGCAGGTTTGTATCACTTTGTAAGGCAGGTTTGTCTCACTGCGTAAGTCAGGTTTATCTCACTCCGGAAGGCAGGTTTGTCTGTGTAAGGCACGTTTGTCTCACTATGTAAGGCAGGTTTGTCTCACTGTGTAAGGCAGGTTTGTCTCACTGTGTAAGGCAGGTTTATCTTTCTGCGTAAAGCATTTTTTTCTGCTTATAGCAGGTTTGTCTCACTATGTAAGGAAAGTTTTTCTCACTGTGTAATGTAGGTTTGTCTCACTGTGTAAGGCTGGTTTGTCTCACTGTGTAAGACAGGTTTGTCTCACTGCGTAAGGCAGGTTTGTCTCACTGCGTAAGGAAGGTTTGTCTCACTGTGTAAGGCAGGTTTGTCTCACTGTGTAAGGCAGGTTTGTCTCACTGTGTAAGGCAGGTTTGTCTCACTGCGTTAGGAAGTTTTGTCTTACTGCGTAAGGCAGGTTTGTCTCGCAGCGTACAGTAGGTTTGACTCGCTGCGTAAGGCAGTTTTGTCTCACTGCGTAAGGCAGGTTTGTCTCACTGTGTAAGGCAGGTTTGTCTCACTGTGTACAGAAGGTTTGTCTCACTGCGTAAGGCAGGTTTGTCTCACTGTGTAAGGCAGGTTTGTCTCACTGCGTAAGTCAGGTTTATCTCACTGTGGAAGGCAGATTTGTCTGTGTAAGGCAGGTTTGTCTCACTATGTAAGGCAGGTTTGTCTCACTGTGTAAGGCAGGTTTGTCTCACTGTGTAAGGCAGGTTTATCTCGCTGCGTAAGGCAGGTTTGTCTCACTGTAAGGAAGTTTTGCCTCACTGTGTAAGGCAGGTTTGTCTCACTGCGTAAGGCAGGTTTATCTTGCTGCGTAAGGAATTTTTTTCTGCTTATAGCAGGTTTGTCTCACTATGTAAGGAAGGTTTTTCTCATTGTGTCATGTAGTTTTGTCTCACTGTGTAAGGCAGATTTGTTTCACTGTGAAAGGAAGGTTTGTCTCACTGTGTAAGGCAGATTTGTCTCACTGTGTAAGGCAGATTTGTCTCACTGTGTAAGGCAGTTTTGTCTGTGTAAGGCAGGTTTGTCTCACTGTGTAAGAAGGTTTCTCTCACTGTGTAAGGCAGGTTTGTCTGTGTATGGCAGGTTTGTCTCACCGCCTAAGGCAGGTTTGTCTCACTGTGTAAGGAAGGATTGTCTCACTGTGTAAGGTAGGTTTGTCTCACGGTGTAAGTCAGGTTTGTATCACTGCGTGAATCAGGTTTGTCTGACTGCGTAAGGCAGCTTTGTCTCACTGTGTAAGGCAGGTTTGTCTCAATGTGTAAGGCAGGTTTGTATCACTTTGTAAGGCAGGTTTGTCTCACTGCGTAAGTCAGGTCTATCTCACTCCGGAAGGCAGGTTTGTCTGTGTTAGGCACGTTTGTCTCACTATGTGAGGCAGGTTTGTCTCACTGTGTAAGGCAGGTTTGTCTCACTGTGTAAGGCAGGTTTATCTTGCTGCGTAAAGCATTTTTTTCTGCTTATAGCAGGTTTGTCTCACTATGTAAGGAAAGTTTTTCTCACTGTGTAATGTAGGTTTGTCTCACTGTGTAAGGCAGGTTTGTCTCACTGTGTAAGACAGGTTTGTCTCACTGTGTAAGGCAGGTTTGTCTCACTGCGTTAGGAAGTTTTGTCTTACTGCGTAAGGCAGGTTTGTCTCGCAGCGTACAGTAGGGTTGACTCGCTGCGTAAGGCAGTTTTGTCTCACTGCGTAAGGCAGGTTTGTCTCACTGTGTAAGGCAGGTTTGTCTCACTGTGTACAGAAGGTTTGTCTCACTGCGTAAGGCAGGTTTGTCTCACTGTGTAAGGCAGGTTTGTCTCACTGCGTAAGTCAGGTTTATCTCACTGTGGAAGGCAGATTTGTCTGTGTAAGGCAGGTTTGTCTCACTATGTAAGGCAGGTTTGTCTCACTGTGTAAGGCAGGTTTGTCTCACTGTGTAAGGCAGGTTTATCTCGCTGCGTAAGGCAGGTTTGTCTCACTGTAAGGAAGTTTTGCCTCACTGTGTAAGGCAGGTTTGTCTCACTGCGTAAGGCAGGTTTATCTTGCTGCGTAAGGAATTTTTTCTGCTTATAGCAGGTTTGTCTCACTATGTAAGGAAGGTTTTTCTCATTGTGTCATGTAGTTTTGTCTCACTGTGTAAGGCAGATTTGTTTCACTGTGAAAGGAAGGTTTGTCTCACTGTGTAAGGCAGATTTGTCTCACTGTGTAAGGCAGATTTGTCTCACTGTGTAAGGCAGTTTTGTCTGTGTAAGGCAGGTTTGTCTCACTGTGTAAGAAGGTTTCTCTCACTGTGTAAGGCAGGTTTGTCTGTGTATGGCAGGTTTGTCTCACCGCCTAAGGCAGGTTTGTCTCACTGTGTAAGGAAGGATTGTCTCACTGTGTAAGGTAGGTTTGTCTCACGGTGTAAGTCAGGTTTGTATCACTGCGTGAATCAGGTTTGTCTCACTGCGTAAGGCAGCTTTGTCTCACTGTGTAAGGCAGGTTTGTCTCAATGTGTAAGGCAGGTTTGTATCACTGTGTAAGGCAGGTTTGTCTCACTGTGTAAGGAAGGATTGTCTCACTGTGTAAGGTAGGTTTGTCTCACGGTGTAAGTCAGGTTTGTATCACTGCGTGAATCAGGTTTGTCTGACTGCGTAAGGCAGCTTTGTCTCACTGTGTAAGGCAGGTTTGTCTCAATGTGTAAGGCAGGTTTGTATCACTTTGTAAGGCAGGTTTGTCTCACTGCGTAAGTCAGGTCTATCTCACTCCGGAAGGCAGGTTTGTCTGTGTTAGGCACGTTTGTCTCACTATGTGAGGCAGGTTTGTCTCACTGTGTAAGGCAGGTTTGTCTCACTGTGTAAGGCAGGTTTATCTTGCTGCGTAAAGCATTTTTTTCTGCTTATAGCAGGTTTGTCTCACTATGTAAGGAAAGTTTTTCTCACTGTGTAATGTAGGTTTGTCTCACTGTGTAAGGCAGGTTTGTCTCACTGTGTAAGACAGGTTTGTCTCACTGTGTAAGGCAGGTTTGTCTCACTGCGTTAGGAAGTTTTGTCTTACTGCGTAAGGCAGGTTTGTCTCGCAGCGTACAGTAGGGTTGACTCGCTGCGTAAGGCAGTTTTGTCTCACTGCGTAAGGCAGGTTTGTCTCACTGTGTAAGGCAGGTTTGTCTCACTGTGTACAGAAGGTTTGTCTCACTGCGTAAGGCAGGTTTGTCTCACTGTGTAAGGCAGGTTTGTCTCACTGCGTAAGTCAGGTTTATCTCACTGTGGAAGGCAGATTTGTCTGTGTAAGGCAGGTTTGTCTCACTATGTAAGGCAGGTTTGTCTCACTGTGTAAGGCAGGTTTGTCTCACTGTGTAAGGCAGGTTTATCTCGCTGCGTAAGGCAGGTTTGTCTCACTGTAAGGAAGTTTTGCCTCACTGTGTAAGGCAGGTTTGTCTCACTGCGTAAGGCAGGTTTATCTTGCTGCGTAAGGAATTTTTTCTGCTTATAGCAGGTTTGTCTCACTATGTAAGGAAGGTTTTTCTCATTGTGTCATGTAGTTTTGTCTCACTGTGTAAGGCAGATTTGTTTCACTGTGAAAGGAAGGTTTGTCTCACTGTGTAAGGCAGATTTGTCTCACTGTGTAAGGCAGATTTGTCTCACTGTGTAAGGCAGTTTTGTCTGTGTAAGGCAGGTTTGTCTCACTGTGTAAGAAGGTTTCTCTCACTGTGTAAGGCAGGTTTGTCTGTGTATGGCAGGTTTGTCTCACCGCCTAAGGCAGGTTTGTCTCACTGTGTAAGGAAGGATTGTCTCACTGTGTAAGGTAGGTTTGTCTCACGGTGTAAGTCAGGTTTGTATCACTGCGTGAATCAGGTTTGTCTCACTGCGTAAGGCAGCTTTGTCTCACTGTGTAAGGCAGGTTTGTCTCAATGTGTAAGGCAGGTTTGTATCACTGTGTAAGGCAGGTTTGTCTCACTGTGTAAGGCAGGTTTGTCTCACTGTGTAAGGCATGTTTGTCTCACTGTGTAAGGCAGGTTTGTCTCACTGTGTAAGGAACTTTTGTCTCACTGTGTAAGGAACGTTTGTCTCACTGTGTAAGGACGGTTTGTCTCACTGTATAAGGAAGGATTGTCTCACTAAGTTAGGAAGGTTTGTCTCACTGTGTAAGGCAGGTTTGTTTCACTGTGTAAGGCAGGTTTGTCGCACTGCGTTAGGAAGTTTTGTCTTAACTGCATAAGGCAGGTTTGTCTCACTGCGTAAGGAAGGTTTGTCTCACTGTGTAAGGTAGGTTTGTCTCACTGTGTATTCAGGTTTGTCTCACTGTGTAAGGCAGGTTTGTCTCACTGTGTAAGACAGATTTGTCTCACTGTGTAAGGCAGATTTGTCTCACTGTGTAAGGCAGTTTTGTCTGTGTAAGACAGGTTTGTCTCACTGTGTAAGAAGGTTTCTCTCACTGCGTAAGGCAGGTTTGTCTGTGTACGGCAGGTTTGTCTCACCGCCTAAGGCAGGTTTGTCTCACTATGTAAGGAAGGATTGTCTCACTGTGTAAGGTAGGTTTGTCTCACGGTGTAAGTCAGGTTTGTATCACTGCGTAAATCAGGTTTGTCTCACTGCGTAAGGCAGCTTTGTCTCACTGTGTTAGGCAGGTTTGTCTCAATGTGTAAGGCAGGTTTGTATCACTTTGTAAGGCAGGTTTGTCTCACTGCGTAAGTCAGGTTTATCTCACTCCGGAAGGCAGGTTTGTCTGTGTAAGGCACGTTTGTCTCACTATGTAAGGCAGGTTTGTCTCACTGTGTAAGGCAGGTTTGTCTCACTGTGTAAGGCAGGTTTATCTTTCTGCGTAAAGCATTTTTTTCTGCTTATAGCAGGTTTGTCTCACTATGTAAGGAAAGTTTTTCTCACTGTGTAATGTAGGTTTGTCTCACTGTGTAAGGCTGGTTTGTCTCACTGTGTAAGACAGGTTTGTCTCACTGCGTAAGGCAGGTTTGTCTCACTGCGTAAGGAAGGTTTGTCTCACTGTGTAAGGCAGGTTTGTCTCACTGTGTAAGGCAGGTTTGTCTCACTGTGTAAGGCAGGTTTGTCTCACTGCGTTAGGAAGTTTTGTCTTACTGCGTAAGGCAGGTTTGTCTCGCAGCGTACAGTAGGTTTGACTCGCTGCGTAAGGCAGTTTTGTCTCACTGCGTAAGGCAGGTTTGTCTCACTGTGTAAGGCAGGTTTGTCTCACTGTGTACAGAAGGTTTGTCTCACTGCGTAAGGCAGGTTTGTCTCACTGTGTAAGGCAGGTTTGTCTCACTGCGTAAGTCAGGTTTATCTCACTGTGGAAGGCAGATTTGTCTGTGTAAGGCAGGTTTGTCTCACTATGTAAGGCAGGTTTGTCTCACTGTGTAAGGCAGGTTTGTCTCACTGTGTAAGGCAGGTTTATCTCGCTGCGTAAGGCAGGTTTGTCTCACTGTAAGGAAGTTTTGCCTCACTGTGTAAGGCAGGTTTGTCTCACTGCGTAAGGCAGGTTTATCTTGCTGCGTAAGGAATTTTTTTCTGCTTATAGCAGGTTTGTCTCACTATGTAAGGAAGGTTTTTCTCATTGTGTCATGTAGTTTTGTCTCACTGTGTAAGGCAGATTTGTTTCACTGTGAAAGGAAGGTTTGTCTCACTGTGTAAGGCAGATTTGTCTCACTGTGTAAGGCAGATTTGTCTCACTGTGTAAGGCAGTTTTGTCTGTGTAAGGCAGGTTTGTCTCACTGTGTAAGAAGGTTTCTCTCACTGTGTAAGGCAGGTTTGTCTGTGTATGGCAGGTTTGTCTCACCGCCTAAGGCAGGTTTGTCTCACTGTGTAAGGAAGGATTGTCTCACTGTGTAAGGTAGGTTTGTCTCACGGTGTAAGTCAGGTTTGTATCACTGCGTGAATCAGGTTTGTCTGACTGCGTAAGGCAGCTTTGTCTCACTGTGTAAGGCAGGTTTGTCTCAATGTGTAAGGCAGGTTTGTATCACTTTGTAAGGCAGGTTTGTCTCACTGCGTAAGTCAGGTCTATCTCACTCCGGAAGGCAGGTTTGTCTGTGTTAGGCACGTTTGTCTCACTATGTAAGGCAGGTTTGTCTCACTGTGTAAGGCAGGTTTGTCTCACTGTGTAAGGCAGGTTTATCTTGCTGCGTAAAGCATTTTTTTCTGCTTATAGCAGGTTTGTCTCACTATGTAAGGAAAGTTTTTCTCACTGTGTAATGTAGGTTTGTCTCACTGTGTAAGGCAGGTTTGTCTCACTGTGTAAGACAGGTTTGTCTCACTGCGTAAGGCGGGTTTGTCTCACTGTGTAAGGCAGGTTTGTCTCACTGTGTAAGGCAGGTTTGTCTCACTGTGTAAGGCAGGTTTGTCTCACTGCGTTAGGAAGTTTTGTCTTACTGCGTAAGGCAGGTTTGTCTCGCAGCGTACAGTAGGTTTGACTCGCTGCGTAAGGCAGTTTTGTCTCACTGCGTAAGGCAGGTTTGTCTCACTGTGTAAGGTAGGTTTGTCTCACTGTGTATTCAGGTTTGTCTCACTGTGTAAGGCAGGTTTGTCTCACTGTGTAAGGCAGATTTGTCTCACTGTGTAAGGCAGATTTGTCTCACTGTGTAAGGCAGTTTTGTCTGTGTAAGACAGGTTTGTCTCACTGTGTAAGAAGGTTTCTCTCACTGCGTAAGGCAGGTTTGTCTGTGTACGGCAGGTTTGTCTCACCGCCTAAGGCAGGTTTGTCTCACTATGTAAGGAAGGATTGTCTCACTGTGTAAGGTAGGTTTGTCTCACGGTGTAAGTCAGGTTTGTATCACTGCGTAAATCAGGTTTGTCTCACTGCGTAAGGCAGCTTTGTCTCACTGTGTTAGGCAGGTTTGTCTCAATGTGTAAGGCAGGTTTGTATGACTTTGTAAGGCAGGTTTGTCTCACTGCGTAAGTCAGGTTTATCTCACTCCGGAAGGCAGGTTTGTCTGTGCAAGGCACGTTTGTCTCACTATGTAAGGCAGGTTTGTCTCACTGTCTAAGGCAGGTTTGTCTCACTGTGTAAGGCAGGTTTATCTTGCTGCGTAAAGCATTTTTTTCTGCTTATAGCAGGTTTGTCTCACTATGTAAGGAAAGTTTTTCTCACTGTGTAATGTAGGTTTGTCTCACTGTGTAAGGCTGGTTTGTCTCACTGTGTAAGACAGGTTTGTCTCACTGCGTAAGGCGGGTTTGTCTCACTGCGTAAGGAAGGTTTGTCTCACTGTGTAAGGCAGGTTTGTCTCACTGTGTAAGGCAGGTTTGTCTCACTGTGTAAGGCCGGTTTGTCTCACTGTGTAAGGCAGGTTTGTCTCACTGCGTTAGGAAGTTTTGTCTTACTGCGTAAGGCAGGTTTGTCTCTCAGCGTACAGTAGGGTTGACTCGCTGCGTAAGGCAGTTTTGTCTCACTGCGTAAGGCAGGTTTGTCTCACTGTGTAAGGCAGGTTTGTCTCACTGTGTACAGAAGGTTTGTCTCACTGCGTAAGGCAGGTTTGTCTCACTGTGTAAGGCAGGTTTGTCTCACTGCGTAAGTCAGGTTTATCTCACTGTGGAAGGCAGATTTGTCTGTGTAAGGCAGGTTTGTCTCACTGTGTAAGGCAGGTTTATCTCGCTGCGTAAGGCAGGTTTGTCTCACTGTAAGGAAGTTTTGCCTCACTGTGTAAGGCAGGTTTGTCTCACTGCGTAAGGCAGGTTTATCTTGCTGCGTAAGGAATTTTTTCTGCTTATAGCAGGTTTGTCTCACTATGTAAGGAAGGTTTTTCTCATTGTGTCATGTAGTTTTGTCTCACTGTGTAAGGCAGATTTGTTTCACTGTGAAAGGAAGGTTTGTCTCACTGTGTAAGGCAGATTTGTCTCACTGTGTAAGGCAGGTTTATCTTGCTGCGTAAGGCAGGTTTGTCTCACTGTAAGGAAGTTTTGTCTCTCTGTGTAAGGCAGGTTTGTCTCATTGCGTAAGGCAGGTTTATCTTGCTGCGTAAAGCATTTTTTTCTGCTTATAGCCGGTTTGTCTCAGTATGTAAGGAAGGTTTTTCTCACTGTGTCATGTAGGTTTGTCTCACTGTGTAAGGCAGGTTTGTTTCACTGTGAAAGGAAGGTTTGTCTCACTGTGTAAGGCTGATTTGTCTCACTGTGTAAGGCAGTTTTGTCTGTGTAAGGCAGGTTTGTCTCACTGTGTAAGGCAGGTTTTTCTCACTGTGTAAGATGGTTTCTCTCACTGCGTAAGGCAGGTTTGTCTGTGTATGGCAGGTTTGTCTCACTGCGTAAGGCAGGTTTATCTCGCTGCGTAAGGCAGGTTTGTCTCACTGTAAGGAAGTTTTGTCTCACTGTGTAAGGCAGGTTTGTCTCACTGTGTAAGGCAGGTTTATCTCGCTGCGTAAGGCAAGTTTGTCTCACTGTAAGGAAGTTTTGTCTCACTGTGTAAAGCATGTTTGTCTCACTGTGTAAGGCAGGTTTATCTTGCTGTTTAAAACATTTTTTTCTGCTGATAGCAGGTTTGTCTCACTATGTAAGGAAGATTTTTCTCACTGTGTAATGTAGGTTTGTCTCACTGTGTAAGGCAGGTTTATCTCACTGTGTAAGGCAGGTTTGTCTCACTGCGTAAGGCGGGTTTGTCTCACTGCGTAAGGCAGGTTTGTCTCACTGTGTAAGGCAGGTTTGTCTCACTGTGTAAGACAGGTTTGTCTCACTGTGTAAGGCATGTTTGTCTCACTGTGTAAGGCAGGTTTGTCTCACTGTGTAAGGAACGTTTGTCTCACTGTGTAAGGACGGTTTGTCTCACTGTATAAGGAAGGATTGTCTCACTGTGTAAGGAAGGTTTGTCTCACTGTGTAAGGCAGGTTTGTCTCACTGTGTAAGGCAGGTTTTTCTCACTGTGTAAGGCATGTTTGTCTCACTGTGTAAGGCAGGTTTGTCTCACTGTGTAAGGAACTTTTGTCTCACTGTGTAAGGAACGTTTGTCTCACTGTGTAAGGACGGTTTGTCTCACTGTATAAGGAAGGATTGTCTCACTAAGTAAGGAAGGTTTGTCTCACTGTGTAAGGCAGGTTTGTTTCACTGTGTAAGGCAGGTTTGTCGCACTGCGTTAGGAAGTTTTGTCTTAACTGCATAAGGCAGGTTTGTCTCACTGCGTAAGGAAGGTTTGTCTCACTGTGTAAGGCAGGTTTGTCTCACTGCATAAGGCAGGTTTGTCTCACTGTGTAAGGCAGGTTTGTCTCACTGTGTAAGGCAGGTTTGTCTCACTGCGTAAGGCAGGTTTTTCTTACTGTGTAGGGCAGGTTTGTCTCACTGTGTACGGAAGGTTTGTCTCACTGCGCAAGCAAGGTTTGTCTCACTGTGTAAGGTAGGTTTGTCGGCGGAAGGCAGGTTTGTCTCACTATGTAAGGCAGGTTTTTCTCACTGTGTAATGTAGGTTTGTCTCACTGTGTAAGGCAGGTTTATCTCACTGCGTAAGGCAGGTTTGTCTCACTACGTAAGGCAGGTTTGTCTCACTGCGTAAGGCAGGTTTGTCTCACTGCGTAAGGCAGCTTTGTCTCACTGTGTAAGACAGGTTTCTCTCACTGTGTAAGGCATGTTTGTCTCACTGTGTAAGGCAGGTTTGTCTCACTGTGTAAGGAACGTTTGTCTCACTGTGTAAGGACGTTTTGTCTCACTGTATAAGGAAGGTTTGTCTCACTGTGTGAGGAGGGTTTGTCTCACTGTGTAAGGCAGGTTTGTTTCACAGTGTAAGGCAGGTTTGTCTCACTGTGTAAGGCAGGTTTCTCTCACTGTGTAAGGCAGGTTTGTCTCACTGCGTTAGGAAGTTTTGTCTTACTGCGTAAGGCAGGTTTGTCTCGCAGCGTACAGTAGGTTTGTCTCGCTGCTTATGGCAGTTTTGTCTCACTGCGTAAGGCAGGTTTGTCTCACTGTGTAAGGCAGGTTTGTCTCACTGTGTATTCAGGTTTGTCTCACTATGTCAGGCAGGTTTGTCTCACTGTGTAAGGCAGGTTTGTCTCACTTCGTAAGGCTGGTTTGTCTCACTGTGTAAGGCAGGTTTGTCTCACTGTGTACGGAAAGTTTGTCTCACTACGTAAGGCACGTTTGTCTCACTGTGTAAGGCAGATTTGTCTCACTGCGTAAGTTAGGTTTATCTCACTGTGGAAGGCAGATTTGTCTGTGTAAGGCAAATTTGTCTCACTATGTAAGGCATGTTTGTCTCAGTGTGTAAGGCAGGATTGTCTCACTTGTAAGGCAGGTTTATCTCGTTGCATAAGGCTGGTTTGTCTCACTATGGAAGGCAGGTTTGTCTCACTGTGTAAGGCAGGTTTGTCTCACTGTGTAAGGCAGGTTTGTCTCACTGTGTAAGGCTGGTTTATCTCGCTGCGTAAGGCAGGTTTGTCTCACTGTAAGGCAGTTTTGTCTCACTGTGTAAGGCAGGTTTGTCTCACTGCGTAAGGCAGGTTTATCTTGCTGGGTAAAGCATTTTTTTCTGCTTATAGCAGGTTTGTCTCACTATGTAAGGAAGGTTTTTCTCACTGTGTAATATAGGTTTGTCTCACTGTGTTAGGCAGGTTTGTCTCACTGTGTAAGACAGGTTTGTCTCACTGCGTAAGGCAGGTTTGTCTCACTGCGTAAGGCAGGTTTGTCTCACTGCGTAAGGCAGGTTTGTCTCACTGTGTAAGACAGGTTTGTCTCACTGTGTAAGACAGGTTTGTCTCACTGTGTAAGGCAGGTTTGTCTCACTTTGTTAGGAACGTTTGTCTCACTGTGTAAGGACAGTTTGTCTCACTATGTAAGGAAGGTTTGTCTCACTGTGTAAGGAAGGTTTGTCTCACTGTGTAAGGCAGGTTTGTTTCACTGTGTAAGGCAGGTTTGTCTCACTGCGTTAGGAAGTTTTGTCTTAACTGCATAAGGCAGGTTTGTCTCGCAGCATACAGTAGGTTTGTCTCGCTGTGTAAGGCAGGTTTGTCTCACTGCGTAAGGCAGGTTTGTCTCACTGTGTAAGGCAGGTTTGTCTCACTGTGTAAGACAGGTTTGTCTCACTGTGTATTCAGGTTTGTCTCACTGTGTACGGCAGGTTTGTCTCACTGTGTGAGGCAGGTTTGTCTCACTGCGTAAGGCAGGTTTGTCTCACTGCGTAAGGCAGGTTTGTCTCACTGTGGAAGGCTGGTTTGTCTCACTGTGTGAGGCAGGTTTGTCTCACTGTGTGAGGCAGGTTTGTTTCACTGCGTTAGGAAGTTTTGTCTTACTGCGTAAGGCAGGTTTGTCTCGCAGCGTACAGTAGGTTTGTCTCACTGTGTAAGGCAGGTTTGTCTCACTGCGTAAGGCAGGTTTGTTTCACTGCGAAAGGAAGGTTTGTCTCACTGTGTAAGGCAGATTTGTCTCACTGTGTAAGGCAGATTTGTCTCACTGTGTAACGCAGTTTTGTCTGTGTAAGGCAAGTTTTTCTCACTGTTTAAGGCATTTTTTTCTCACTGTGTAAGAAGGTTTCTCTCACTGCGTAAGGCAGTTTTGTCTGTGTATGGCAGGTTTGTCTCACCGCCTAAGGCAGGTTTGTCTCACTGTGTAAGGAAGGATTGTCTCACTGTGTAAGGTAGGTTTGTCTCACTGTGTAAGTCAGGTTTGTCTCACTGCTTAAGTCAGCTTTGTCTCACTGCGTAAGGCAGGTTTGTCTCACTGCGTAAGGCAGGTTTGTCTCACTGCGTAAGGCAGGTTTGACTCACTGCGTCAGGCAGGTTTGTCTCACTGCGTCAGGCAGGTTTGTCTCACTGCGTAAGGCAGGTTTGTATCACTTTGCAAGGCAGGTTTGTCTCACTGTGTAAGTCAGGTTTATCTCACTGCGGAAGGCACGTTTGTCTGTGTAAGGCACGTTTGTCTCACTATGTAGGGCAGGTTTGTCTCACTGTGTAAGGCAGGTTTGTCTCACTGTGTAAGGCAGGTTTATCTTGCTGCGTAAAGCATTTTTTTCTGCTTATAGCAGGTTTGTCTCACTATGTAAGGAAGGTTTTTCTCACTGTGTAATGTAGGTTTGTCTCACTGTGTAAGGCAGGTTTGTCTCACTGTGTAAGACAGGTTTGTCTCACTGTGTAAGGCAGGTTTGTCTCACTGTGTAAGGCAGGTTTGTCTCACTGCGTAAGGCAGGTTTGTCTCACTGCGTAAGGCATGTTTGTCTCACTGCGTAAGGCGGGTTTGTCTCACTGCGTAAGGAAGGTTTGTCTCACTGCGTAAGGCAGGTTTGTCTCACTGTGTAAGGCAGGTTTATCTCGTTGCTTAAGGCTGATTTGTCTCACTATGTAAGGCAGGTTTGTCTCACTGCGTAAGGCAGGTTTGTCTCACTGTGTAAGGCAGGTTTGTCTCACTGTGTAAGGCTGGTTTATCTCGCTGCGTAAGGCTGGTTTGTCTCACTGTAAGGAAGTTTTGTCTCACTGTGTAAGGCAGGTTTGTCTCACTGCGTAAGGCAGGTTTATCTTGCTGGGTAAAGCATTTTTTTCTGCTTATAGCAGGTTTGTCTCACTATGTAAGGAAGGTTTTTCTCACTGTGTAATATAGGTTTGTCTCACTGTGTAAGGCAGGTTTGTCTCACTGTGTAAGACAGGTTTGTCTCACTGCGTAAGGCAGGTTTGTCTCACTGCGTAAGGCAGGTTTGTCTCACTGTGTAAGGCAGGTTTGTCTCACTGTGTAAGACAGGTTTGTCTCACTGTGTAAGGCATGTTTGTCTCACTGTGTAAGGCAGGTTTGTCTCACTGTGTAAGGAAGGTTTGTCTCACTGTGTAAGGCAGGTTTGTTTCACTGTGTAAGGCAGGCTTGTCTCACTGCGTTAGGAAGTTTTGTCTTAACTGCGTAAGGCAGGTTTGTCTCGCAGCATACAGTAGGTTTGTCTCGCTGTGTAAGGCAGGTTTGTCTCACTGCGTAAGGCAGGATTGTCTCACTGCGTAAGGCATGTTTGTCTCACTGCGTAAGGCGGGTTTGTCTCACTGCGTAAGGAGGGTTTGTCTCACTGCGTAAGGCAGGTTTGTCTCACTGTGTAAGGCAGGTTTGTCTCACTGTGTAAGGCAGGTTCGTCTCACTGTGTAAGGCAGGTTTGTCTCACTGTATACGGAAGGTTTGTCTCACTGCGTAAGGCAGTTTGTCTCACTGTGTAAGGCAGCTTTGTCTCACTGCGTAAGTATGTTTTATCTCACTGTGGAAGGCAGATTTGTCAGTGTCAGGCAGGTTTGTCTCACTATGTAAGGCAGGTTTGTCTCACTCTGTAAGGCAGGTTTGTCTCACTGTGTAAGGCAGGTTTGTCTCACTGTGTAAGGCAGGTTTGTCTCGCTTCGTAAGGCAGGTTTGTCTCACTGTAAGGAAGTTTTGTCTCACCGTGTAAGGCAGGTTTGTCTCACTGTGTAAGGCAGGTTTATCTCGCTGCGTAAGGCAGGTTTGTCTCACTGTAAGAAAGTTTTGTCTCACTGTGTAAAGACTGTTTGTCTCACTGTGTATGGCAGGTTTATCTTGCTGTGTAAGGCAGGTTTGTCTCACTGTGTAAGGCAGGTTTGTCTCACTGCGTAAGGCAGGTTTGTCTCACTGCGTAAGGCAGGTTTGTCTCACTGTGTAAGACAGGTTTGTCTCACTGTGTAAGGCAGGTTTGTCTCACTGTGTAAGGAACGTTTGTCTCACTGTGTAAGGGCAGTTTGTCTCACTGTATAAGGAAGGTTTGTCTCACTGTGTGAGGAGGGTTTGTCTCACTGTGTAAGGCAGGTTTGTTTCACTGTGTAAGGCAGGTTTGTCTCACTGCGTTAGGAAGTTTTGTCTTAACTGCATAAGTCAGGTTTGTCTCGCAGCGTACAGGAGGTTTGTCTCGCTGTGTAAGGCAGGTTTGTCTCACTGCGTAAGGAAGGTTTGTCTCAATGTGTAAGGCAGGTTTGTCTCACTGTGTATTCAGGTTTGTCACACTGTGTAAGGCAGGTTTGTCTCACTGTGTAAGGCAGGTTTGTCTCACTGCGTAAGGCAGTTTTGTCTTACTGTGTAAGGCAGGTTTGTCTCACTGCGTAAGGCAGGTTTGTCTCAAGGTGTAAGGTAGGTTTGTCGGCGGAAGGCAGGTTTGTCTCACTATGTAAGGCAGGTTTGTCTCACTAAGTAAGGCAGGTTTGTCTCACTGCGTAAGGCAGGTTTGTCTCACTGCGTAAGGCAGGTTTGTCTCACTGCGTAAGGCAGGTTTGTCTCACTGTGTAAGACAGGTTTGTCTCACTGTGTAAGGCAGGTTTGTCTCACTGTGTAAGGAACGTTTGTCTCACTGTGTAAGGGCAGTTTGTCTCACTGTATAAGGAAGGTTTGTCTCACTGTGTGAGGAGGGTTTGTCTCACTGTGTAAGGCAGGTTTGTTTCACTGTGTAAGGCAGGTTTGTCTCACTGCGTTAGGAAGTTTTGTCTTAACTGCATAAGGCAGGTTTGTCTCGCAGCGTACAGGAGGTTTGTCTCGCTGTGTAAGGCAGGTTTGTCTCACTGCGTAAGGAAGGTTTGTCTCAATGTGTAAGGCAGGTTTGTCTCACTGTGTATTCAGGTTTGTCACACTGTGTAAGGCAGGTTTGTCTCACTGTGTAAGGCAGGTTTGTCTCACTGCGTAAGGCAGTTTTGTCTTACTGTGTAAGGCAGGTTTGTCTCACTGCGTAAGGCAGGTTTGTCTCACTGTGTAAGGTAGGTTTGTCGGCGGAAGGCAGGTTTGTCTCACTATGTAAGGCAGGTTTGTCTCACTAAGTAAGGCAGGTTTGTCTCACTGCGTAAGGCAGGTTTGTCTCACTGCGTAAGGCAGGTTTGTCTCACTGCGTAAGGCAGGTTTGTCTCACTGTGTAAGGCAGGTTTGTCTCACTGTGTGAGGCAGGTTTGTCTCACTGCGTTAGGAAGGTTTGTCTTACTGTGTAAGGCAGGTTTGTCTCGCAGCGTACAGTAGGTTTGTCTCACTGTGTAAGGCAGGTTTGTCTCACTGCGTAAGGCAGGTTTGTTTCACTGCAAAAGGAAGGTTTGTCTCTCTGTGTAAGGCAGATTTGTCTCACTGTGTAAGGCAGATTTGTCTCACTGTGTAAGGCAGTTTTTTCTGTGTAAGGCAGGTTTTTTCACTGTGTAAGGCATTTTTTTCTCACTGTGGAAGAAGGTTTCTCTCACTGCGTAAGGCAGTTTTGTCTGTGTATGGCAGGTTTGTCTCACCGACTAAGGCAGGTTTGTCTCACTGTGTAAGGAAGGATTGTCTCACTGTGTAAGGTAGGTTTGTCTCACTGTGTAAGTCAGGTTTGTCTCACTGCGTATGTCAGGTTTGTCTCACTGCGTAAGGCAGGTTTGTCTCACTCTGTAAGGCAGGTTTGTCTCACTGTGTAAGGCAGGTTTGACTCACTGCGTAAGGCAGGTTTGTCTCACAGCGTCAGGCAGGTTTGTGTCACTGTGTAAGGCAGGATTGTATCACTTTGTAAGGCAGGTTTGTCTCACTGTGTAAGTCAGGTTTATCTCACTGCGGAAGGCACGTTTGTCTGTGTAAGGCACGTTTGTCTCACCATGTAAGGCAGGTTTGTCTCACTGTGTAAGGCAGGTTTGTCTCACTGTGTAAGGCAGGTTTATCTTGCTGCGTAAAGCATTTTTTTCTGCTTATAGCAGGTTTGTCTCACTATGTAAGGAAGGTTTTTCTCACTGTGTAATGTAGGTTTGTCTCACTGTGTAAGGCAGGTTTGTCTCACTGTGTAAGACAGGTTTGTCTCACTGTGTAAGGCACGTTTGACTCACTGTGTAAGGCAGGTTTGTCTCACTGCGTAAGGCAGGTTTGTCTCACTGCGTCAGGCATGTTTGTCTCACTGCGTAAGGCGGGTTTGTCTCACTGCGTAAGGCAGGTTTGTCTCACTGCGTAAGGCAGGTTTGTCTCACTGTGTAAGGCAGGTTTGTCTCACTGTGTAAGGCAGGTTTGTCTCACTGTGTAAGGCAGGTTTGTCTCACTGCGCTAGGAAGTTTTGTCTTACTGCGTAAGGCAGGTTTGTCTCGCAGCGTACAGTAGGTTTGTCTCACTGTGTAAGGCAGGTTTGTCTCACTGCGTAAGGCAGGTTTGTCTCACTGTGTAAGGCAGTTTTGTCTCACTGTGTATTCAGGTTTGTCTCACTATGTCAGGCAGGTTTGTCTCACTGTATAAGGCAGGTTTGTCTCACTTCGTAAGGCAGGTTTGTCTCACTGTGTAAGGCAGGTTTGTCTCACTGTGTACGGAAGGTTTGTCTCACTATGTAAGGCAGGTTTGTCTCACTGTGTAAGGCAGATTTGTCTCACTGCGTAAGTTAGGTTTATCTCACTGCGTAAGGCAGGTTTGTCTCACTGTGTAAGGCAGGTTTGTCTCACTGTGTAAGGCAGGTTTGTCTCACTGTGTAAGGCAGGTTTGTCTCACTGTGTAAGGCAGGTTTGTCTCACTGCGCTAGGAAGTTTTGTCTTACTGCGTAAGGCAGGTTTGTCTCGCAGCGTACAGTAGGTTTGTCTCGCTGCGTAAGGCAGGTTTGTCTCACTGCGTAAGGCAGGTTTGTCTCACTGTGTAAGGCAGTTTTGTCTCACTGTGTATTCAGGTTTGTCTCACTATGTCAGGCAGGTTTGTCTCACTGTATAAGGCAGGTTTGTCTCACTTCGTAAGGCAGGTTTGTCTCACTGTGTAAGCCAGGTTTGTCTCACTGTGTACGGAAGGTTTGTCTCACTATGTAAGGCAGGTTTGTCTCACTGTGTAAGGCAGGTTTGTCTCACTGTGTAAGGCAGGTTTATCTCGTTGCATAAGGCTGGTTTGTCTCACTATGTAAGGCAGGTTTGTCTCACTTTGTAAGGCAGGTTTGTCTCACTGTGTAAGGCAGGTTTGTCTCACTGTGTAAGGCTGGTTTATCTCGCTGCGTAAGGCAGGTTTGTCTCACTGTAAGGATGTTTTGTCTCACTGTGTAAGGCAGGTTTGTCTCACTGCGTAAGGCAGGTTTATCTTGCTGGGTAAAGCATTTTTTTCTGCTTATAGCAGGTTTGTCTCACTATGTAAGGAAGGTTTTTCTCACTGTGTAATATAGGTTTGTCTCACTGTGTAAGGCAGGTTTGTCTCACTGTGTAAGACAGGTTTGTCTCACTGCGTAAGGCAGGTTTGTCTCACTGTGTAAGGCAGGTTTGTCTCACTGTGTAAGGCAGGTTTGTCTCACTGTGTAAGACAGGTTTGTCTCTCTGTGTAAGGCATGTTTGTCTCACTGTGTAAGGCATGTTTGTCTCACTGTGTTAGGAACGTTTGTCTCACTGTGTAAGGACGGTTTGTCTCACTGTGTAAGGACGGTTTGTCTCACTATGTAAGGAAGGTTTGTCTCACTGTGTAAGGAAGGTTTGTCTCACTGTGTAAGGAAGGTTTGTCTCACTGTGTAAGGCAGGTTTGTCTCACTGTGTAAGGCAGGTTTGTCTCACTGCGTTAGGAAGTTTTGTCTTAACTGCGTAAGGCAGGTTTGTCTCGCAGCATACAGTAGGTTTGTCTCGCTGTGTAAGGCAGGTTTGTCTCACTGCGTAAGGCAGGTTTGTCTCACTGCGTAAGGCAGGTTTGTCTCACTGTGTAAGGCAGGTTTGTCTCACTGCGTAAGGCAGGTTTGTCTCACTGTGTAAGGCAGGTTTGTCTCACTGTGTAAGGCAGGTATGTCTCACTGTGTAAGGCAGGTTTGTCTCACTGCGTTAGGAAGTATTGTCTTACTGCGTAAGGCAGGTTTGTCTCGCAGCGTACAGTAGGTTTGTCTCGCTGTGTAAGACAGGTTTGTCTCACTGCGTAAGGCAGCTTTGTCTCACTGTGTAAGGCAGGTTTGTCTCACTGTGTATTCAGGTTTGTCTCACTGTGTAAGGCAGGGTTGTCTCACTGTGTAAGGCAGGTTTGTCTCACTGTGTAAGGCAGGTTTGTCTCACTGCGTAAGGCAGGTTTGTCTCACTGTTTAACGTAGGTTTGTCGGCGGAAGGCAGGTTTGTCTCACTGTGTATGACCGGTTTGTCTCACTGCGTAAGGCAAGGATGTCTCTCTGCGTAAGACTGGTTTTTATCACTGTGTAAGGCTGTCTGTTTCACTGTGTAAGGCAGGTTTGTCTCGCTGTGTAAGGCAGGTTTGTCTCGCTGTGTAAGGCAGGTTTGTCTCGCTGTGTAAGGCAGGTTTGTCTCACTGTGTAAGGCAGGTTTGTCACACTGTGTCTGACAGGTTTGTCTCACTGCGTTACGCAGGGATGTCTCTCTGTGTAAGGCTGGTTTTTATCACTGTGTAAGGCTGTTTGTTTCACTGTGTAAGGCAGGTTTGTCTCGCTGTGTAAGGCAGGTTTGTCTCACTGTGTAAGGCAGGTTTGTCTCACTGTGTAACGAAGGTTTGTCTCACTGTGGAAGGCATGTTTGTTTAACTGTGTAAGGCACATTTATGTCACTATGTAACGCATATTTGTCTCACTGTGTAAGGCTGGCTGGTCGCACTGTGTAAGGCAGGTTTGTCTCACCGCGTAAGGCAGGTTTGTCTCACTGTGTAAGCAAGTTTTGTCTAACCGTGTAAGGCAGGTTTGTCTCAATGCGTAAGGCAGGTTTGTCTGTGTTAGGCAGTTTGTCTCATGTCGTAAGGCAGGTTTGTCTCACTGTGTAAGGCAGGTTTGTCTGTGTAAGGCAGGTTTGTCTGTGTAAGGAGGGTTTGTCTCGCTGCGTAAGGCAGGTTTGTCTCACTGTGTAAGGAACGGTTGTCTCACTGTATAAGGACGGTTTGTCTCACTGTGTAAGGAAGGTTTGTCTCACTGTGTAAGGCAGGTTTGTTTCACTGTGTAAAGCAGATTTATCTCACGGCGTTAGGATGGTTTTTCTCACTGTGTAAGGCAGTTTTGTCTCACGCGTAAGGAGGTTTGTCTGTGTAAGGCAGGTTTGTCTAACCGCGTAAGGCAGGTTTGTCTCTCTGTGTATGGAAGTTTTGTCTCACTGTGTAAGGTAGGTTTGTCTTACTGTGTATTCAGGTTTGTCTCACTTTGTAAGGCAGGATTGTCTCACTGCGTAAGTCAGGTTTATCTCACTGTGGAAGGCAGATTTGTCTGTGTAAGGCAGGTTTGTCTCACGATGTAAGGCAGGTTTGTCTCACTGCGTAAGGCAGGTTTGTCTCACTATGTAAGGAAAGTTTTTCTCACTGTGTAAGGCAGGTTTGTCTCGCAGCGTACAGTAGGTTTGTCTCACTATGTGAGGCAGGTTTGTCTCACTATGTGAGGCAGGTTTGTCTCACTATGTAAGGCAGGTTTGTCTCACTGTGTAAGGCAGGTTTGTCTCACTGTGTAAGTCAGGGTTATCTTGCTGCGTAAAGCATTTTTTTCTGCTTATAGCAGGTTTGTCTCACTATGTAAGGAAGGTTTTTCTCACTTTGTAATGTACGTTTGTCTCACTGTGTAAGGCAGGTTTGTCTCACTGTGTAAGACAGGTTTGTCTCACTGTGTAAGGCAGGTTTGACTCACTGTGTAAGGCAGGTTTGTCTCACTGCGTAAGGCAGGTTTGTCTCACTGCGTCAGGCATGTTTGTCTCACTGCGTAAGGCGGGTTTGTCTCACTGCGTAAGGAAGGTTTGTCTCACTGCGTAAGGCAGGTTTGTCTCACTGTGTAAGGCAGGTTTGTCTCACTGTGTAAGGCAGGTTTGTCTCACTGTGTAAGGCAGGTTTGTCTCACTGCGCTAGGAAGTTTTGTCTTACTGCGTAAGGCAGGTTTGTCTCGCAGCGTACAGTAGGTTTGTCTCGCTGCGTAAGGCAGGTTTATCTCACTGCGTAAGGCAGGTTTGTCTCACTGTGTAAGGCAGTTTTGTCTCACTGTGTATTCAGTTTTGTCTCACTATGTCAGGCAGGTTTGTCTCACTGTATAAGGCAGGTTTGTCTCACTTCGTAAGGCAGGTTTGTCTCACTGTGTAAGGCAGGTTTGTCTCACTGTGTACGGAAGGTTTGTCTCACTATGTAAGGCAGGTTTGTCTCACTGTGTAAGGCAGATTTGTCTCACTGCGTAAGTTAGGTTTATCTCACTGCGTAAGGCAGGTTTGTCTCACTGTGTAAGGCAGGTTTGTCTCACTGTGTAAGGCAGGTTTGTCTCACTGTGTAAGGCAGGTTTGTCTCACTGCGCTAGGAAGTTTTGTCTTACTGCGTAAGGCAGGTTTGTCTCGCAGCGTACAGTAGGTTTGTCTCGCTGCGTAAGGCAGGTTTGTCTCACTGCGTAAGGCAGATTTGTCTCACTGTGTAAGGCAGTTTTGTCTCACTGTGTATTCTGGTTTGTCTCACTATGTCAGGCAGGTTTGTCTCACTGTATAAGGCAGGTTTGTCTCACTTCGTAAGGCAGGTTTGTCTCACTGTGTAAGCCAGGTTTGTCTCACTGTGTACGGAAGGGTGTCTCACTATGTAAGGCAGGTTTGTCTCACTGTGTAAGCCAGGTTTGTCTCACTGTGTACGGAAGGTTTGTCTCACTATGTAAGGCAGGTTTGTCTCACTATGTAAGGCAGGTTTGTCTCACTGTGTAAGGCAGGTTTGTCTCACTGCGTAAGTATGTTTTATCTCACTGTGTGGAAGGCAGATTTGTCAGTGTAAGGCAGGTTTGTCTCACTATGTAAGGCAGGTTTGTCTCACTGTGCAAGGCACGTTTGTCTCACTGTGTAAGGCAGGTTTGTCTCACTGTGTAAGGCAGGTTTGTCTCGCTGCGTAAGGCACGTTTGTCTCACTGTAAGGAAGTTTTGTCTCACCGTGTAAGGTAGGTTTGTCTCACTGTGTAAGGCAGGTTTATCTCGCTGTGTAAGGCAGGTTTGTCTCACTGTAAGGAAGTTTTGTCTCACTGTGTAAAGACTGTCTCACTGTGTATGGCAGGTTTATCTTGCTGTGTAAAGCATTTTTTTCTGCTTATAGCAGGTTTTTCTCACTGTGTAATGTAGGTTTGTCTCACTGTGTAAGGCAGGTTCGTCTCATTATGTAAGGCTGGTTTGTCTCACTGCGTAATGCAGGTTTTTCTCACTGCGTAAGGCAGGTTTGTCTCAGTGTGTAAGGCAGGTTTGTCTCACTGTGTAAGGCAGGTTTGTCTCACTGTGTAAGAAGGTTTATCTTGCTGTGTAAAGCATTTTTTTCTGCTTATAGCAGGTTTTTCTCACTGTGTAATGTAGGTTTGTCTCACTGTGTAAGGCAGGTTCGTCTCATTATGTAAGGCTGGTTTGTCTCACTGCGTAATGCAGGTTTTTCTCACTGCGTAAGGCAGGTTTGTCTCAGTGTGTAAGGCAGGTTTGTCTCACTGTGTAAGGCAGGTTTGTCTCACTGCGTAAGGCAGGTTTGTCTCACTGCGTAAGGCAGGTTTGTCTCACTGCGTAAGGCAGGTTTGTCTCACTGCGTAAGGCAGGTTTGTCTCACTGTGTAAGGCAGGTTTGTCTCACTGCGGAAGGCAGGTTTGTCTGTGTAAGGCACGTTTGTCTCACGATGTAAGGTTGGTTTGTCTCACTATGTAAGGCAGGTTTGTCTCACTGTGTAAGGCAGGTTTGTCTCACTGTGTAAGGCAGGTTTATCTTGCTGCGTAAAGCATTTTTTTCTGCTTATAGCAGGTTTGTCTCACTATGTAAGGAAGGTTTTTCCCACTGTGTAATGTAGGTTTGTCTCACTGTGTAAGGCAGGTTTGTCTCACTGTCTAAGACAGGTTTGTCTCACTGTGTATGGCAGATTTGACTCACTGTGTAAGGCAGGTTTGTCTCACTGCGTAAGGCATGTTTGTCTCACTGCGTAAGGCGGGTTTGTCTCACTGCGTAAGGAGGGTTTGTCTCACTGCGTAAGGCAGGTTTGTCTCACTGTGTAAGGCAGGTTTGTCTCACTGTGTAAGGCAGGTTTGTCTCACTGTGTACGGAAGGTTTGTCTCACTGCGTAAGGCAGTTTGTCTCACTGTGTAAGGCAGGTTTGTCTCACTGCGTAAGTATGTTTTATCTCACTGTGGAAGGCAGATTTGTCAGTGTCAGGCAGGTTTGTCTCACTATGTAAGGCAGGTTTGTCTCACTGTGTAAGGCAGGTTTGTCTCACTGTGTAAGGCAGGTTTGTCTCACTGTGTAAGGCAGGTTTGTCTCGCTGCGTAAGGCAGGTTTGTCTCACTGTAAGGAAGTTTTGTCTCACCGTGTAAGGCAGGTTTGTCTCACTGTGTAAGGCAGGTTTATCTCGCTGCATAAGGCAGGTTTGTCTCACTGTGTAAGGCATGTTTGTCTCACTGTGTAAGGCAGGTTTGTCTCACTGTGTAAGGAACGTTTGTCTCACTGTGTAAGGGCGGTTTGTCTCACTGTATAAGGAAGGTTTGTCTCACTGTGTGAGGAGGGTTTGTCTCACTGTGTAAGGCCGGTTTGTTTCACTGTGTAAGGCAGGTTTGTCTCACTGCGTTAGGAAGTTTTGTCTTAACTGCATAAGGCAGGTTTGTCTCGCAGCGTACAGGAGTTTTGTCTCGCTGTGTAAGGCAGGTTTGTCTCACTGCGTAAGGAAGGTTTGTCTCACTGTGTAAGGCAGGTTTGTCTCACTGTGTATTCAGGTTTGTCACACTGTGTAAGGCAGGTTTGTCTCACTGTGTAAGGCAGGTTTGTCTCACTGCGTAAGGCAGTTTTGTCTTACTGTGTAAGGCAGGTTTGTCTCACTGCGTAAGGCAGGTTTGTCTCACTGTGTAAGGTAGGTTTGTCGGCGGAAGGCAGGTTTGTCTCACTATGTAAGGCAGGTTTGTCTCACTAAGTAAGGCAGGTTGGTCTCACTGCGTAAGGCAGGTTTGTCTCACTGCGTAAGGCAGGTTTGTCTCACTGCGTAAGGCAGGTTTGTCTCACTGTGTAAGGCAGGTTTGTCTCACTGTGTGAGGCAGGTTTGTCTCACTGCGTTAGGAAGGTTTGTCTTTCTGTGTAAGGCAGGTTTGTCTCGCAGCGTACAGTAGGTTTGTCTCACTGTGTAAGGCAGGTTTGTCTCACTGCGTAAGGCAGGTTTGTTTCACTGCGAAAGGAAGGTTTGTCTCACTGTGTAAGGCAGATTTGTCTCACTGTGTAAGGCAGATTTGTCTCACTGTGTAAGGCAGTTTTGTCTGTGTAAGGCAGGTTTTTTCACTGTGTAAGGCATTTTTTTCTCACTGTGGAAGAAGGTTTCTCTCACTGCGTAAGGCAGTTTTGTCTGTGTATGGCAGGTTTGTTTCACCGACTAAGGCAGGTTTGTCTCACTGTGTAAGGAAGGATTGTCTCACTGTGTAAGGTAGGTTTGTCTGACTGTGTAAGTCAGGTTTGTCTCACTGCTTAAGTCAGGTTTGTCTCACTGCGTAAGGCAGGTTTGTCTCACTGTGTAAGGCAGGTTTGTCTCACTGTGTAAGGCAGGTTTGACTCACTGCGTAAGGCATGTTTGTCTCACAGCGTCAGGCAGGTTTGTGTCACTGCGTAAGGCAGGATTGTATCACTTTGTAAGGCAGGTTTGTCTCACTGTGTAAGTCAGGTTTATCTCACTGAGGAAGGCACGTTTGTCTGTGTAAGGCACGTTTGTCTCACCATGTAAGGCAGGTTTGTCTCACTGTGTAAGGCAGGTTTCTCTCACTGTGTAAGGCAGGTTTATCTTGCTGCGTAAAGCATTTTTTTCTGCTTAAAGCAGGTTTGTCTCACTATGTAAGGAAGGTTTTTCTCACTGTGTAATGTAGGTTTGTCTCACTGTGTAAGGCAGGTTTGTCTCACTGTGTAAGACAGGTTTGTCTCACTGTGTAAGGCACGTTTGACTCACTGTGTAAGGCAGGTTTGTCTCACTGCGTAAGGCAGGTTTGTCTCACTGCGTCAGGCATGTTTGTCTCACTGCGTAAGGTGGGTTTGTCTCACTGCGTAAGGAAGGTTTGTCTCACTGCGTAAGGCAGGTTTGTCTCACTGTGTAAGGCAGGTTTGTCTCACTGTGTAAGGCAGGTTTGTCTCACTGTGTAAGGCAGGTTTGTCTCACTGCGTTAGGAAGTTTTGTCTTACGGCGTAAGGCAGGTTTGTCTCGCAGCGTACAGTAGGTTTGTCTCGCTGCGTAAGGCAGGTTTGTCTCACTGCGTAAGGCAGGTTTGTCTCACTGTGTAAGGCAGTTTTGTCTCACTGTGTATTCAGGTTTGTCTCACTATGTCAGGCAGGTTTGTCTCACTGTATAAGGCAGGTTTGTCTCACTTCGTAAGGCAGGTTTGTCTCACAGTGTAAGGCAGGTTTGTCTCACCGTGTACGGAAGGTTTCTCTCACTATGTAAGGCAGGTTTGTCTCACTGTGTAAGGCAGATTTGTCTCACTGCGTAAGTTAGGTTTATCTCACTGCGTAAGGCAGGTTTGTCTCACTGTGTAAGGCAGGTTTGTCTCACTGTGTAAGGCAGGTTTGTCTCACTGTGTAAGGCAGGTTTGTCTCACTGCGCTAGGAAGTTTTGTCTCACTGCGTAAGGCAGCTTTGTCTCGCAGCGTACAGTAGGTTTGTCTCGCTGCGTAAGGCTGGTTTGTCTCACTGCGTAAGGCAGGTTTGTCTCACTGTGTAAGGCAGTTTTGTCTCACTGTGTATCCAGGTTTGTCTCACTATGTCAGGCAGTTTTGTCTCACTGTGTAAGGCAGGTTTGTCTCACTTCGTAAGGCAGGTTTGTCTCACTGTGTAAGCCAGGTTTGTCTCACTGTGTACGGAAGGTTTGTCTCACTATGTAAGGCAGGTTTGTCTCACTGTGTAAGGCAGGTTTCTCTCACTGTGTAAGGCAGGTTTATCTCGTTGCATAAGGCTGGTTTGTCTCACTATGTAAGGCAGGTTTGTCTCACTGTGTAAGGCAGGTTTGTCTCACTGTGTAAGGCAGGTTTGTCTCACTGTGTAAGGCTGGTTTATCTCGCTGCGTAAGGCAGGTTTGTCTCACTGTAAGGAAGTTTTGTCTCACTGTGTAAGGCAGGTTTGTCTCACTGCGTAAGGCAGGTTTATCTTGCTGGGTAAAGCATTTTTTTCTGCTTATAGCAGGTTTGTCTCACTATGTAAGGAAGGTTTTTCTCACTGTGTAATATAGGTTTGTCTCACTGTGTATGGCAGGTTTGTCTCACTGTGTAAGACAGGTTTGTCTCACTGCGTAAGGCAGGTTTGTCTCACTGCGTAAGGCAGGTTTGTCTCACTGCGTAAGGCAGGTTTGTCTCACTGTGTAAGACAGGTTTGTCTCACTGTGTAAGGCATGTTTGTCTCACTGTGTAAGGCAGGTTTGTCTCACTGTGTAAGGAAGGTTTGTCTCACTGTGTAAGGCAGGTTTGTTTCACTGTGTAAGGCAGGTTTGTCTCACTGCGTTAGGAAGTATTGTCTTAACTGCGTAAGGCAGGTTTGTCTCGCAGCATACAGTAGGTTTGTCTCGCTGTGTAAGGCAGGTTTGTCTCACTGCGTAAGGCAGGTTTGTCTCACTGCGTAAGGCAGGTTTGTCTCACTGTGTAAGGCAGGTTTGTCTCACTGCGTAAGGCAGGTTTGTCTCACTGTGTAAGGCAGGTTTGTCTCACTGTGTAAGGCAGGTTTGTCTCACTGTGTAAGGCAGGTTTGTCTCACTGCGTTAGGAAGTTTTGTCTTACTGCGTAAGGCAGGTTTGTCTCGCAGCGTACAGTAGGTTTGTCTCGCTGTGTAAGACAGGTTTGTCTCACTGCGTAAGGCAGGTTTGTCTCACTGTGTAAGGCAGGTTTGTCTCACTGTGTATTCAGGTTTGTCTCACTGTGTAAGGCAGGTTTGTCTCACTGTGTAAGGCAGGTTTGTCTCACTGTGTAAGGCAGGTTTGTCTCACTGCGTAAGGCAGGTTTGTCTCACTGTTTAACGTAGGTTTGTCGGCGGAAGGCAGGTTTGTCTCACTGTGTATGACAGGTTTGTCTCACTGCGTAAGGCAAGGATGTCTCTCTGCGTAAGACTGGTTTTTATCACTGTGAAAGGCTGTCTGTTTCACTGTGTAAGGCAGGTTTGTCTCGCTGTGTAAGGCAGGTTTGTCTCGCTGTGTAAGGCAGGTTTGTCTCGCTGTGTAAGGCAGGTTTGTCTCACTGTGTAAGGCAGGTTTGTCACACTGTGTCTGACAGGTTTGTCTCACTGCGTAAGGCAGGGATGTCTCTCTGTGTAAGGCTGGTTTTTATCACTGTGTAAGGCTGTTTGTTTCACTGTGTAAGGCAGGTTTGTCTCGCTGTGTAAGGCAGGTTTGTCTCACTGTGTAAGGCAGGTTTGTCTCACTGTGTAACGAAGGTTTGTCTCACTGTGGAAGGCATGTTTGTTTAACTGTGTAAGGCACATTTATGTCACTATGTAACGCATATTTGTCTCACTGTGTAAGGCTGGCTGGTCGCACTGCGTAAGGCAGGGTTGTCTCACCGCGTAAGGCAGGTTTGTCTCACTGTGTAAGCAAGTTTTGTCTAACCGTGTAAGGCAGGTTTGTCTCAATGCGTAAGGCAGGTTTGTCTGTGTTAGGCAGTTTGTCTCATGTCGTAAGGCAGGTTTGTCTCACTGTGTAAGGCAGGTTTGTCTGTGTAAGGCAGGTTTGTCTGTGTAAGGAGGGTTTGTCTCGCTGCGTAAGGCAGGTTTGTCTCACTGTGTAAGGAACGGTTGTCTCACTGAATAAGGACGGTTTGTCTCACTGTGTAAGGAAGGTTTGTCTCACTGTGTAAGGCAGGTTTGTTTCACTGTTTAAAGCAGATTTATCTAACGGCGTTAGGATGGTTTTTCTCACTGTGTAAGGCAGTTTTGTCTCACGCGTAAGGAGGTTTGTCTGTGTAAGGCAGGTTTGTCTAACCGCGTAAGGCAGGTTTGTCTCTCTGTGTATGGAAGTTTTGTCTCACTGTGTAAGGTAGGTTTGTCTTACTGTGTATTCAGGTTTGTCTCACTTTGTAAGGCAGGATTGTCTCACTGCGTAAGTCAGGTTTATCTCACTGTGGAAGGCAGATTTGTCTGTGTAAGGCAGGTTTGTCTCACGATGTAAGGCAGGTTTGTCTCACTGTGTAAGGCAGGTTTGTCTCACTATGTAAGGAAAGTTTTTCTCACTGTGTAAGGCAGGTTTGTCTCGCAGCGTACAGTAGGTTTGTCTCGCTGTGTAAGGCAGCTTTGTCTCACTATGTGAGGCAGGTTTGTCTCACTATGTGAGGCAGGTTTGTCTCACTATGTAAGGCAGGTTTGTCTCACTGTGTAAGGCAGGTTTGTCTCACTGTGTAAGGCAGGGTTATCTTGCTGCGTAAAGCATTTTTTTCTGCTTATAGCAGGTTTGTCTCACTATGTAAGGAAGGTTTTTCTCACTTTGTAATGTACGTTTGTCTCACTGTGTAAGGCAGGTTTGTCTCACTGTGTAAGACAGGTTTGTCTCACTGTGTAAGGCAGGTTTGACTCACTGTGTAAGGCAGGTTTGTCTCACTGCGTAAGGCATGTTTGTCTCACTGCGTAAGGCGGGTTTGTCTCACTGCGTAAGGAAGGTTTGTCTCACTGCGTAAGGCAGGTTTGTCTCACTGTGTAAGGCAGGTTTGTCTCACTGTGTAAGGCAGGTTTGTCTCACTGTGTAAGTCAGGTTTGTCTCACTGTGTAAGGCAGGTTTGTCTCACTGTGTAAGGCAGGTTTGTCTCACTGTGTACGGAAGGTTTGTCTCACTGCGTAAGGCAGGTTTGTCTCACTGTGTAAGGCAGGTTTGTCTCACTGCGTAAGTATGTTTTATCTCACTGTGTGGAAGGCAGATTTGTCAGTGTAAGGCAGGTTTGTCTCACTATGTAAGGCAGGTTTGTCTCACTGTGCAAGGCACGTTTGTCTCACTGTGTAAGGCAGGTTTGTCTCACTGTGTAAGGCAGGTTTGTCTCGCTGCGTAAGGCACGTTTGTCTCACTGTAAGGAAATTTTGTCTCACCGTGTAAGGTAGGTTTGTCTCACTGTGTAAGGCAGGTTTATCTCGCTGTGTAAGGCAGGTTTGTCTCACTGTAAGGAAGTTTTGTCTCACTGTGTAAAGACTGTCTCACTGTGTATGGCAGGTTTATCTTGCTGTGTAAAGCATTTTTTTCTGCTTATAGCAGGTTTTTCTCACTGTGTAATGTAGGTTTGTCTCACTGTGTAAGGCTGGTTCGTCTCACTATGTAAGGCTGGTTTGTCTCACTGCGTAATGCAGGTTTTTCTCACTGCGTAAGGCAGGTTTGTCTCACTGTGTAAGGCAGGTTTGTCTCACTGTGTAAGGCAGGTTTGACTCACTGCGTAAGGCAGGTTTGTCTCACTGCGTAAGGCAGGTTTGTCTCACTGCGTAAGGCAGGTTTGTCTCACTGCGTAAGGCAGGTTTGTCTCACTGCGTAAGGCAGGTTTGTCTCACTTTGTAAGGCAGGTTTGTCTCACTGCGTAAGTCAGGTTTATCTCACTGCGGAAGGCAGGTTTGTCTGTGTAAGGCACGTTTGTCTCACGATGTAAGGTAGGTTTGTCTCACTATGTAAGGCAGGTTTGTCTCACTGTGTAAGGCAGGTTTGTCTCACTGTGTAAGGCAGGTTTATCTTGCTGCGTAAAGCATTTTTTTCTGCTTATAGCAGGTTTGTCTCACTATGTAAGGAAGGTTTTTCCCACTGTGTAATGTAGGTTTGTATCACTGTGTAAGGCAGGTTTGTCTCACTGTCTAAGACAGGTTTGTCTCACTGTGTATGGCAGATTTGACTCACTGTGTAAGGCAGGTTTGTCTCACTGCGTAAGGCATGTTTGTCTCACTGCGTAAGGCGGGTTTGTCTCACTGCGTAAGGAGGGTTTGTCTCACTGCGTAAGGCAGGTTTGTCTCACTGTGTAAGGCAGGTTTGTCTCACTGTGTAAGGCAGGTTTGTCTCACTGTGTAAGGCAGGTTTGTCTCACTGTGTACGGAAGGTTTGTCTCACTGCGTAAGGCAGTTTGTCTCACTGTGTAAGGCAGGTTTGTCTCACTGCGTAAGTATGTTTTATCTCACTGTGGAAGGCAGATTTGTCAGTGTCAGGCAGGTTTGTCTCACTATGTAAGGCAGGTTTGTCTCACTGTGTAAGGCAGGTTTGTCTCACTGCGTAAGGCAGGTTTGTCTCACTGTAAGGAAGTTTTGTCTCACCGTGTAAGGCAGGTTTGTCTCACTGTGTAAGGCAGGTTTATCTCGCTGCATAAGGCAGGTTTGTCTCACTGTAAGGAAGTTTTGTCTCACTGTGTAAAGACTGTTTGTCTCACTGTGTATGGCAGGTTTATCTTGCTGAGTAAAGCATTTATTTCTGCTTATAGCAGGTTTGTCTCACTATGTAAGGAAGATTTTTCTCACTGTGTAATGTAGGTTTGTCTCACTGTGTAAGGCAGGTTTATCTCACTGTGTAAGGCAGGTTTGTCTCACTGCGTAAGGCAGGTTTGTCTCACTGCGTAAGGCAGGTTTGTCTCACTGCGTAAGGCAGGTTTGTCTCACTGCGTAAGGCAGGTTTGTCTCACTGTGTAAGACAGGTTTGTCTCACTGTGTAAGGCATGTTTGTCTCACTGTGTAAGGCAGGTTTGTCTCACTGTGTAAGGAACGTTTGTCTCACTGTGTAAGGACGGTTTGTCTCACTGTATAAGGAAGGTATGTCTCACTGTGTGAGGAGGGTTTGTCTCACTGTGTAAGGCAGGTTTGTTTCACAGTGTAAGGCAGGTTTGTCTCACTGCGTTAGGAAGTTTTGACTTAACTGCATAAGGCAGGATTGTCTCGCAGCGTACAGTAGGTTTGTCTCGCTGTGTAAGGCAGGTTTGTCTCACTGCGTAAGGCAGGTTTGTCTCACTGTGTAAGGCAGGTTTGTCTCACTGTGTATTCAGGTTTGTCACACTATGTAAGGCAGGTTTGTCTCACTGTGTAAGGCAGGTTTGTCTTACTGCGTAAGGCAGTTTTGTCTTACTGTGTAAGGCAGGTTTGTCTCACTGCGTAAGGCAGGTTTGTCTCACGGTGTCAGGTAGGTTTGTCGGCGGAAGGCAGGTTTGTCTCACTATGTAAGGCAGGTTTGTCTCACTATGTAAGGCAGGTTTGTCTCACTGCGTAAGGCAGGTTTGTCTCACTGCGTAAGGCAGGTTTGTCTCACTGTGTAAGGCAGGTTTGTCTCACTGTGTAAGGCAGGTTTGTCTCACTGTGTGAGGCAGGTTTGTCTCACTGCGTTAGGAAGTTTTGTCTTACTGCGTAAGGCAGGTTTGTCTCGCAGCGTACAGTAGGTTTGTCTCACTGTGTAAGGCAGGTTTGTCTCACTGCGTAAGGCAGGTTTGTTTCACTGCGAAAGGAAGGTTTGTCTCATTGTGTAAGGCAGATTTGTCTCACTGTGTAAGGCAGATTTGTCTCACTGTGTAAGGCAGTTTTGTCTGTGTAAGGCAGGTTTTTCTCACTGTGTAAGGCATTTTTTTCTCACTGTGTAAGAAGGTTTGTCTCACTGCGTAAGGCAGGTTTGTCTCACTGTGTAAGGCAGGTTTGTCTCACTGTGTAAGGCAGGTTTTTCTCACTGTGTGAGGCAGGTTTGTCTCACTGCGTTAGGAAGTTTTGTCTTACTGCGTAAGGCAGGTTTGTCTCGCAGCGTACAGTAGGTTTGTCTCACTGTGTACGGAAGGTTTGTCTCACTATGTAAGGCAGGTTTGTCTCACTGTGTAAGGCAGATTTGTCTCACTGCGTAAGTTAGGTTTATCTCACTGTGGAAGGCAGATTTGTCTGTGTAAGGCAAATTTGTCTCACTATGTAAGGCAGGTTTGTCTCACTGTGTAAGGCAGGTTTGTCTCACTGTGTAAGGCAGGTTTATCTCGTTGCATAAGGCTGGTTTGACTCACTATGTAAGGCAGGTTTGTCTCACTGTGTAAGGCAGGTTTGTCTCACTGTGTAAGGCAGGTTTGTCACACTGTGTAAGGCTGGTTTATCTCGCTGCGTAAGGCAGGATTGCCTCACTGAGTTAGGAAGTTCTGTCTTACTGCGTAAGGCAGGTTTGTCTCGCAGCGTTCAGTAGGTTTGTCTCACTGTGTAAGGCAGGTTTGTCTCACTGCGTAAGGCAGGTTTGTCTCACTGCGTAAGGCAGGTTTGTCTCACTGTGTAAGGTAGGTTTGTCTCACTGTGTAAGGCAGGTTTGTCTCACTGTGTAAGGCAAGTTTGTCTCACTGTGTACGGAAGGTTTGTCTCACTGCGTAAGGCAGTTTGTCTCACTGTGTAAGGCAGGTTTGTCTCACTGCGTAAGTATGTTTTATCTCACTGTGGAAGGCAGATTTGTCAGTGTCAGGCAGGTTTGTCTCACTATGTAAGGCAGGTTTGTCTCACTGTGTAAGGCAGGTTTGTCTCACTGTGTAAGGCAGGTTTGTCTCACTGTGTAAGGCAGGTTTGTCTCGCTGCGTAAGGCAGGTTTGTCTCACTGTAAGGAAGTTTTGTCTCACCGTGTAAGGCAGGTTTGTCTCACTGTGTAAGGCAGGTTTATCTCGCTGCATAAGGCAGGTTTGTCTCACTGTAAGGAAGTTTTGTCTCACTGTGTAAAGACTGTTTGTCTCACTGTGTATGGCAGGTTTATCTTGCTGAGTAAAGCATTTTTTTCTGCTTATAGCAGGTTTGTCTCACTATGTAAGGAAGGTTTTTCTCACTGTGTAATGTAGGTTTGTCTCACTGTGTAAGGCAGGTTTATCTCACTGTGTAAGGCAGGTTTGTCTCACTGCGTAAGGCAGGTTTGTCTCACTGCGTAAGGCAGGTTTGTCTCACTGCGTAAGGCAGGTTTGTCTCACTGTGTAAGACAGGTTTGTCTCACTGTGTAAGGCATGTTTGTCTCACTGTGTAAGGCAGGTTTGTCTCACTGTGTAAGTCAGGTTTGTCTCACTGTGTAAGGCAGGTTTGTCTCACTGTGTAAGTCAGGTTTGTCTCACTGTGTAAGGCAGGTTTGTCTCACTGTGTAAGGCAGGTTTGTCTCACTGTGTACGGAAGGTTTGTCTCACTGCGTAAGGCAGGTTTGTCTCACTGTGTAAGGCAGGTTTGTCTCACTGCGTAAGTATGTTTTATCTCACTGTGTGGAAGGCAGATTTGTCAGTGTAAGGCAGGTTTGTCTCACTATGTAAGGCAGGTTTGTCTCACTGTGCAAGGCACGTTTGTCTCACTGTGTAAGGCAGGTTTGTCTCACTGTGTAAGGCAGGTTTGTCTCGCTGCGTAAGGCACGTTTGTCTCACTGTAAGGAAGTTTTGTCTCACCGTGTAAGGTAGGTTTGTCTCACTGTGTAAGGCAGGTTTATCTCGCTGTGTAAGGCAGGTTTGTCTCACTGTAAGGAAGTTTTGTCTCACTGTGTAAAGACTGTCTCACTGTGTATGGCAGGTTTATCTTGCTGTGTAAAGCATTTTTTTCTGCTTATAGCAGGTTTTTCTCACTGTGTAATGTAGGTTTGTCTCACTGTGTAAGGCTGGTTCGTCTCACTATGTAAGGCTGGTTTGTCTCACTGCGTAATGCAGGTTTTTCTCACTGCGTAAGGCAGGTTTGTCTCACTGTGTAAGGCAGGTTTGTCTCACTGTGTAAGGCAGGTTTGACTCACTGCGTAAGGCAGGTTTGTCTCACTGCGTAAGGCAGGTTTGTCTCACTGCGTAAGGCAGGTTTGTCTCACTGCGTAAGGCAGGTTTGTCTCACTGCGTAAGGCAGGTTTGTCTCAATTGTAAGGCAGGTTTGTCTCACTGCGTAAGTCAGGTTTATCTCACTGCGGAAGGCAGGTTTGTCTGTGTAAGGCACGTTTGTCTCACGATGTAAGGTAGGTTTGTCTCACTATGTAAGGCAGGTTTGTCTCACTGTGTAAGGCAGGTTTGTCTCACTGTGTAAGGCAGGTTTATCTTGCTGCGTAAAGCATTTTTTTCTGCTTATAGCAGGTTTGTCTCACTATGTAAGGAAGGTTTTTCCCACTGTGTAATGTAGGTTTGTATCACTGTGTAAGGCAGGTTTGTCTCACTGTCTAAGACAGGTTTGTCTCACTGTGTATGGCAGATTTGACTCACCGTGTAAGGCAGGTTTGTCTCACTGCGTAAGGCATGTTTGTCTCACTGCGTAAGGCGGGTTTGTCTCACTGCGTAAGGAGGGTTTGTCTCACTGCGTAAGGCAGGTTTGTCTCACTGTGTAAGGCAGGTTTGTCTCACTGTGTAAGGCAGGTTTGTCTCACTGTGTAAGGCAGGTTTGTCTCACTGTGTACGGAAGGTTTGTCTCACTGCGTAAGGCAGTTTGTCTCACTGTGTAAGGCAGGTTTGTCTCACTGCGTAAGTATGTTTTATCTCACTGTGGAAGGCAGATTTGTCAGTGTCAGGCAGGTTTGTCTCACTATGTAAGGCAGGTTTGTCTCACTGTGTAAGGCAGGTTTGTCTCGCTGCGTAAGGCAGGTTTGTCTCACTGTAAGGAAGTTTTGTCTCACCGTGTAAGGCAGGTTTGTCTCACTGCGTAAGGCAGGTTTGTCTCACTGTAAGGAAGTTTTGTCTCACTGTGTAAAGACTGTTTGTCTCACTGTGTATGGCAGGTTTATCTTGCTGAGTAAAGCATTTTTTTCTGCTTATAGCAGGTTTGTCTCACTATGTAAGGAAGATTTTTCTCACTGTGTAATGTAGGTTTGTCTCACTGTGTAAGGCAGGTTTATCTCACTGTGTAAGGCAGGTTTGTCTCACTGCGTAAGGCAGGTTTGTCTCACTGCGTAAGGCAGGTTTGTCTCACTGCGTAAGGCAGGTTTGTCTCACTGCGTAAGGCAGGTTTGTCTCACTGTGTAAGACAGGTTTGTCTCACTGTGTAAGGCATGTTTGTCTCACTGTGTAAGGCAGGTTTGTCTCACTGTGTAAGGAACGTTTGTCTCACTGTGTAAGGACGGTTTGTCTCACTGTATAAGGAAGGTTTGTCTCACTGTGTGAGGAGGGTTTGTCTCACTGTGTAAGGCAGGTTTGTTTCACAGTGTAAGGCAGGTTTGTCTCACTGCGTTAGGAAGTTTTGACTTAACTGCATAAGGCAGGATTGTCTCGCAGCGTACAGTAGGTTTGTCTCGCTGTGTAAGGCAGGTTTGTCTCACTGCGTAAGGCAGGTTTGTCTCACTGTGTAAGGCAGGTTTGTCTCACTATGTATTCAGGTTTGTCACACTATGTAAGGCAGGTTTGTCTCACTGTGTAAGGCAGGTTTGTCTTACTGCGTAAGGCAGTTTTGTCTTACTGTGTAAGGCAGGTTTGTCTCACTGCGTAAGGCAGGTTTGTCTCACGGTGTCAGGTAGGTTTGTCGGCGGAAGGCAGGTTTGTCTCACTATGTAAGGCAGGTTTGTCTCACTATGTAAGGCAGGTTTGTCTCACTGCGTAAGGCAGGTTTGTCTCACTGCGTAAGGCAGGTTTGTCTCACTGTGTAAGGCAGGTTTGTCTCACTGTGTAAGGCAGGTTTGTCTCACTGTGTGAGGCAGGTTTGTCTCACTGCGTTAGGAAGTTTTGTCTTACTGCGTAAGGCAGGTTTGTCTCGCAGCGTACAGTAGGTTTGTCTCACTGTGTAAGGCAGGTTTGTCTCACTGCGTAAGGCAGGTTTGTTTCACTGCGAAAGGAAGGTTTGTCTCATTGTGTAAGGCAGATTTGTCTCACTGTGTAAGGCAGATTTGTCTCACTGTGTAAGGCAGTTTTGTCTGTGTAAGGCAGGTTTTTCTCACTGTGTAAGGCATTTTTTTCTCACTGTGTAAGAAGGTTTGTCTCACTGCGTAAGGCAGGTTTGTCTCACTGTGTAAGGCAGGTTTGTCTCACTGTGTAAGGCAGGTTTGTCTCACTGTGTGAGGCAGGTTTGTCTCACTGCGTTAGGAAGTTTTGTCTTACTGCGTAAGGCAGGTTTGTCTCGCAGCGTACAGTAGGTTTGTCTCACTGTGTACGGAAGGTTTGTCTCACTATGTAAGGCAGGTTTGTCTCACTGTGTAAGGCAGATTTGTCTCACTGCGTAAGTTAGGTTTATCTCACTGTGGAAGGCAGATTTGTCTGTGTAAGGCAAATTTGTCTCACTATGTAAGGCAGGTTTGTCTCACTGTGTAAGGCAGGTTTGTCTCACTGTGTAAGGCAGGTTTATCTCGTTGCATAAGGCTGGTTTGACTCACTATGTAAGGCAGGTTTGTCTCACTGTGTAAGGCAGGTTTGTCTCACTGTGTAAGGCAGGTTTGTCACACTGTGTAAGGCTGGTTTATCTCGCTGCGTAAGGCAGGATTGCCTCACTGAGTTAGGAAGTTCTGTCTTACTGCGTAAGGCAGGTTTGTCTCGCAGCGTTCAGTAGGTTTGTCTCACTGTGTAAGGCAGGTTTGTCTCACTGCGTAAGGCAGGTTTGTCTCACTGCGTAAGGCAGGTTTGTCTCACTGTGTAAGGCAGGTTTGTCTCACTGTGTAAGGCAGGTTTGTCTCACTGTGTAAGGCAGGTTTGTCTCACTGTGTACGGAAGGTTTGTCTCACTGCGTAAGGCAGTTTGTCTCACTGTGTAAGGCAGGTTTGTCTCACTGCGTAAGTATGTTTTATCTCACTGTGGAAGGCAGATTTGTCAGTGTCAGGCAGGTTTGTCTCACTATGTAAGGCAGGTTTGTCTCACTGTGTAAGGCAGGTTTGTCTCACTGTGTAAGGCAGGTTTGTCTCACTGTGTAAGGCAGGTTTGTCTCGCTGCGTAAGGCAGGTTTGTCTCACTGTAAGGAAGTTTTGTCTCACCGTGTAAGGCAGGTTTGTCTCACTGTGTAAGGCAGGTTTATCTCGCTGCATAAGGCAGGTTTGTCTCACTGTAAGGAAGTTTTGTCTCACTGTGTAAAGACTGTTTGTCTCACTGTGTATGGCAGGTTTATCTTGCTGAGTAAAGCATTTTTTTCTGCTTATAGCAGGTTTGTCTCACTATGTAAGGAAGGTTTTTCTCACTGTGTAATAAAGGTTTGTCTCACTGTGTAAGGCAGGTTTATCTCACTGTGTAAGGCAGGTTTGTCTCACTGCGTAAGGCAGGTTTGTCTCACTGCGTAAGGCAGGTTTGTCTCACTGCGTAAGGCAGGTTTGTCTCACTGTGTAAGACAGGTTTGTCTCACTGTGTAAGGCATGTTTGTCTCACTGTGTAAGGCAGGTTTGTCTCACTGTGTAAGGAACGTTTGTCTCACTGTGTAAGGAGGGTTTGTCTCACTGTATAAGGAAGGTTTGTCTCACTGTGTGAGGAGGGTTTGTCTCACTGTGTAAGGCAGGTTTGTTTCACAGTGTAAGGCAGGTTTGTCTCACTGCGTTAGGAAGTTTTGTCTTAACTGCGTAAGGCAGGTTTGTCTCGCAGCGTACAGGAGGTTTGTCTCGCTGTGTAAGGCAGGTTTATCTCGCTGCATAAGGCAGGTTTGTCTCACTGTAAGGAAGTTTTGTCTCACTGTGTAAAGACTGTTTGTCTCACTGTGTATGGCAGGTTTATCTTGCTGAGTAAAGCATTTTTTTCTGCTTATAGCAGGTTTGTCTCAGTATGTAAGGAAGGTTTTTCTCACTGTGTAATGTAGGTTTGTCTCACTGTGTAAGGCAGGTTTATCTCACTGTGTAAGGCAGGTTTGTCTCACTGCGTAAGGCAGGTTTGTCTCACTGCGTAAGGCAGGTTTGTCTCACTGCGTAAGGCAGGTTTGTCTCACTGTGTAAGACAGGTTTGTCTCACTGTGTAAGGCATGTTTGTCTCACTGTGTAAGGCAGGTTTGTCTCACTGTGTAAGGAACGTTTGTCTCACTGTGTAAGGACGGTTTGTCTCACTGTATAAGGAAGGTTTGTCTCACTGTGTGAGGAGGGTTTGTCTCACTGTGTAAGGCAGGTTTGTTTCACAGTGTAAGGCAGGTTTGTCTCACTGCGTTAGGAAGTTTTGTCTTAACTGCGTAAGGCAGGTTTGTCTCGCAGCGTACAGGAGGTTTGTCTCGCTGTGTAAGGCAGGTTTGTCTCACTGCGTAAGGCAGGTTTGTCTCACTGTGTAAGGCAGGTTTGTCTCACTGTGTATTCAGGTTTGTCACACTATGTAAGGCAGGTTTGTCTCACTGTGTAAGGCAGGTTTGTCTTACTGCGTAAGGCAGTTTTGTCTTACTGTGTAAGGCAGGTTTGTCTCACTGCGTAAGGCAGTTTTGTCTCACTGTGTCAGGTAGGTTTGTCGGCGGATGGCAGGTTTGTCTCACTATGTAAGGCAGGTTTGTCTCACTATGTAAGGCAGGTTTGTCTCACTGCGTAAGGCAGGTTTGTCTCACTGCGTAAGGCAGGTTTGTCTCACTGTGTAAGGCAGGTTTGTCTCACTGTGTAAGGCAGGTTTGTCTCACTGTGTGAGGCAGGTTTGTCTCACTGCGTTAGGAAGTTTTGTCTTACTGCGTAAGGCAGGTTTGTCTCACAGCGTACAGTAGGTTTGTCTCACTGTGTAAGGCAGGTTTGTCTCACTGCGTAAGGCAGGTTTGTTTCACTGCGAAAGGAAGGTTTGTCTCACTGTGTAAGGCAGATTTGTCTCACTGTGTAAGGCAGATTTGTCTCACTGTGTAAGGCAGTTTTGTCTGTGTAAGGCAGGTTTTTCTCACTGTGTAAGGCATTTTTTTCTCACTGTGTAAGAAGGTTTGTCTCACTGCGTAAGGCAGGTTTGTCTCACTGTGTAAGGCAGGTTTGTCTCACTGTGTAAGGCAGGTTTGTCTCACTGTGTGAGGCAGGTTTGTCTCACTGTGTGAGGCAGGTTTGTCTCACTGCGTTAGGAAGTTTTGTCTTACTGCGTAAGGCAGGTTTGTCTCGCAGCGTACAGTAGGTTTGTCTCACTGTGTACGGAAGGTTTGTCTCACTATGTAAGGCAGGTTTGTCTCACTGTGTAAGGCAGATTTGTCTCACTGCGTAAGTTAGGTTTATCTCACTGTGGAAGGCAGATTTGTCTGTGTAAGGCAAATTTGTCTCACTATGTAAGGCAGGTTTGTCTCACTGTGTAAGGCAGGTTTGTCTCACTGTGTAAGGCAGGTTTATCTCGTTGCATAAGGCTGGTTTGTCTCACTGTGTAAGGCAGGTTTGTCTCACTGTGTAAGGCAGGTTTGTCTCACTGTGTAAGGCAGGTTTGTCTCACTGTGTAAGGCTGGTTTATCTCGCTGCGTAAGGCAGGTTTGTCTCACTGAGTTAGGAAGTTCTGTCTTACTGCGTAAGGCAGGTTTGTCTCGCAGCGTACAGTAGGTTTGTCTCACTGTGTAAGGCAGATTTATCTTGCTGCGTAAAGCATTTTTTTCTGCTTATAGCAGGTTTGTCTCACTATGTAAGGAAGGTTTTTCTCACTGTGTAATATAAGTTTGTCTCACTGTGTAAGGCAGGTTTGTCTCACTTCGTAAGGCAGGTTTGTCTCACTGCGTAAGGCAGGTTTGTATCATTTTGTAAGGCAGGTTTGTCTCACTGTGTAAGTCAGGTTTATCTCACTGCGGAAGGCACGTTTGTCTGTGTAAGGCACGTTTGTCTCACTATGTTAGGCAGGTTTGTCTCACTGTGTAAGGCAGGTTTGTCTCACTGTGTATGGCAGGTTTATCTTGCTGCGTAAAGCATTTTTTTCTGCTTATTGCAGGTTTGTCTCATTATGTAAGGAAGGTTTTTCTCACTGTGTAATGTAGGTTTGTCTCACTGTGTAAGGCAGGTTTGTCTCACTGTGTAAGACAGGTTTGTCTCACTGTGTAAGGCATGTTTGACTCACTGTGTAAGGCAGGTTTGTCTCACTGCGTAAGGCAGGTTTGTCTCACTGCGTAAGGCATGTTTGTCTCACTGCGTAAGGCGGGTTTGTCTCACTGCGTAAGGAAGGTTTGTCTCACTGCGTAAGGCAGGTTTGTCTCACTGTGTAAGGCAGGTTTGTCTCACTGTGTAAGGCAGGTTTTTCTCACTGTGTAAGGCAGGTTTGTCTCACTGCGTTAGGAAGTTTTGTCTTACTGCGTAAGGCAGGTTTGTCTCGCAGCGTACAGTAGGTTTGTCTCGCTGCGTAAGGCAGGTTTGTCTCACTGCGTAAGGCAGGTTTGTCTTACTGCGTAAGGCAGGTTTGTCTCGCAGCGTACAGTAGGTTTGTCTCACTGTGTAAGGCAGGTTTATCTCGTTGCATAAGGCTGGTTTGACTCACTATGTAAGGCAGGTTTGTCTCACTGTGTAAGGCAGGTTTGTCTCACTGTGTAAGGCAGGTTTGTCACACTGTGTAAGGCTGGTTTATCTCGCTGCGTAAGGCAGGATTGCCTCACTGAGTTAGGAAGTTCTGTCTTACTGCGTAAGGCAGGTTTGTCTCGCAGCGTTCAGTAGGTTTGTCTCACTGTGTAAGGCAGGTTTGTCTCACTGCGTAAGGCAGGTTTGTCTCACTGCGTAAGGCAGGTTTGTCTCACTGTGTAAGGCAGGTTTGTCTCACTGTGTAAGGCAGGTTTGTCTCACTGTGTAAGGCAGGTTTGTCTCACTGTGTACGGAAGGTTTGTCTCACTGCGTAAGGCAGTTTGTCTCACTGTGTAAGGCAGGTTTGTCTCACTGCGTAAGTATGTTTTATCTCACTGTGGAAGGCAGATTTGTCAGTGTCAGGCAGGTTTGTCTCACTATGTAAGGCAGGTTTGTCTCACTGTGTAAGGCAGGTTTGTCTCACTGTGTAAGGCAGGTTTGTCTCACTGTGTAAGGCAGGTTTGTCTCGCTGCGTAAGGCAGGTTTGTCTCACTGTAAGGAAGTTTTGTCTCACCGTGTAAGGCAGGTTTGTCTCACTGTGTAAGGCAGGTTTATCTCGCTGCATAAGGCAGGTTTGTCTCACTGTAAGGAAGTTTTGTCTCACTGTGTAAAGACTGTTTGTCTCACTGTGTATGGCAGGTTTATCTTGCTGAGTAAAGCATTTTTTTCTGCTTATAGCAGGTTTGTCTCACTATGTAAGGAAGGTTTTTCTCACTGTGTAATAAAGGTTTGTCTCACTGTGTAAGGCAGGTTTATCTCACTGTGTAAGGCAGGTTTGTCTCACTGCGTAAGGCAGGTTTGTCTCACTGCGTAAGGCAGGTTTGTCTCACTGCGTAAGGCAGGTTTGTCTCACTGTGTAAGACAGGTTTGTCTCACTGTGTAAGGCATGTTTGTCTCACTGTGTAAGGCAGGTTTGTCTCACTGTGTAAGGAACGTTTGTCTCACTGTGTAAGGACGGTTTGTCTCACTGTATAAGGAAGGTTTGTCTCACTGTGTGAGGAGGGTTTGTCTCACTGTGTAAGGCAGGTTTGTTTCACAGTGTAAGGCAGGTTTGTCTCACTGCGTTAGGAAGTTTTGTCTTAACTGCGTAAGGCAGGTTTGTCTCGCAGCGTACAGGAGGTTTGTCTCGCTGTGTAAGGCAGGTTTATCTCGCTGCATAAGGCAGGTTTGTCTCACTGTAAGGAAGTTTTGACTCACTGTGTAAAGACTGTTTGTCTCACTGTGTATGGCAGGTTTATCTTGCTGAGTAAAGCATTTTTTTCTGCTTATAGCAGGTTTGTCTCAGTATGTAAGGAAGGTTTTTCTCACTGTGTAATGTAGGTTTGTCTCACTGTGTAAGGCAGGTTTATCTCACTGTGTAAGGCAGGTTTGTCTCACTGCGTAAGGCAGGTTTGTCTCACTGCGTAAGGCAGGTTTGTCTCACTGCGTAAGGCAGGTTTGTCTCACTGTGTAAGACAGGTTTGTCTCACTGTGTAAGGCATGTTTGTCTCACTGTTTAAGGCAGGTTTGTCTCACTGTGTAAGGAACGTTTGTCTCACTGTGTAAGGACGGTTTGTCTCACTGTATAAGGAAGGTTTGTCTCACTGTGTGAGGAGGGTTTGTCTCACTGTGTAAGGCAGGTTTGTTTCACAGTGTAAGGCAGGTTTGTCTCACTGCGTTAGGAAGTTTTGTCTTAACTGCGTAAGGCAGGTTTGTCTCGCAGCGTACAGGAGGTTTGTCTCGCTGTGTAAGGCAGGTTTGTCTCACTGCGTAAGGCAGGTTTGTCTCACTGTGTAAGGCAGGTTTGTCTCACTGTGTATTCAGGTTTGTCACACTATGTAAGGCAGGTTTGTCTCACTGTGTAAGGCAGGTTTGTCTTACTGCGTAAGGCAGTTTTGTCTTACTGTGTAAGGCAGGTTTGTCTCACTGCGTAAGGCAGTTTTGTCTCACTGTGTCAGGTAGGTTTGTCGGCGGATGGCAGGTTTGTCTCACTATGTTAGGCAGGTTTGTCTCACTATGTAAGGCAGGTTTGTCTCACTGCGTAAGGCAGGTTTGTCTCACTGCGTAAGGCAGGTTTGTCTCACTGTGTAAGGCAGGTTTGTCTCACTGTGTAAGGCAAGTTTGTCTCACTGTGTGAGGCAGGTTTGTCTCACTGCGTTAGGAAGTTTTGTCTTACTGCGTAAGGCAGGTTTGTCTCACAGCGTACAGTAGGTTTGTCTCACTGTGTAAGGCAGGTTTGTCTCACTGCGTAAGGCAGGTTTGTTTCACTGCGAAAGGAAGGTTTGTCTCACTGTGTAAGGCAGATTTGTCTCACTGTGTAAGGCAGATTTGTCTCACTGTGTAAGGCAGTTTTGTCTGTGTAAGGCAGGTTTTTCTCACTGTGTAAGGCATTTTTTTCTCACTGTGTAAGAAGGTTTGTCTCACTGCGTAAGGCAGGTTTGTCTCACTGTGTAAGGCAGGTTTGTCTCACTGTGTAAGGCAGGTTTGTCTCACTGTGTGAGGCAGGTTTGTCTCACTGTGTGAGGCAGGTTTGTCTCACTGCGTTAGGAAGTTTTGTCTTACTGCGTAAGGCAGGTTTGTCTCGCAGCGTACAGTAGGTTTGTCTCACTGTGTACGGAAGGTTTGTCTCACTATGTAAGGCAGGTTTGTCTCACTGTGTACGGCAGATTTGTCTCACTGCGTAAGTTAGGTTTATCTCACTGTGGAAGGCAGATTTGTCTGTGTAAGGCAAATTTGTCTCACTATGTAAGGCAGGTTTGTCTCACTGTGTAAGGCAGGTTTGTCTCACTGTGTAAGGCAGGTTTATCTCGTTGCATAAGGCTGGTTTGTCTCACTGTGTAAGGCAGGTTTGTCTCACTGTGTAAGGCAGGTTTGTCTCACTGTGTAAGGCAGGTTTGTCTCACTGTGTAAGGCTGGTTTATCTCGCTGCGTAAGGCAGGTTTGTCTCACTGAGTTAGGAAGTTCTGTCTTACTGCGTAAGGCAGGTTTGTCTCGCAGCGTACAGTAGGTTTGTCTCACTGTGTAAGGCAGGTTTATCTTGCTGCGTAAAGCATTTTTTTCTGCTTATAGCAGGTTTGTCTCACTATGTAAGGAAGGTTTTTCTCACTGTGTAATATAGGTTTGTCTCACTGTGTAAGGCAGGTTTGTCTCACTTCGTAAGGCAGGTTTGTCTCACTGCGTAAGGCAGGTTTGTATCATTTTGTAAGGCAGGTTTGTCTCACTGTGTAAGTCAGGTTTATCTCACTGCGGAAGGCACGTTTGTCTGTGTAAGGCACGTTTGTCTCACTATGTTAGGCAGGTTTGTCTCACTGTGTAAGGCAGGTTTGTCTCACTGTGTATGGCAGGTTTATCTTGCTGCGTAAAGCATTTTTTTCTGCTTATTGCAGGTTTGTCTCATTATGTAAGGAAGGTTTTTCTCACTGTGTAATGTAGGTTTGTCTCACTGTGTAAGGCAGGTTTGTCTCACTGTGTGAGACAGGTTTGTCTCACTGTGTAAGGCATGTTTGACTCACTGTGTAAGGCAGGTTTGTCTCACTGCGTAAGGCAGGTTTGTCTCACTGCGTAAGGCATGTTTGTCTCACTGCGTAAGGCGGGTTTGTCTCACTGCGTAAGGAAGGTTTGTTTCACTGCGTAAGGCAGGTTTGTCTCACTGTGTAAGGCAGGTTTGTCTCACTGTGTAAGGCAGGTTTTTCTCACTGTGTAAGGCAGGTTTGTCTCACTGCGTTAGGAAGTTTTGTCTTACTGCGTAAGGCAGGTTTGTCTCGCAGCGTACAGTAGGTTTGTCTCGCTGCGTAAGGCAGGTTTGTCTCACTGCGTAAGGCAGGTTTGTCTTACTGCGTAAGGCAGGTTTGTCTCGCAGCGTACAGTAGGTTTGTCTCACTGTGTAAGGCAGGTTTATCTTGCTGCGTAAAGCATTTTTTTCTGCTTATAGCAGGTTTGTCTCACTATGTAAGGAAGGTTTTTCTCACTGTGTAATATAGGTTTGTCTCACTGTGTAAGGCAGGTTTGTCTCACTGTGTAAGACAGGTTTGTCTCACTGCGTAAGGCAGGTTTGTCTCACTGCGTAAGGCAGGTTTGTCTCACTGCGTAAGGCAGGTTTGTCTCACTGCGTAAGGCAGGTTTGTCTCACTGTGTAAGACTGGCTTGTCTCACTGTGTAAAGGCATGTTTGTCTCACTGTGTAAGGCAGGTTTGTCTCACTGTGTTAGGAACGTTTGTCTCACAGTGTAAGGACGGTTTGTCTCACTATGTAAGGAAGGTTTGTCTCACTGTGTAAGGAAGGTTTGTCTCACTGTGTAAGGCAGGTTTGTTTCACTATGTAAGGCAGGTTTGTCTCACTGCGTTAGGAAGTTTTGTCTTAACTGCGTAAGGCAGGTTTGTCTCGCAGCATACAGTAGGTTTGTCTCGCTGTGTAAGGCAGGTTTGTCTCACTGCGTAAGGCAGGTTTGTCTCACTGTGTAAGGCAGGTTTGTCTCACTGTGTATTCAGGTTTTTCTCACTGTGTAAGGCAGGTTTGTCTCACTGTGTAAGGCAGGTTTGTCTCACTGCGTAAGGCAGGTTTGTCTCACTGCGTAAGGCAGGTTTGTCTCACTCTGTAAGGCAGGGTTGCCTCACTGTGTAAGGCAGGTTTGTCACACTGTGTAAGGCTGGTTTATCTCGCTGCGTAAGGCAGGATTGCCTCACTGAGTTAGGAAGTTCTGTCTTACTGCGTAAGGCAGGTTTGTCTCGCAGCGTTCAGGATGTTTGTCTCACTGTGTAAGGCAGGTTTGTCTCACTGCGTAAGGCAGGTTTGTCTCACTGCGTAAGGCAGGTTTGTCTCACTGTGTAAGGCAGGTTTGTCTCACTGTGTAAGGCAGGTTTGTCTCACTGTGTAAGGCAGGTTTGTCTCACTGTGTAAGGCAGGTTTGTCTCACTGTGTACGGAAGGTTTGTCTCACTGCGTAAGGCAGTTTGTCTCACTGTGTAAGGCAGGTTTGTCTCACTGCGTAAGTATGTTTTATCTCACTGTGGAAGGCAGATTTGTCAGTGTCAGGCAGGTTTGTCTCACTATGTAAGGCAGGTTTGTCTCACTGTGTAAGGCAGGTTTGTCTCACTGTGTAAGGCAGGTTTGTCTCACTCTGTAAGGCAGGTTTGTCTCGCTGCGTAAGGCAGGTTTGTCTCACTGTAAGGAAGTTTTGTCTCACCGTGTAAGGCAGTTTTGTCTCACTGCGTAAGGCAGGTTTGTCTCACTGCGTAAGGCAGGTTTGTCTCACTGTGTAAGACAGGTTTGTCTCACTGTGTAAGGCATGTTTGTCTCACTGTGTAAGACAGGTTTGTCTCACTGTGTAAGGAACGTTTGTCTCACTGTGTAAGGACGGTTTGTCTCACTGTATAAGGAAGGTTTGTCTCACTGTGTGAGGAGGGTTTGTCTCACTGTGTAAGGCAGGTTTGTTTCACAGTGTAAGGCAGGTTTGTCTCACTGCGTTAGGAAGTTTTGTCTTAACTGCGTAAGGCAGGTTTGTCTCGCAGCGTACAGGAGGTTTGTCTCGCTGTGTAAAGCAGGTTTGTCTCACTGCGTAAGGCAGGTTTGTCTCACTGTGTAAGGCAGGTTTGTCTCACTGTGTATTCAGGTTTGTCACACTATGTAAGGCAGGTTTGTCTCACTGTGTAAGGCAGGTTTGTCTTACTGCGTAAGGCAGTTTTGTCTTACTGTGTAAGGCAGGTTTGTCTCACTGCGTAAGGCAGGTTTGTCTCACTGTGTCAGGTAGGTTTGTCGGCGGAAGGCAGGTTTGTCTCACTATGTAAGGCAGGTTTGTCTCACTATGTAAGGCAGGTTTGTCTCACTGCGTAAGGCAGGTTTGTCTCACTGCGTAAGGCAGGTTTGTCTCACTGTGTAAGGCAGGTTTGTCTCACTGTGTAAGGCAGGTTTGTCTCACTGTGTGAGGCAGGTTTGTCTCACTGCGTTAGGAAGTTTTGTCTTACTGCGTAAGGCAGGTTTGTCTCACAGCGTACAGTAGGTTTGTCTCACTGTGTAAGGCAGGTTTGTCTCACTGCGTAAGGCAGGTTTGTTTCACTGCGAAAGGAAGGTTTGTCTCACTGTGTAAGGCAGATTTGTCTCACTGTGTAAGGCAGATTTGTCTCACTGTGTAAGGCAGTTTTGTCTGTGTAAGGCAGGTTTTTCTCACTGTGTAAGGCATTTTTTTCTCACTGTGTAAGAAGGTTTGTCTCACTGCGTAAGGCAGGTTTGTCTCACTGTGTAAGGCAGGTTTGTCTCACTGTGTAAGGCAGGTTTGTCTCACTGTGTAAGGCAGGTTTGTCTCACTGTGTGAGGCAGGTTTGTCTCACTGCGTTAGGAAGTTTTGTCTTACTGCGTAAGGCAGGTTTGTCTCGCAGCGTACAGTAGGTTTGTCTCACTGTGTACGGAAGGTTTGTCTCACTATGTAAGGCAGGTTTGTCTCACTGTGTGAGGCAGATTTGTCTCACTGCGTAAGTTAGGTTTATCTCACTGTGGAAGGCAGATTTGTCTGTGTAAGGCAAATTTGTCTCACTATGTAAGGCAGGTTTGTCTCACTGTGTAAGGCAGGTTTGTCTCACTGTGTAAGGCAGGTTTATCTCGTTGCATAAGGCTGGTTTGTCTCACTATGTAAGGCAGGTTTGTCTCACTGTGTAAGGCAGGTTTGTCTTACTGTGTAAGGCAGGTTTGTCTCACTGTGTAAGGCTGGTTTATCTCGCTGCGTAAGGCAGGTTTGTCTCGCAGCGTTCAGTAGGTTTGTCTCACTGTGTAAGGCAGGTTTGTCTCACTGCGTAAGGCAGGTTTGTCTTACTGCGTAAGGCAGGTTTGTCTCGCAGCGTACAGTAGGTTTGTCTCACTGTGTAAGGCAGGTTTATCTTGCTGCGTAAAGCATTTTTTTCTGCTTATAGCAGGTTTGTCTCACTATGTAAGGAAGGTTTTTCTCACTGTGTAATATAGGTTTGTCTCACTGTGTAAGGCAGGTTTGTCTCACTTCGTAAGGCAGGTTTGTCTCACTGCGTAAGGCAGGTTTGTATCATTTTGTAAGGCAGGTTTGTCTCACTGTGTAAGTCAGGTTTATCTCACTGCGGAAGGCACGTTTGTCTGTGTAAGGCACGTTTGTCTCACTATGTTAGGCAGGTTTGTCTCACTGTGCAAGGCAGGTTTGTCTCACTGTGTATGGCAGGTTTATCTTGCTGCGTAAAGCATTTTTTTCTGCTTATTGCAGGTTTGTCTCATTATGTAAGGAAGGTTTTTCTCACTGTGTAATGTAGGTTTGTCTCACTGTGTAAGGCAGGTTTGTCTCACTGTGTAAGACAGGTTTGTCTCACTGTGTAAGGCATGTTTGACTCACTGTGTAAGGCAGGTTTGTCTCACTGCGTAAGGCAGGTTTGTCTCACTGCGTAAGGCATGTTTGTCTCACTGCGTAAGGCGGGTTTGTCTCACTGCGTAAGGAAGGTTTGTCTCACTGCGTAAGGCAGGTTTGTTTCACTGTGTAAGGCAGGTTTGTCTCACTGTGTAAGGCAGGTTTTTCTCACTGTGTAAGGCAGGTTTGTCTCACTGCGTTAGGAAGTTTTGTCTTACTGCGTAAGGCAGGTTTGTCTCGCAGCGTACAGTAGGTTTGTCTCGCTGCGTAAGGCAGGTTTGTCTCACTGCGTAAGGCAGGTTTGTCTTACTGCGTAAGGCAGGTTTGTCTCGCAGCGTACAGTAGGTTTGTCTCACTGTGTAAGGCAGGTTTATCTTGCTGCGTAAAGCATTTTTTTCTGCTTATAGCAGGTTTGTCTCACTATGTAAGGAAGGTTTTTCTCACTGTGTAATATAGGTTTGTCTCACTGTGTAAGGCAGGTTTGTCTCACTGTGTAAGACAGGTTTGTCTCACTGCGTAAGGCAGGTTTGTCTCACTGCGTAAGGCAGGTTTGTCTCACTGCGTAAGGCAGGTTTGTCTCACTGCGTAAGGCAGGTTTGTCTCACTGTGTAAGACTGGCTTGTCTCACTGTGTAAGGCATGTTTGTCTCACTGTGTAAGGCAGGTTTGTCTCACTGTGTTAGGAACGTTTGTCTCACAGTGTAAGGACGGTTTGTCTCACTATGTAAGGAAGGTTTGTCTCACTGTGTAAGGAAGGTTTGTCTCACTGTGTAAGGAAGGTTTGTCTCACTGTGTAAGGCAGGTTTGTTTCACTATGTAAGGCAGGTTTGTCTCACTGCGTTAGGAAGTTTTGTCTTAACTGCGTAAGGCAGGTTTGTCTCGCAGCATACAGTAGGTTTGTCTCGCTGTGTAAGGCAGGTTTGTCTCACTGCGTAAGGCAGGTTTGTCTCACTGTGTAAGGCAGGTTTGTCTCACTGTGTATTCAGGTTTTTCTCACTGTGTAAGGCAGGTTTGTCTCACTGTGTAAGGCAGGTTTGTCTCACTGCGCAAGGCAGGTTTGTCTCACTGCGTAAGGCAGGTTTGTCTCACTCTGTAAGGCAGGGTTTCCTCACTGTGTAAGGCAGGTTTGTCTCAGTGTGTAAGGCAGGTTTGTCTCACTGCGTTAGGAAGTTTTGTCTTACTGCGTAAGGCAGGTTTGTCTCGCAGCTTACCGTAGGTTTGTCTCGCTGTGTAAGACAGGTTTGTCTCACTGCGTAAGGCAGGTTTGTCTCACTGAGTTAGGCAGGTTTGTCTCACTGTGTATTCAGGTTTGTCTCACTGTGTAAGGCAGGTTTGTCTCACTGTGTAAGGCAGGTTTGTCTCAATGCATAAGGCAGGTTTGTCTCACTGTTTAAGGTAGGTTTGTCGGCGGAAGGCAGGTTTGTCTCACTGTGTATGACAGGTTTGTCTCACTGCGTAAGGCAAGCATGTCTCTCTGCGTAAGGCTGGTTTTTATCACTGTGTAAGGCTGTTTGTTTCACTGTGTAAGGCAGGTTTGTCTCGCTGTGTAAGGCAGGTTTGTCTCACTGTGTAAGGCAGGTTTGTCTGTGTAAGGCAGGTTTGTCTCACTGTCTAAGGCAGGTTTTTCTCACTGTGAAAGGCAGGTTTGACTCACTGTGTAAGGCAGGTTTGTCTCACTGCGTAAGGCAGGTTTGTCTCACTGTGTAAGGCAGATTTGTCTCACTGTGTAAGGCAGATTTGTCTCACTGTGTAAGGCAGTTTTGTCTGTGTAAGGCAGGTTTGTCTCACTGTCTAAGGCAGGTTTTTCTCACTGTGAAAGGTAGGTTTGACTCACTGTGTAAGGCAGGTTTGTCTCACTGCGTAAGGCAGGTTTGTCTCACTGTGTAAGGCAGGTTTGTCTCACTGTGTAAGGCAGGTTTATCTTGCTGCGTAAAGCATTTTTTTCTGCTTATAGCAGGTTTGTCTCACTATGTAAGGAAGATTTTTCTCACTGTGTAATGTAGGTTTGTCTCACTGTGTAAGGCAGGTTTGTCTCACTGTGTAAGACAGGTTTGTCTCACTGTGTAAGGCAGGTTTGACTCACTGTGTAAGGCAGGTTTGTCGCACTGCGTAAGGTAGGTTTGTCTCACTGCGTACGGCATGTTTGTCTCACTGCGTGAAGCGGGTTTGTCTCACTGCGTAGGAAGGTTTGTCTCACTGCATAAGGCAGGTTTGTCTCACTGTGTAAGGCAGGTTTGTCTCACTGTGTAAGGCAGGTTTGTCTCACTGTGTAAGGCAGGTTTATGTCACTGCGTTAGGAAGTTTTGTCTTACTGCGTAAGGCAGTTTTGTCTCGCAACGTACAGTAGGTTTGTCTCACTGTGTAAGGCAGGTTTGTCTCACTGCGTAAGGCAGGTTTGTCTTACTGCGTAAGGCAGGTTTGTCTCGCAGCGTACAGTAGGTTTGTCTCACTGTGCAAGGCAGGTTTATCTTGCTGCGTAAAGCATTTTTTTCTGCTTATAGCAGGTTTGTCTCACTATGTAAGGAAGGTTTTTCTCACTGTGTAATGTAGGTTTGTCTCACTGTGTATGGCAGGTTTGTCTCACTGTGTAAGACAGGTTTGTCTCACTGTGTAAGGCAGGTTTGTCTCACTGCGTAAGGCAGGTTTGTCTCACTGCGTAAGGCAGGTTTGTCTCACTGTGTAAGGCAGGTTTGTCTCACTGTGTAAGGCAGGTTTGTCTCACTGTGTGAGGCAGGTTTGTCTCACTGCGTTAGGAAGTTTTGTCTTACTGCGTAAGGCAGGTTTGTCTCACAGCGTACAGTAGGTTTGTCTCACTGTGTAAGGCAGGTTCGTCTCACTGCGTTAGGAAGTTTTGTCTTACTGCGTAAGGCAGGTTTGTCTCGCAGCGTACAGTAGGTTTGTCTCGCTGCATCAGGCAGGTTTGTCTCACTGCTTAAGGCAGGTTTGTCTCACTGTGTAAGGCAGGTTTGTCTCACTTTGTATTCAGGTTTGTCTCACTGTGTAAGGAAGGTTTGTCTCACTGTGTAAGGCAGGTTTGTCTCACTTCGTAAGGCAGGTTTGTCTCACTGTGTAAGGCAGGTTTGTCTCGCTGCGTAAGGCAGGTTTGTCTCACTGTAAGGATGTTTTGTCTCACCGTGTAAGGCAGGTTTGTCTCACTGTGTAAGGCAGGTTTATCTCGCTGCATAAGGCAGGTTTGTCTCACTGTAAGGAAGTTTTGTCTCACTGTGTAAAGACTGTTTGTCTCACTGTGTATGGCAGGTTTATCTTGCTGGGCAAAGCATTTTTTTCTGTTATAGCAGGTTTGTCTCACTATGTAAGGAAGGTTTTTCTCACTGTGTAATGTAGGTTTGTCTCACTGTGTAAGGCAGGTTTATCTCACTGTGTAAGGCAGGTTTGTCTCACTGCGTAAGGCAGGTTTGTCTCACTGCGTAAGGCAGGTTTGTCTCACTGCGTAAGGCAGGTTTGTCTCACTGTGTAAGACAGGTTTGTCTCACTGTGTAAGGCATGTTTGTCTCACTGTGTAAGACAGGTTTGTCTCACTGTGTAAGGAACGTTTGTCTCACTGTGTAAGGACGGTTTGTCTCACTGTATAAGGAAGGTTTGTCTCACTGTGTGAGGAGGGTGTGTCTCACTGTGTAAGGCAGATTTGTCTCACTGTGTAAGGCAGTTTTGTCTGTGTAAGGCAGGTTTTTCTCACTGTGTAAGGCATTTTTTTCTCACTGTGTAAGAAGGTTTGTCTCACTGCGTAAGGCAGGTTTGTCTCACTGTGTAAGGCAGGTTTGTCTCACTGTGTGAGGCAGGTTTGTCTCACTGCGTTAGGAAGTTTTGTCTTATTGCGTAAGGCAGGTTTGTCTCGCAGCGTACAGTAGGTTTGTCTCACTGTGTACGGAAGGTTTGTCTCACTATGTAAGGCAGGTTTGTCTCACTGTGTAAGGCAGATTTGTCTCACTGCGTAAGTTAGGTTTATCTCACTGTGGAAGGCAGATTTGTCTGTGTAAGGCAAATTTGTCTCACTATGTAAGGCAGGTTTGTCTCACTGTGTAAGGCAGGTTTGTCTCACTGTGTAAGGCAGGTTTATCTCGTTGCATAAGGCTGGTTTGTCTCACTATGTAAGGCAGGTTTGTCTCCCTGTGTAAGGCTGGTTTATCTCGCTGCGTAAGGCAGGTTTGTCTCACTGAGTTAGGAAGTTCTGTCTTACTGCGTAAGGCAGGTTTGTCTCGCAGCGTTCAGTAGGTTTGTCTCACTGTGTAAGGCAGGTTTGTCTCACTGCGTAAGGCAGGTTTGTCTTACTGCGTAAGGCAGGTTTGTCTCGCAGCGTACAGTAGGTTTGTCTCACTGTGTAAGGCAGGTTTATCTTGCTGCGTAAAGCATTTTTTTCTGCTTATAGCAGGTTTGTCTCACTATGTAAGGAAGGTTTTTCTCACTGTGTAATATAGGTTTGTCTCACTGTGTAAGGCAGGTTTGTCTCACTTCGTAAGGCAGGTTTGTCTCACTGCGTAAGGCAGGTTTGTATCACTTTGTAAGGCAGGTTTGTCTCACTGTGTAAGTCAGGTTTATCTCACTGCGGAAGGCACGTTTGTCTGTGTAAGGCACGTTTGTCTCACTATGTTAGGCAGGTTTGTCTCACTGTGTAAGGCAGGTTTGTCTCACTGTGTATGGCAGGTTCATCTTGCTGCGTAAAGCATTTTTTTCTGCTTATTGCAGGTTTGTCTCATTATGTAAGGAAGGTTTTTCTCACTGTGTAATGTAGGTTTGTCTCACTGTGTAAGGCAGGTTTGTCTCACTGTGTAAGACAAGTTTGTCTCACTGTGTAAGGCACGTTTGACTCACTGTGTAAGGCAGGGTTGTCTCACTGCGTAAGGCAGGTTTGTCTCACTGCGTAAGGCATGTTTGTCTCACTGCGTAAGACGGGTTTGTCTCACTGAGTAAGGAAGGTTTGTCTCACTGCGTAAGGCAGGTTTGTCTCACTGTGTAAGGCAGGTTTGTCTCACTGTGTAAGGCAGGTTTTTCTCACTGTGTAAGGCAGGTTTGTCTCACTGCGTTAGGAATTTTTGTCTTACTGCGTAAGGCAGGTTTGTCTCGCAGCGTACAGTAGGTTTGTCTCGCTGCGTAAGGCAGGTTTGTCTCACTGCGTAAGGCAGGTTTGTCTTACTGCGTAAGGCAGGTTTGTCTCGCAGCGTACAGTAGGTTTGTCTCACTGTGTAAGGCAGGTTTATCTTGCTGCGTAAAGCATTTTTTTCTGCTTATAGCAGGTTTGTCTCACTATGTAAGGAAGGTTTTTCTCACTGTGTAATATAGGTTTGTCTCACTGTGTAAGGCAGGTTTGTCTCACTGTGTAAGACAGGTTTGTCTCACTGCGTAAGGTAGGTTTGTCTCACTGCGTAAGGCATGTTTGTCTCACTGCGTGAAGCGGGTTTGTCTCACTGCGTAGGAAGGTTTGTCTCACTGCATAAGGCAGGTTTGTCTCACTGTGTAAGGCAGGTTTGTCTCACTGTGTAAGGCAGGTTTGTCTCACTGTGTAAGGCAGGTTTATGTCACTGCGTTAGGAAGTTTTGTCTTACTGCGTAAGGCAGTTTTGTCTCGCAACGTACAGTAGGTTTGTCTCACTGTGTAAGGCAGGTTTGTCTCACTGCGTAAGGCAGGTTTGTCTTACTGCGTAAGGCAGGTTTGTCTCGCAGCGTACAGTAGGTTTGTCTCACTGTGCAAGGCAGGTTTATCTTGCTGCGTAAAGCATTTTTTTCTGCTTATAGCAGGTTTGTCTCACTATGTAAGGAAGGTTTTTCTCACTGTGTAATGTAGGTTTGTCTCACTGTGTATGGCAGGTTTGTCTCACTGTGTAAGACAGGTTTGTCTCACTGCGTAAGGCAGGTTTGTCTCACTGCGTAAGGCAGGTTTGTCTCACTGCGTAAGGCAGGTTTGTCTCACTGTGTAAGGCAGGTTTGTCTCACTGTGTAAGGCAGGTTTGTCTCACTGTGTAAGGCAGGTTTGTCTCACTGCGTTAGGAAGTTTTGTCTTACTGCGTAAGGCAGGTTTGTCTCACAGCGTACAGTAGGTTTGTCTCACTGTGTAAGGCAGGTTCGTCTCACTGCGTTAGGAAGTTTTGTCTTACTGCGTAAGGCAGGTTTGTCTCGCAGCGTACAGTAGGTTTGTCTCGCTGCATCAGGCAGGTTTGTCTCACTGCTTAAGGCAGGTTTGTCTCACTGTGTAAGGCAGGTTTGTCTCACTTTGTATTCAGGTTTGTCTCACTGTGTAAGGAAGGTTTGTCTCACTGTGTAAGGCAGGTTTGTCTCACTTCGTAAGGCAGGTTTGTCTCACTGTGTAAGGCAGGTTTGTCTCGCTGCGTAAGGCAGGTTTGTCTCACTGTAAGGATGTTTTGTCTCACTGTGTAAGGCAGGTTTGTCTCACTGTGTAAGGCAGGTTTATCTCGCTGCATAAGGCAGGTTTGTCTCACTGTAAGGAAGTTTTGTCTCACTGTGTAAAGACTGTTTGTCTCACTTTGTATGGCAGGTTTATCTTGCTGGGCAAAGCATTTTTTTCTGTTATAGCAGGTTTGTCTCACTATGTAAGGAAGGTTTTTCTCACTGTGTAATGTAGGTTTGTCTCACTGTGTAAGGCAGGTTTATCTCACTGTGTAAGGCAGGTTTGTCTCACTGCGTAAGGCAGGTTTGTCTCACTGCGTAAGGCAGGTTTGTCTCACTGCGTAAGGCAGGTTTGTCTCACTGTGTAAGACAGGTTTGTCTCACTGTGTAAGGCATGTTTGTCTCACTGTGTAAGACAGGTTTTTCTCACTGTGTAAGGAACGTTTGTCTCACTGTGTAAGGACGGTTTGTCTCACTGTATAAGGAAGGTTTGTCTCACTGTGTGAGGAGGGTGTGTCTCACTGTGTAAGGCAGATTTGTCTCACTGTGTAAGGCAGTTTTGTCTGTGTAAGGCAGGTTTTTCTCACTGTGTAAGGCATTTTTTTCTCACTGTGTAAGAAGGTTTGTCTCACTGCGTAGGGCAGGTTTGTCTCACTGTGTAAGGCAGGTTTGTCTCACTGTGTGAGGCAGGTTTGTCTCACTGCGTTAGGAAGTTTTGTCTTATTGCGTAAGGCAGGTTTGTCTCGCAGCGTACAGTAGGTTTGTCTCACTGTGTACGGAAGGTTTGTCTCACTATGTAAGGCAGGTTTGTCTCACTGTGTAAGGCAGATTTGTCTCACTGCGTAAGTTAGGTTTATCTCACTGTGGAAGGCAGATTTGTCTGTGTAAGGCAAATTTGTCTCACTATGTAAGGCAGGTTTGTCTCACTGTGTAAGGCAGGTTTGTCTCACTGTGTAAGGCAGGTTTATCTCGTTGCATAAGGCTGGTTTGTCTCACTATGTAAGGCAGGTTTGTCTCCCTGTGTAAGGCTGGTTTATCTCGCTGCGTAAGGCAGGTTTGTCTCACTGAGTTAGGAAGTTCTGTCTTACTGCGTAAGGCAGGTTTGTCTCGCAGCGTTCAGTAGGTTTGTCTCACTGTGTAAGGCAGGTTTGTCTCACTGCGTAAGGCAGGTTTGTCTTACTGCGTAAGGCAGGTTTGTCTCGCAGCGTACAGTAGGTTTGTCTCACTGTGTAAGGCAGGTTTATCTTGCTGCGTAAAGCATTTTTTTCTGCTTATAGCAGGTTTGTCTCACTATGTAAGGAAGGTTTTTCTCACTGTGTAATATAGGTTTGTCTCACTGTGTAAGGCAGGTTTGTCTCACTTCGTAAGGCAGGTTTGTCTCACTGCGTAAGGCAGGTTTGTATCACTTTGTAAGGCAGGTTTGTCTCACTGTGTAAGTCAGGTTTATCTCACTGCGGAAGACACGTTTGTCTGTGTAAGGCACGTTTGTCTCACTATGTTAGGCAGGTTTGTCTCACTGTGTAAGGCAGGTTTGTCTCACTGTGTATGGCAGGTTCATCTTGCTGCGTAAAGCATTTTTTTCTGCTTATTGCAGGTTTGTCTCATTATGTAAGGAAGGTTTTTCTCACTGTGTAATGTAGGTTTGTCTCACTGTGTAAGGCAGGTTTGTCTCACTGTGTAAGACAAGTTTGTCTCACTGTGTAAGGCACGTTTGACTCACTGTGTAAGGCAGGGTTGTCTCACTGCGTAAGGCAGGTTTGTCTCACTGCGTAAGGCATGTTTGTCTCACTGCGTAAGACGGGTTTGTCTCACTGAGTAAGGAAGGTTTGTCTCACTGCGTAAGGCAGGTTTGTCTCACTGTGTAAGGCAGGTTTGTCTCACTGTGTAAGGCAGGTTTTTCTCACTGTGTAAGGCAGGTTTGTCTCACTGCGTTAGGAATTTTTGTCTTACTGCGTAAGGCAGGTTTGTCTCGCAGCGTACAGTAGGTTTGTCTCGCTGCGTAAGGCAGGTTTGTCTCACTGCGTAAGGCAGGTTTGTCTTACTGCGTAAGGCAGGTTTGTCTCGCAGCGTACAGTAGGTTTGTCTCACTGTGTAAGGCAGGTTTATCTTGCTGCGTAAAGCATTTTTTTCTGCTTATAGCAGGTTTGTCTCACTATGTAAGGAAGGTTTTTCTCACTGTGTAATATAGGTTTGTCTCACTGTGTAAGGCAGGTTTGTCTCACTCTGCAAGACAGGTTTGTCTCACTGCGTAAGGCAGGTTTGTCTCACTGCGTAAGGCAAGTTTGTCTCACTGCGTATGGCAGGTTTGTCTCACTGCGTAAGGCAGGTTTGTCTCACTGCGTAAGGCAGGTTTGTCTTACTGTGTAAGACAGGTTTGTCTCACTGTGTAAGGCATGTTTGTCTCACTGTGTAAGGCAGGTTTGTCTCACTGTGTTAGGAACGTTTGTCTCACTGTGTAAGGACGGTTTGTCTCACTATGTAAGGAAGGTTTGTCTCACTGTGTAAGGAAGGTTTGTCTCACTGTGTAAGGCAGGTTTGTTTCACTATGTAAGGCAGGTTTGTCTCACTGCGTTAGGAAGTTTTGTCTTAACTGCGTAAGGCAGGTTTGTCTCGCAGCATACAGTAGGTTTGTCTGGCGGTGTAAGGCAGCTTTGTTTCACTGCGTAAGGCAGGTTTGTCTCACTGTGTAAGGCAGGTTTGTCTCACTGTGTATTCAGGTTTGTCTCACTGTGTAAGGCAGGTTTGTCTCACTGTGTAAGGCAGGTTTGTCTCACTGCGTAAGACAGGTTTGTCTCACTGTGTAAGGCAGGTTTGTCTCACTCTGTAAGGCAGGTTTGCCTCACTGTGTAAGGCAGGTTTGTCTCAGTGTGTAAGGCAGGTTTGTCTCAGTGTGTAAGGCAGGTTTGTCTCACTGCGTTAGGAAGTTTTGTCTTACTGCGTAAGGCAGGTTTGTCTCGCAGCTTACAGTAGGTTTGTCTCGCTGTGTAAGGCAGGTTTGTCTCACTCTGTAAGGCAGGTTTGTCTCACTGCGTAAGGCAGGTTTGTCTCACTGCGTAAGGCAGGTTTGTCTCACTGAGTTAGGCAGGTTTGTCTCACTGTGTATTCAGGTTTGTCTCACTGTGTAAGGCAGGTTTGTCTCACTGTGTAAGGCAGGTTTGTCTCACTGCGTAAGGCAGGTTTGTATCACTGTTTAAGGTAGGTTTGTCGGCGGAAGGCAGGTTTGTCTCACTGTGTATGACAGGTTTGTCTCACTGCGTAAGGCAAGCATGTCTCTCTGCGTAAGGCTGGTTTTTATCACTGTGTAAGGCTGTTTGTTTCACTGTGTAAGGCAGGTTTGTCTCGCTGTGTAAGGCAGGTTTGTCTCACTGTGTAAGGCAGGTTTGTCTGTGTAAGGCAGGTTTGTCTCACTGTCTAAGGCAGGTTTTTCTCACTATGTAAGGCAGGTTTGTCTCACTCTGTAAGGCAGTTTGTCTCACTGTGTAAGGCAGGTTTGTCTCACTGTGTAAGGCAGGTTTGTCTCGCTGCGTAAGACAGGTTTGTCTCACTGTAAGGATGTTTTGTCTCACCGTGTAAGGCAGGTTTGTCTCACTGTGTAAGGCAGGTTTATTTCGCTGCATAAGGCAGGTTTGTCTCACTGTAAGGAAGTTTTGTCTCACTGTGTAAAGACTGTTTGTCTCACTGTGTATGGCAGGTTTATCTTGCTGTGTAAAGCATTTTTTTCTGCTTATAGCAGGTTTGTCTCACTATGTAAGGAAGGTTTTTCTCACTGCGTAATGTAGGTTTGTCTCACTGTGTAAGGCAGGTTTATCTCACTGTGTAAGGCAGGTTTGTCTCACTGCGTAAGGCACGTTTGTCTCACTGCGTAAGGCAGGTTTGTCTCACTGCGTAAGGCAGGTTTGTCTCACTGTGTAAGACAGGTTTGTCTCACTGTGTAAGGCATGTTTGTCTCACTGTGTAAGGCAGGTTTGTCTCACTGTGTTAGGAACGTTTGTCTCACTGTGTAAGGACGGTTTGTCTCACTGTATAAGGAAGGTTTGTCTCACTGTGTGAGGAGGGTTAGTCTCACTGTGTAAGGCAGGTTTGTTTCACAGTGTAAGGCAGGTTTGTCTCACTGCGTTAGGAAGTTTTGTCTTAACTGCATAAGGCAGGTTTGTCTCGCAGCGTACAGGAGGTTTGTCTCGCTGTGTAAGGCAGGTTTGTCTCACTGCGTAAGGCAGGTTTGTCTCACTGTGTAAGGCAGGTTTGTCTCACTGTGTATTCAGGTTTGTCACACTGTGTAAGGCAGGTTTGTCTCACTGTGCAAGGTAGGTTTGTCTTACTGCGTAAGGCAGTTTTGTCTCACTGTGTAAGGCAAGTTTGTCTCACTGCGTAAGGCAGGTTTGTCTCACTGTGTCAGGTAGGTTTGTCGGCGGAAGGCAGGTTTGTCTCACTATGTAAGGCAGGTTTGTCTCACTATGTAAGGCAGGTTTGTCTCACTGCGTAAGGCAGGTTTGTCTCACTGCGTAAGGCAGGTTTGTTTCACTGCGAAAGGAAGGTTTGTTTCACTGCGAAAGGAAGGTTTGTCTCACTGTGTAAGGCAGATTTGTCTCACTGTGTAAGGCAGATTTGTCTCACTGCGTAAGGCAGGTTTGTCTCACTGTGTGAGGCAGGTTTGTCTCACTGTCTAAGGCAGGTTTTTCTCACTGTGAAAGGCAGGTTTGACTCACTGTGTAAGGCAGGTTTGTCTCACTGCGTAAGGCAGGTTTGTCTCACTGTGTAAGGCAGGTTTGTCTCACTGTGTAAGGCAGATTTGTCTCACTGTGTAAGGCAGGTTTATCTTGCTGCGTAATGCATTTTTGTCTGCTTATAGCAGGTTTGTCTCACTATGTAAGGAAGATTTTTCTCACTGTGTAATGTAGGTTTGTCTCACTGTGTAAGGCAGGTTTGTTTCACTGTGTAAGACAGGTTTGTCTCACTGTGTAAGGCAGGTTTGTCGCACTGCGTAAGGCAGGTTTGTCTGACTGCGTAAGGCATGTTTGTCTCACTGCGTAAAGCGGGTTTGTCTCACTGCGTAGGAAGGTTTGTCTCACTGCGTAAGGCAGGTTTGTCTCACTGTGTAAGGCAGGTTTGTCTCACTGTGTAAGGCAGGTTTGTCTCACTGTGTAAGGCAGGTTTGTGTCACTGCGTTAGGAAGTTTTGTCTTACTGCGTAAGGCAGGTTTGTCTCGCAACGTACAGTAGGTTTGTCTCACTGTGTAAGGCAGGTTTGTCTCACTGCGTAAGGCAGGTTTGTCTTACTGCGTAAGGCAGGTTTGTCTCGCAGCGTACAGTAGGTTTGTCTCACTGTGTAAGGCAGGTTTATCTTGCTGCGTAAAGCATTTTTTTCTGCTTATAGCAGGTTTGTCTCACTATGTAAGGAAGGTTTTTCTCACTGTGTAATGTAGGTTTGTCTCACTGTGTATGGCATGTTTGTCTCACTGTGTAAGACAGGTTTGTCTCACTGTGTAAGGCACGTTTGACTCACTGTGTAAGGCAGGTTTGTCTCACTGCGTAAGGCAGGTTTGTCTCACTGCGTAAGGCATGTTTGTCTCACTGCTTAAGGCGGGTTTCTCTCACTGCGTACGGAAGGTTTGTCTCACTGCGTAAGGCAGGTTTGTCTCACTGTGTAAGGCGGGTTTGTCTCACTGTGTAAGGCAGGTTTGTCTCACTGTGTAAGGCAGGTTCGTCTCACTGCGTTAGGAAGTTTTGTCTTACTGCGTAAGGCAGGTTTGTCTCGCAGCGTACAGTAGGTTTGTCTCGCTGCATAAGGCAGGTTTGTCTCACTGCGTAAGGCAGGTTTGTCTCACTGTGTAAGGCAGGTTTGTCTCACTGTGTATTCAGGTTTGTCTCACTGTGTAAGGAAGGTTTGTCTCACTGTGTAAGGCAGGTTTGTCTCACTTTGTAAGGCAGGTTTGTCTCACTGTGTAAGGCAGGTTTGTCTCACTGTGTACGGAAGGTTTGTCTCACTGCGTAAGGCAGGTTTGTCTCACTGTGTAAGGCAGGTTTGTCTCACTGCGGAAGTCAGGTTTATCTCACTGTGGAAGGCAGATTTGTCTGTGTAAGGCAGGTTTTCTCACTATGTAAGGCAGGTTTGTCTCACAGCGTATGGCAGGTTTGTCTCACTGTGTAAGGCAGGTTTGTCTCACTGTGTAAGGCAGGTTTATCTCGCTGCGTAACGCCGGTTTGTCTCACTATGTAAGGCAGGTTTGTCTCTCTGTGTAAGGATGTTTTGTCTCACTGTGTAAGGCAGGTTTGTCTCACTGCGTAAGGCAGGTTTATCTTGCTGCGTAAAGCATTTTTTTCTGCTTATAGCAGGTTTGTCTCACTATGTAAGGAAGATTTTTCTCACTGCGTAATGTAGGTTTGTCTCACTGTGTAAGGCAAGTTTGTCTCACTGTGTAAGACAGGTTTGTCTCACTGCGTAAGGCAGGTTTGTGTCTCTGAGTAAGGCAGGTTTGTCTCACTGTGTAAGGCAGGTTTGTCTCACTGTGTAAGGCAGGTTTGTCTCACTGCGTAAGGCATGTTTGTCTCACTGTGTAAGGCAGGTTTGTGTCTCTGTGTAAGGCAGGTTTGTCTCACTGTGTAGGGCAGGTTTGTCTCACTGTGTAAGGCAGGTTTGTCTCACTGCGTTAGGAAGTTTTGTCCAACTGCATAAGGCAGGTTTGTCTCGCCGCGTACAGTAGGTTTGTCTCGCTGTGTAAGGCAGGTTTGTCTCACTGCGTAAGGCAGGTTTGTCTCACTGTGTCAGGCAGGTTTGTCTCACTGTGTATTCAGCTTTGTCTCACTGTGTAAGGCAGGTTTGTCTCACTGTGTAAGACAGGTTTGTCTCACTGTGTAAGGCATGTTTGTCTCACTGTGTAAGGCAGGTTTGTCTCACTGTGTAAGGAACGTTTGTCTCAATGTGTAAGGACGGTTTGTCTCACTGTATAAGGAAGGTTTGTCTCACTGTGTAAGGAAGGTTTGTCTCACTGTGTAAGGCAGGTTTGTTTCACTGTGTAAGGCAGGATTGTCTCACTGCGTTAGGAAGTTTTGTCTTAACTGCGTAAGGCAGGTTTGTCTCGCAGCGTACAGTAGGTCTGTCTCGCTGTGTAAGGCAGGTTTGTCTCACAGCTTAGGCAGGTTTGTCTCACTGTGTAAGGCAGGTTTGTCTCACTGTGTATTCAGATTTGTCTCACTGTGTCAGGCAGGTTTGTCTCACTGTGTAAGGAAGGTTTGTCTCACTGTGTACGGAAGGTTTGTCTCACTGCGTAAGTGAGGTTTGTCTCACTGTGTAAGGCAGGTTTGTCTCACTGTGTAAGGCAGGTTTGTCTGTGTAAGGCAGGTTTGTCTCACTATGTAAGGCAGGTTTGTCTCACTGTGTAAGGAAGGTTTGTCTCACTGTGTTAGGCAGGTTTATCTCGCTGCGTAAGGCAGGTTTGTCTCACTGTAAGGAAGTTTTGTCTTACTCTGTAAGGCAGGATTGTCTCACTGCGTAAGGCAGGTTTATCTTGCTGTGTAAAGCATTTTTTTCTGCTTATAGCAGGTTTGTCTCACTATGTAAGGAAGGTTTTTCTCACTGTGTAATGTAGGTTTGTCTCACTGTGTAAGGCAGGTTTGTTTCACTTTGAAAGGAAGGTTTTTCTCACTGTGTAAGGCAGGTTTGTCTCACTGTGTATTCAGATTTGTCTCACTGTGTAAGGCAGGTTTGTCTCAACTTCGTAAGGCAGGTTTGTCTCACTGTGTAAGGCAGGTTTGTCTCACTGTGTACGGAAGGTTTGTCTCACTGCGTAAGGCAGGTTTGTCTCACTGTGTAAGGCAGGTTTGTCTCACTGTGTAAGGCAGGTTTTTCTGTGTAAGGCAGGTTTGTCTCACTATGTAAGGCAGGTTTGTCTCACTGTGTAAGGCAGGTTTGTCTCACTGTGTAAGGCAGGTTTATCTCGCTGCGTAAGGCAGGTTTGTCTCACTGTAAGAAAGTTTTGTCTCACTGTGTTAGGCAGGTTTGTCTCACTGCGTAAGGCAGGTTTATCTTGCTGCGTAAAGCATTTTTTTCTGCTTATAGCAGGTTTGTCTCACTATGTAAGGAAGGTTTTTCTCAATGTGTAATGTCGGTTTGTCTCACTGTGTAAGGCAGTTTTGTCTGTGTAAGGCAGGTTTGTCTGTGTAAGGCAGGTTTGTCTCACTGTCTAAGGCAGGTTTTTCTCACTGTGTAAGGCAGGTTTGACTCACTGTGTAAGGCAGGTTTGTCTCACTGCGTGAGGCAGGTGTTTCTCACTATGTAAGGCAGGTTTGTCTCACTGTGTAAGGCAGGTTTGTCTCACTGTGTAAGGCAGGTTTATCTTGCTGCGTAAAGCATTTTTTTCTGCTTATAGCAGGTTTGTCTCACTATGTAAGGAAGGTTTTTCTCACTGTGTAATGTAGGTTTGTCTCACTGTGTAAGGCAGGTTTGTCTCACTGTGTAAGACAGGTTTGTCTCACTGTGTAAGGCATGTTTGACTCACTGTGTAAGGCAGGTTTGTCTCACTGCGTAGGGCAGGTTTGTCTCACTGCGTAAGGCATGTTTGACTCACTGCGTAAAGCGGTTTTGTCTCACTGTGTAAGGAAGGTTTGTCTCACTGCGTAAGTCAGGTTTGTCTCACTGCGTAAGGCAGGTTTGTCTCACTGTGTAAGGCAGGTTTGTCTCACTGTGTAAGGCAGGTTTGTGTCACTGCGTTAGGAAGTTTTGTCTTACTGCGTAAGGCAGGTTTGTCTCGCAGCGTACAGTAGGTTTGTCTCACTGTGTAAGGCAGGTTTGTCTCACTGCGTAAGGCAGGTTTGTCTTACTGCGTAAGGCAGGTTTGTCTCACTGTGTAAGGCAGGTTTGTCTCACTGTGTACGGAAGGTTTGTCTCACTGCGTAAGGCAGGTTTGTCTCACTGTGTAAGGCAGGTTTGTCTCACTGTGTACGGAAGGTTTGTCTCACTGCGTAAGGCAGGTTTGTCTCACTGTGTAAGGCAGGTTTGTCTCACTGTGTAAGGCAGGTTTGTCTGTGTAAGGCAGGTTTGTCTCACTATGTAAGGCAGGTTTGTCTCACTGTGTAAGGCAGGTTCGTCTCACTGCGTTAGGAAGTTTTGTCTTACTGCGTAAGGCAGGTTTGTCTCGCAGCGTACAGTAGGTTTGTCTCGCTGCATAAGGCAGGTTTGTCTCACTGCTTAAGGCAGGTTTGTCTCACTGTGTAAGGCAGGTTTGTCTCACTGTGTATTCAGGTTTGTCTCACTGTGTAAGGAAGGTTTGTCTCACTGTGTAAGGCAGGTTTGTCTCACTTCGTAAGGCAGGTTTGTCTCACTGTGTAAGGCAGGTTTGTCTCACTGTGTACGGAAGGTTTGTCTCACTGCGTAAGGCAGGTTTGTCTCACTGTGTAAGGCAGGTTTGTCTCACTGTGGAAGGCAGATTTGTCTGTGTAAGGCAGGTTTTCTCACTATGTAAGGCAGGTTTGTCTCACTGTGTAAGGCAGGTTTGTCTCACTGTGTAAGGCAGGTTTATCTCGCTGCGTAACGCCGGTTTGTCTCACTATGTAAGGCAGGTTTGTCTCGCTGCGTAAGGCAGGTTTATCTTGCTGCGTAAAGCATTTTTTTCTGCTTATAGCAGGTTTGTCTCACTATGTAAGGAAGATTTTTCTCACTGTGTAATGTAGGTTTGTCTCACTGTGTAAGGCAAGTTTGTCTCACTGTGTAAGACAGGTTTGTCTCACTGCGTAAGGCAGGTTTGTGTCTCTGCGTAAGGCAGGTTTGTCTCACTGTGTAAGGCAGGTTTGTCTCACTGTGTAAGGCAGGTTTGTCTCACTGCGTAAGGCATGTTTGTCTCACTGTGTAAGGCAGGTTTGTCTCACTGTGTAGGGCAGGTTTGTCTCACTGTGTAAGGCAGGATTGTCTCACTGCGTTAGGAAGTTTTGTCCAACTGCATAAGGCAGGTTTGTCTCGCAGCGTACAGTAGGTTTGTCTCGCTGTGTAAGGCAGGTTTGTCTCACTGCGTAAGGCAGGTTTGTCTCACTGTGTAAGGCAGGTTTGTCTCACTGTGTATTCAGCTTTGTCTCACTGTGTAAGGCAGGTTTGTCTCACTGTGTAAGACAGGTTTGTCTCACTGTGTAAGGCATGTTTGTCTCACTGTGTAAGGCAGGTTTGTCTCACTGTGTAAGGAACGTTTGTCTCAATGTGTAAGGACGGTTTGTCTCACTGTATAAGGAAGGTTTGTCTCACTGTGTAAGGAAGGTTTGTCTCACTGTGTAAGGCAGGTTTGTTTCACTGTGTAAGGCAGGATTGTCTCACTGCGTTAGGAAGTTTTGTCTTAACTGCGTAAGGCAGGTTTGTCTCGCAGCGTACAGTAGGTTTGTCTCGCTGTGTAAGGCAGGTTTGTCTCACAGCTTAGGCAGGTTTGTCTCACTGTGTAAGGCAGGTTTGTCTCACTGCGTATTCAGATTTGTCTCACTGTGTCAGGCAGGTTTGTCTCACTGTGTAAGGAAGGTTTGTCTCACTGTGTACGGAAGGTTTGTCTCACTGCGTAAGTGAGGTTTGTCTCACTGTGTAAGGCAGGTTTGTCTCACTGTGTAAGGCAGGTTTGTCTGTGTAAGGCAGGTTTGTCTCACTATGTAAGGCAGGTTTGTCTCACTGTGTAAGGAAGGTTTGTCTCACTGTGTTAGGCAGGTTTATCTCGCTGCGTAAGGCAGGTTTGTCTCACTGTAAGGAAGTTTTGTCTTACTCTGTAAGGCAGGATTGTCTCACTGCGTAAGGCAGGTTTATCTTGCTGCGTAAAGCATTTTTTTCTGCTTATAGCAGGTTTGTCTCACTATGTAAGGAAGGTTTTTCTCACTGTGTAATGTAGGTTTGTCTCACTGTGTAAGGCAGGTTTGTTTCACTTTGAAAGGAAGGTTTGTCTCACTGTGTAAGGCAGGTTTGTCTCACTGTGTATTCAGATTTGTCTCACTGTGTAAGGCAGGTTTGTCTCAACTTCGTAAGGCAGGTTTGTCTCACTGTGTACGGCAGGTTTGTCTCACTGTGTACGGAAGGTTTGTCTCACTGCGTAAGGCAGGTTTGTCTCACTGTGTAAGGCAGGTTTGTCTCACTGTGTAAGGCAGGTTTGTCTGTGTAAGGCAGGTGTGTCTCACTATGTAAGGCAGGTTTGTCTCACTGTGTAAGGCAGGTTTGTCTCACTGTGTAAGGCAGGTTTATCTCGCTGCGTAAGGCAGGTTTGTCTCACTGTAAGGAAGTTTTGTCTCACTGTGTTAGGCAGGTTTGTCTCACTGCGTAAGGCAGGTTTATCTTGCTGCGTAAAGCATTTTTTTCTGCTTATAGCAGGTTTGTCTCACTATGTAAGGAAGATTTTTCTCAATGTGTAATGTCGGTTTGTCTCACTGTGTAAGGCAGTTTTGTCTGTGTAAGGCAGGTTTGTCTGTGTAAGGCAGGTTTGTCTCACTGTCTAAGGCAGGTTTTTCTCACTGTGTAAGGCAGGTTTGACTCACTGTGTAAGGCAGGTTTGTCTCACTGCGTGAGGCAGGTGTTTCTCACTATGTAAGGCAGGTTTGTCTCACTGTGTAAGGCAGGTTTGTCTCACTGTGTAAGGCAGGTTTATCTTGCTGCGTAAAGCATTTTTTTCTGCTTATAGCAGGTTTGTCTCACTATGTAAGGAAGGTTTTTCTCACTGTGTAATGTAGGTTTGTCTCACTATGTAAGGCAGGCTTGTCTCACTGTGTAAGACAGGTTTGTCTCACTGTGTAAGGCATGTTTGACTCACTGTGTAAGGCAGGTTTGTACACTGCGTAGGGCAGGTTTGTCTCACTGCGTAAGGCATGTTTGACTCACTGCGTAAAGCGGTTTTGTCTCACTGTGTAAGGAAGGTTTGTCTCACTGCGTAAGTCAGGTTTGTCTCACTGCGTAAGGCAGGTTTGTCTCACTGTGTAAGGCAGGTTTGTCTCACTGTGTAAGGCAGGTTTGTGTCACTGCGTTAGGAAGTTTTGTCTTACTGCGTAAGGCAGTTTTGTCTCGCAGCGTACAGTAGGTTTGTCTCACTGTGTAAGGCAGGTTTGTCTCACTGCGTAAGGCAGGTTTGTCTTACTGCGTAAGGCAGGTTTGTCTCGCAGCGTACAGTAGGTTTGTCTCACTGTGTAAGGCAGGTTTGTCTCACTGTGTAAGGCAGGTTTGTCTCACTGTGTACGGAAGGTTTGTCTCACTGCGTAAGGCAGGTTTGTCTCACTGTGTAAGGCAGGTTTGTCTCACTGTGTAAGGCAGGTTTGTCTGTGTAAGGCAGGTTTGTCTCACTATGTAAGGCAGGTTTGTCTCACTGTGTAAGGCAGGTTTGTCTCACTGTGTAAGGCAGGTTTATATCGCTGCGTAAGGCAGGTTTGTCTCACTGTAAGGAAGTTTTGTATCACTGTGTTAGGCAGGTTTGTCTCACTGCGTAAGGCAGGTTTATCTTGCTGCGTAAAGCATTTTTTTCTGCTTATAGCAGGTTTGTCTCACTATGTAAGGAAGGTTTTTCTCACTGTGTAATGTCGGTTTGTCACACTGTGTAAGGCAGGTTTGTTTCACTTTGAAAGGAAGGTTTGTCTCACTGTGTAAGGCAGATTTGTCTCACTGTGTAAGGCAGATTTGTCTCACTGTGTAAGGCAGTTTTGTCTGTGTAAGGCAGGTTTGTCTGTGTAAGGCAGGTTTGTCTCACTGTCTAAGGCAGGTTTTTCTCACTGTGTAAGGCAGGTTTGACTCACTGTGTAAGGCAGGTTTGTCTCACTGCATGAGGCAGGTTTATCTGACTATGTAAGGCAGGTTTGTCTCACTGTGTAAGGCAGGTTTGTCTCACTGTGTAAGGCAGGTTTTTCTCACTGTGTAAGGCAGGTTTGACTCACTGTGTAAGGCAGGTTTGTCTCACTGCATGAGGCAGGTTTATCTGACTATGTAAGGCAGGTTTGTCTCACTGTGTATGGCAGGTTTGTCTCACTGTGTAAGGCAGGTTTATCTTGCTGCGTAAAGCATTTTTTTCTGCTTATAGCAGGTTTGTCTCACTATGTAAGGAAGGTTTTTCTCACTGTGTAAGGCAGGTTTGTCTCACTGTGTAAGACAGGTTTGTCTCACTGCGTAAGGCATGTTTGTCTCACTGCGTAAAGCGGGTTTGTCTCACTGCGTAAGGAAGGTTTGTCTCACTGCGTAAGGCAGGTTTGTCTCACTGCGTAAGGCAGGTTTGTCTCACTGTGTAAGGCAGGTTTGTGTCACTGCGTTAGGAAGTTTTGTCTTACTGCGTAAGGCAGGTTTGTCTCGCAGCGTACAGTAGGTTTGTCTCACTGTGTAAGGCAGGTTTGTCTCACTGCGTAAGGCAGGTTTGTCTTACTGCGTAAGGCAGGTTTGTCTCGCAGCGTACAGTAGGTTTGTCTCACTGTGTAAGGCAGGTTTGTCTCACTGTGTAAGGCAGGTTTATCTTGCTGCGTAAAGCATTTTTTTCTGCTTATAGCAGGTTTGTCTCACTATGTAAGGAAGGTTTTTCTCACTGTGTAATGTAGGTTTGTCTCACTGTGTAAGGCAGGTTTGTCTCACTGTGTAAGGCAGGTTTGTGTCACTGTGTAAGACAGGTTTGTCTCACTGTGTAAGGCAGGTTTGACTCATTGTGTAAGGCAGGTTTCTCTCACTGCGAAAGGCAGGTTTGTCTCACTGCGTAAGGCGGGTTTGTCTCACTGTGTAAGGCAGGTTTGTCTCACTGTGTAAGGCAGGTTTGTCTCACTGCGTTAGGAAGTTTTGTCTTACTGCGTAAGGCAGGTTTGTGTCGCTGCGTACAGTAGGTTTGTCTCGCTACGAAAGGCAGGTTTGTCTCACTGCGTAAGGCAGGTTTGTCTCACTGTGTAAGGCAGGTTTGTCTCACTGTGTATTCAGGTTTGTCTCACTGTGTAAGGAAGGTTTGTCTCACTGTGTAAGGCAGGTTTGTCTCACTTCGTAAGGCAGGTATGTCTCACTGTGCAAGGCAGGTTTGTCTCTCTGTTTACGGAAGGTTTGTCTCACTGCGTAAGGCAGGTTTGTCTCACTGTGTAAGGCAGGTTTGTCTCACTGCGGAAGTCAGGTTTATCTCACTGTGGAAGGCAGATTTGTCTGTGTAAGGCAGGTTTGTCTCACTATGTAAGGCAGGTTTGTCTCACTGCGTAAGGCAGGTTTGTCTCACTGTGTAAGGCAGCTTTGTCTCACTGTGTATTCAGGTTTGTCTCACTGTGTAAGGAAGGTTTGTCTCACTGTGTAAGGCAGGTTTGTCTCACTTCGTAAGGCAGGTTTGTCTCACTGTGTCAGGCAGGTTTGTCTCACTGTGTACGGAAGGTTTGTCTCACTGCGTAAGGCAGGTTTGTCTCACTGTGTAAGGCAGGTTTGTCTCACTGCGGAAGTCAGGTTTATCTCACTGTGGAAGGCAGATTTGTCTGTGTAAGGCAGGTTTGTCTCACTATGTAAGGCAGGTTTGTCTCACTGCGTAAGACAGGTTTGTCTCACTGTGTAAGGCAGCTTTGTCTCACTGTGCAAGGCAGGTTTATCTCGCTGCGTAAGGCAGGTTTGTCTCACTATGTAAGGCAGGTTTGTCTCTCTGTGTAAGGCAGGTTTGTCTCTCTGTGTATGGCAGGGTTGTCTCTCTGTGTAAGGCAGTTTTGTCTCACTGTGTAAGGCAGGTTTGTCTCACTGCGTAAAGCAGGTTTATCTTGCTGCGTAAAGCATTTTTTTCTGCTTATAGCAGGTTTGTCACACTATGTAAGGAAGGTTTTTCTCACTGTGTAATGTAGGTTTGTCTCACTGTGTAAGGCAGGTTTGTCTCACTGTGTAAGACAGGTTTGTCTCACTGCGTAAGGCAGGTTTGTGTCTCGGCGTAAGGCAGGTTTGTCTCACTGTGTAAGGCAGGTTTGTCTCACTGTGTAAGACAGGTTTGTCTCACTGTGTAAGGCATGTTTGTCTCACTGTGTAAGGCAGGTTTGTCTCACTGTGTAAGGAACGTTTGTCTCACTGTGTAAGGACGGTTTGTCTCACTGTATAAGAAAGGTTTGTCTCACTGTGTAAGGAAGGTTTGTCTCACTGTGTAAGGCAGGTTTGTTTCACTGTGTAAGGCAGGTTTGTCTCACTGCGTTAGGAAGTTTTGTCTTAACTGCGTAAGGCAGGTTTGTCTCGCAGCGTACAGTAGGTTTGTCTCGCTGTGTAAGGCAGGTTTGTCTCACAGCTTAGGCAGGTTTGTCTCACTGTGTAAGGCAGGTTTGTCTCACTGTGTATTCAGATTTGTCTCACTGTGTCAGGCAGGTTTGTCTCACTGTGTAAGGCAGGTTTGTCTCACTGTGTACGGAAGGTTTGTCTCACTGCGTAAGTCAGGTTTGTCTCACTGTGTAAGGCAGGTTTGTCTCACTGTGTAATGCAGGTTTGTCTGTGTAAGGCAGGTTTGTTTCACTATGTAAGGCAGGTTTGTCTCACTGAGTAAGGCAGGTTTGTCTCACTGTGTAAGGCAGGTTTATCTCGCTGCGTAAGGCAGGTTTGTCTCAATGTAAGGAAGTTTTGTCTCACTGTGTAAGGCAGGTTTGTCTCACTGCGTAAGGCAGGTTTATCTTGCTGCGTAAAGCATTTTTTTCTGCTTATAGCAGGTTTGTCTCACTATGTAAGGAAGGTTTGTCTCACTGTGTAATGTAGGTTTGTCTCACTGTGTAAGGCAGGTTTGTCTCACTGTGTAAGACAGGTTTGTCTCACTGTGTAAGGCAGGTTTGACTCACTGTGTAAGGCAGGTTTGTCTCACTGCGTAGGGCAGGTTTGTCTCACTGCGTAAGGCATGTTTGTCTCACTGTGTAAGGCAGATTTATCTCGCTGCGTAAGGCAGGTTTGTCTCACTATGTAAGGCAGGTTTGTCTCTCTGTGTAACGCAGGTTTGTCTCACTGTGTAAGGCAGGTTTATCTCGCTGCGTAAGGCAGGTGTGTCTCACTGTAAGGAAGTTTTGTCTCACTGTGAAAGGCAGGTTTGTCTCACTGCGTAAGGCAGGTTTGTCTCATTGCGTTAGGAATTTTTGTCTTACTGCATAAGGCAGGTTTGTCTCGCAGCGTACAGTCGGTTTGTCTCGCTGTGTAAGGCAGGTTTGTCTCACTGCGTAAGGCAGGTTTGTCTCACTGTGTACGGAAGGTTAGTCTCACTGTTTATTCAGGTTTGTCTCACTGTGTAAGGCAGGTTTGTCTCACTGTGTAAGGCAGGTTTGTCTAACTGTGTACGGAAGGTTTGTCTCACTGCGTAAGGCAGGTTTGACTCACTGCATCAGGCAGGTTTGTCTCACTGCGTAAGGCAGGATTGTCTCACTTTGTAAGGCAGGTTTGTCTCACTGCGTAAGTCAGGTTTATCTCACTGCGGAAGGCAGGTTTGTCTGTGTAAGGCATGTTTGTCTCACTATGTAAGGCAGGTTTGTCTCACTGTGTAAGGCACGTTTGTCTCACTGTGTAAGGCAGGTTTATCTTGCTGCGTAAAGCATTTTTTTCTGCTTATTGCAGGTTTGTCTCACTATGTAAGGAAGGTTTTTCTCACTGTGTCATGTAGGTTTGTATCAGTGTGTAAGGCAGGTTTGTCTCACTGTGTAAGACAGGTTTGTCTCATTGTGTAAGGCAGGTTTGACTCACTGTGTAAGGCAGGTTTGTCTCACTGCGTAAGGCAATTTTGTCTCACTGCTTAAGGCATGTTTGTCTCACTGCGTAAGGCGGGTTTGTCTCACTGCGTAAGGCAGGTTTGTCTCACTGTGTAAGGCAGATTTGTCTCACTGTGTAAGGCATGTTTGACTCACTGTGTAAGGCAGGGTTGTCTCACTGCGTAAGGCAGGTTTGTCTCACTGCGTAAGGCATGTTTGTCTCACAGCGTAAAGCGGGTTTGTCTCACTGCGTAAGGAAGGTTTGTCTCACTGCGTAAGGCAGGTTTGTCTCACTGCGTAAGGCAGGTTTGTCTCACTGTGTAAGTCAGGTTTGTGTCACTGCGTTAGGAAGTTTTGTCTTACTGCGTAAGGCAGGTTTGTCTCGCAGCGTACAATAGGTTTGTCTCACTGTGTAAGGCAGGTTTGTCTCACTGCGTAAGGCAGGTTTGTCTTACTGCGTAAGGCAGGTTTGTCTCGCAGCGTACAGTAGGTTTGTCTCACTGTGTAAGGCAGGTTTGTCTCACTGTGTAAGGCTGGTTTATCTTGCTGCGTAAAGCATTTTTTTCTGCTTATAGCAGGTTTGTCTCACTATGTAAGGAAGGTTTTTCTCACTGTGTAATGTAGGTTTGTCTCACTGTGTAAGGCAGGTTTGTCTCACTGTGTAAGGCAGGTTTGTCTCACTGAGTAAGACAGGTTTGTCTCACTGTGTAAGGCAGGTTTGACTCACTGTGTAAGGCAGGTTTGTCTCACTGCGTAAGGCAGGTTTGTCTCACTGCGTAAGGCATGTTTGTCTCACTGCGTAAGGCGGGTTTGTCTCACTGCGTAAGGATGGTTTGTCTCACTGCGTAAGGCAGGTTTGTCTCACTGTGTAAGGCAGGTTTGTCTCACTGTGTAAGGCAGGTTTGTCTCACTGTGTAAGGCAGGTTTGTCTCACTGCGTTAGGAAGTTTTGTCTTACTGCGTAAGGCAGGTTTGTCTCGCAGCGTACAGTAGGTTTGTCTTGCTACGTAAGGCATGTTTGTCTCACTGCGTAAGGCAGGTTTGTCTCACTGTGTAAGGCAGGTTTGTCTCACTGTGTATTCAGGTTTGTCTCACTGTGTAAGGAAGGTTTGTCTCACTGTGTAAGGCAGGTTTGTCTCACTTCGTAAGGCAGGTTTGTCTCACTGTGTAAGGCAGGTTTGTCTCTCTGTTTACGGAAGGTTTGTCTCACTGCGTAAGGCAGGTTTGTGTCACTGTGTAAAGCAGGTTTGTCTCACTGCGGAAGTCAGGTTTATCTCACTGTGGAAGGCAGATTTGTCTGTGTAAGGCAGGTTTGTCTCACTATGTAAGGCAGGTTTGTCTCACTGCGTAAGGCAGGTTTGTCTCACTGTGTAAGGCAGGTTTGTCTCACTGTGCAAGGCAGGTTTATCTCGCTGCGTAAGGCAGTTTTGTCTCACTATGTAAGGCAGGTTTGTCTCTCTGTGTAAGGCAGGTTTGTCTCTCTGTGTAAGGCAGGTTTGTCTCACTGTGTAAGGCAGGTTTATCTCGCTGCGTAAGGCAGGTGCGTCTCACTGTAAGGAAGTTTTGTCTCACTGTGTAAGGCAGGTTTGTCTCACTGCGTAAAGCAGGTTTATCTTGCTGCGTAAAGCATTTTTTTCTGCTTATAGCAGGATTGTCACACTATGTAAGGAAGGTTTTTCACACTGTGTAATGTAGGTTTGTCTCACTGTGTAAGGCAGGTTTGTCTCACTGTGTAAGACAGGGTTGTCTCACTGCGTAAGGCAGGTTTGTGTCTCTGCGTAAGGCAGGTTTGTCTCACTGCGTAAGGCAGGTTTGTCTCACTGTGTAAGACAGGTTTGATTCACTGTGTAAGGCATGTTTGTCTCACTGTGTAAGGCAGGTTTGTCTCACTGTGTAAGGAACGTTTGTCTCACTGCGTAAGGATGGTTTGTCTCACTGTATAAGGAAGGTTTGTCTCACTGTGTAAGGAAGGTTTGTCTCACTGTGTAAGGCAGGTTTGTTTCACTGCGTAAGGCAGGTTTGTCTCGCAGCGTACAGTAGGTTTGTCTCGCTGTGTAAGGCAGGTTTGTCTCACAGCTTAGGCAGGTTTGTCTCACTGTGTAAGGCAGGTTTGTCTCACTGTGTATTCAGATTTGTCTCACTGTGTCAGGCAGGTTTGTCTCACTGTGTAAGGCAGGTTTGTCTCACTGTGTACGGAAGATTTGTCTCACTGCGTAAGTCAGGTTTGTCTCACTGTGTAAGGCAGGTTTGTCTCACTGTGTAAGGCAGGTTTGTCTGTGTAAGGCAGGTTTGTCTCACTATGTAAGGCAGGTTTGTCTCACTGTGTAAGGCAGGTTTGTCTCACTGTGTAAGGCAGGTTTATCTCGCTGCGTAAGGCAGGTTTGTCTCACTGTAAGGAAGTTTTGTCTCACTCTGTAAGGCAGGTTTGTCTCACTGCGTAAGGCAGGTTTATCTTGCTGCGTAAAGCATTTTTTTCTGCTTATAGCAGGTTTGTCTCACTATGTAAGGAAGGTTTGTCTCACTGTGTAATGTAGGTTTGTCTCACTGTGTAAGGCAGGTTTGTCTCACTGTGTAAGACAGGTTTGTCTCACTGTGTAAGGCAGGTTTGACTCACTGTGTAAGGCAGGTTTGTCTCACTGCGTAGGGCAGGTTTGTCTCACTGCGTAAGGCATGTTTGTCTCACTGTGTAAGGCAGATTTATCTCGCTGTGTAAGGCAGGTTTGTCTCACTATGTAAGGCAGGTTTGTCTCTCTGTGTAACGCAGGTTTGTCTCACTGTGTAAGGCAGGTTTATCTCGCTGCGTAAGGCAGGTGTGTCTCACTGTAAGGAAGTTTTGTCTCACTGTGTAAGGCAGGTTTGTCTCACTGTGTAAGACAGGTTTGTCTCACTGCGTAAGGCAGGTTTGTGTCTCTGCGTAAGGCAGGTTCGTCTAACTGTGTAAGGCAGGTTTTTCTCACTGCGTAAGGCATGTTTGTCTCACTGAGTAAGGCAGGTTTGTCTCATTGCGTTTGGAATTTTTGTCTTACTGCATAAGGCAGGTTTGTCTCGCAGCGTACAGTAGGTTTGTCTCGCTGTGTAAGGCAGGTTTGTCTCACTGCGTAAGGCAGGTTTGTCTCACTGTGTACGGAAGGTTTGTCTCACTGTTTATTCAGGTTTGTCTCACTGTGTAAGGCAGGTTTGTCTCACTGTGTAAGGCAGGTTTGTCTCACTGTGTACGGAAGGTTTGTCTCACTGCGTAAGGCAGGTTTGACTCACTGCATAAGGCAGGTTTGTCTCACTGCGTAAGGCAGGTTTGTCTCACTGCGTAAGGCAGGATTGTCTCACTTTGTAAGGCAGGTTTGTCTCACTGCGTAAGTCAGGTTTATCTCACTGCGGAAGGCAGGTTTGTCTGTGTAAGGCACGTTTGTCTCACTATGTAAGGCAGGTTTGTCTCACTGTGTAAGGCACGTTTGTCTCACTGTGTAAGGCAGGTTTATCTTGCTGCGTAAAGCATTTATTTCTGCTTATTGCAGGTTTGTCTCACTATGTAAGGAAGGTTTTTCTCACTGTGTCATGTAGGTTTGTATCAGTGTGTAAGGCAGGTTTGTCTCACTGTGTAAGACAGGTTTGTCTCATTGTGTAAGGCAGGTTTGACTCACTGTGTAAGGCAGGTTTGTTTCACTGTGTAAGGCAGGTTTGTCTGTGTAAGGCAGGTTTGTCTCACTATGTAAGGCAGGTTTGTCTCATTGTGTAAGGCAGTTTTGTCTCACTGTGTAAGGCAGGTTTGTCTCACTGCGTAAGGCAGGTTTATCTTGCTGCGTAAAGCATTTTTTTCTGCTTATAGCAGGTTTGTCTCACTATGTAAGGAAGGTTTTTCTCACTGTGTAATGTAGGTTTGTCACACTGTGTAAGGCAGGTTTGTTTCACTTTGAAAGGAAGGTTTGTCTCACTGTGTAAGGCAGATTTGTCTCACTATGTACGGCAGTTTTGTCTGTGTAAGGCAGGTTTGACTCACTGTGTAAGGCAGGTTTGTCTCACTGCGTAAGGCAGGTTTGTCTCACTATGTAAGGCAGGTTTGTCTCACTGTGTAAGGCAGGTTTGTCTCACTGTGTAAGGCAGGTTTTTCTTGCTGCGTAAAGCATTTTTTTCTGCTTATAGCAGTTTTGTCTCACTATGTAAGGATGGTTTTTCTCACTGTGTAATGTAGGTTTGTCTCACTGTGTAAGGCAGGGTTGTCTCACTGTGTAAGACTGGTTTGTCTCACTGTGTAAGGCATGTTTGACTCACTGTGTAAGGCAGGTTTGTCTCACTGCGTAAGGCAGGTTTGTCTCACTGCGTAAGGCATGTTTGTCTCACTGCGTAAAGCGGGTTTGTCTCACTGCGTAAGGAAGGTTTGTCTCACTGCGTAAGGCAGGTTTGTCTCACTGTGTAAGGCAGGTTTGTCTCACTGTGTAAGGCAGGTTTGTTTCACTGTGTAAGGCAGGTTTGTGTCACTGCGTTAGGAAGTTTTGTCTTACTGCGTAAGGCAGGTTTGTCTCGCAGCGTACAGTAGGTTTGTCTCACTGTGTAAGGCAGGTTTGTCTCACTGCGTAAGGCAGGTTTGTCTAACTGCGTAAGGCAGGTTTGTCTCGCAGCGTACAGTAGGTTTGTCTCACTGTGTAAGGCAGGTTTGTCTCACTGTGTAAGGCAGGTTTATCTTGCTGCGTAAAGCATTATTTTCTGCTTATAGCAGGTTTGTCTCAGTATGTAAGGAAGGTTTGTCTCACTGTGTAAGGCAGGTTTGACTCACTGTGTAAGGCAGGTTTGTCTCACTGCGTAAGGCAGGTTTGTCTCACTGCGTAAGGCATGTTTGTCTCACTGCGTCAGGCAGGTTTGTCTCACTGCGTAAGGAAGGTTTGTCTCACTGCGTAAGGAAGGTTTGTCTCACTGCCTAAGGCAGGTTTGTCTCAACTGCGTAAGGCAGGTTTGTCTCACTGTGTAAGGCAGGTTTGTCTCACTGTGTAAGGCAGGTTTGTCTCACTGTGTTAGGAAGTTTTGTCTTACTGCGTAAGGCAGGTTTGTCTCGCAGCGTACAGTAGGTTTGTCTCGCTACGTAAGGCAGGTTTGTCTCACTGCGTAAGGCAGGTTTGTCTCACTGTGTAAGGCAGGTTTGTCTCACTGTGTATTCAGGTTTGTCTCACTGTGTAAGGAAGGTTTGTCTCACTGTGTAAGGCAGGTTTGTCTCACTTCGTAAGGCAGGTTTGTCTCACTGTGTAAGGCAGGTTTGTCTCACTGTGTACGGAAGGTTTGTCTCACTGCTTAAGGCAGGTTTGTCTCACTGTGTAAGGCAGGTTTGTCTCAACGCGGAAGTCAGGTTTATCTCACTGTGGAAGGCAGATTTCTCTGTGTAAGGCAGGCTTGTCTCACTATGTAAGGCAGGTTTGTCTCACTGCGTAAGGCAGGTTTGTCTCACTGTGTAAGGCAGGTTTGTCTCACTGTGCAAGGCAGGTTTATCTCGCTGCGTAAGGCAGGTTTGTCTCACTATGTAAGGCAGGTTTGTCTCACTGTGTAAGGCAGGTTTGTCTCACTGTGTAAGGCAGGTTTGTCTCACTGTGTAAGGCAGGTTTGTCTCAATGTGTAAGGCAGGTTTGTCTCACTGCGTTAGGAAGTTTTGTCTTACTGCGTAAGGCAGGTTTGTCTCATTGTGTAAGGCAGGTTTGTCTCACTGTGTAAGGCAGGTTTGTCTCACTGTGTAAGGCAGGTTTGTCTCACTGCGTTAGGAAGTTTTGTCTCACTGTGTAAGGCAGGTTTGTCTCACAGCGTTAGGAAGTTTTGTCTTAACTGCGTAAGGCAGGTTTGTCTCGCAGCGTACAGTAGGTTTGTCTCGCTGCGTAAGGCAGGTTTGTCTCACTGTGTAAGGCAGGTTTGTTTCACTGTGTAAGGCAGGTTTGTCTCACTGTGTATTCAGGTTTGTCTCACTGTGTAAGGCAGGTTTGTCTCACTGTGTAAGGCAGGTTTGTCTCACTGCGTAAAGCAGGTTTGTCTCACTGTTTAAGGTAGGTTTGTCGGCGGAAGGCAGGTTTGTCTCACTGTGTATGACAGGTTTATCTCACTGCGTAAGGCAGGGATGTCTCTCTGCGTAAGGCTGGTTTTTATCACTGTGTAAGGCTGTTTGTTTCACTGTGTAAGGCAGGTTTGTCTCGTGTGTAAGGCAGGTTTGTCTCACTGTGTAAGGTAGGTTTGTCACACTGTGCCTGACAGGTTTGTCTCACTGCGTATGGCAGTGATGTCTCTCTGCGTAAGGCTGGTTTTTATCACTGTGTAAGGCTGTTTGTTTCACTGTGTAAGGCAGGCTTGTCTCGCTGTGTAAGGCAGGTTTGTCTCACTGTGTAAGGCAGGTTTGTTTCACTGTGTAACGAAGGTTTGTCTCACTGTGTAAGGCATGTTTGTTTCACTGTGTAAGGCACATTTATGTCACTGTGTACTGCATATTTGTCTCACTGTGTATTCAGGTTGGTCGCTCTGCGTAAGGCAGGTTTGTCTCACCGCGTAAGGCAGGTTTGTCTCACTGTGTAAGCCAGTTTTGTCTAATCGTGTAAGGCAGGTTTGTCTCACTGCGTAAGGCAGGTTTGTCTGTGTTAGGCAGTTTGTCTCATGTCGTAAGGCAGGTTTGTCTCACTGTGTAAGGCAGGTTTGTCTGTGTAAGGCAGGTTTGTATGTGTAAGGCGGGTTTGTATCGCTGCGTAAGGCAGGTTTGTCTCACTATGTAAGGAACGGTTGTCTCACTATGTAAGGACGGTTTGTCTCACTGTATAAGGAAGGTTTGTCTCACTGTGTAAGGAAGGTTTGTCTCACTGTGTAAGGCAGGTTTGTTTCACTGTGTAAAGCAGATTTATCTCACCGCGTAAGGATGGTTTTTCTCACTGTGTAAGGCAGTTTTGTCTCACGCGTAAGGAGGTTTGTCTGTGTAAGGCAGGTTTGTCTCACCGCGTAAGGCAGGTATGTCTCTCTGTGTATGGAAGTTTTGTCTCACAGTGTAAGGCAGGTTTGTCTCACTGTGTAAGGCAGGTTTGTCTCACTGTGTAAGGCAGGGTTGTCTCACTGTGTAAGGCAGGTTTGTCTCACTGTGTAAGGCAGGGTTGTCTCACTGTGTAAGGTAGGTTTGTCTCACTGTGTATTCAGGTTTGTCTCACTGTGTAAGGCAGGATTGTCTCACTGTGTAAGGCAGGTTTGACTCACTTCGTAAGGCAGGTTTGTCTCACTGTGTAAGGCAGGTTTGTCTCACTGTGTACGGAAGGTTTGTCTCACTGCGTAAGGCAGGTTTGTCTCACTGTGTAAGGCAGGTTTGTCTAACTGTGTAAGGCAGGTTTGTCTCACTGCGTAAAGCATGTTTGTCTCACTGCGTAAGGCAGCTTTGTCTTACTATGTAAGGCAGGATGGTCTCACTGTGTAAGGCAGCTTTGTCTCACTGTGTAAGGCAGGTTTATCTCGCTGTGTAAGGCAGGTTTGTCTCACTGTAAGGAAGTTTTGTCTCACTGTGTGAGGCAGGTTTGTCTCACTGCATAAGGCAGGTTTATCTTGCTGCGTAAAGCATTTTTTTCTGCTTATAGCAGGTTTGTCTCACTATGTAAGGAAGATTTTTCTCACTGTGTAATGTAGGTTTGTCTCACTGTGTAAGGCAGCTTTGTCTCACTGTGTGAGACAGGTTTGTCTCAATGCGTAAGGTAGGTTTGTCTCACTGCGTAAGGCAGGTTTGTCTCACTGTGTAAGGCAGGTTTGTCTCACTGCGTAAGGCATGTTTGTCTCACTGCGTAAGGCATGTTTGTCTCACTGCGTAAGGCAGGTTTGTCTCACTGTGTAAGGCAGGTTTGTCTCACTGTGTAAGGCAGGTTTTTCTCACTGCGTTAGGAAGTTTTGTCTTACTGCATAAGGCAGGTTTGTCTCGCAGCGTACAGTAGGTTTGTCTCGCTGTGTAAGGCAGGTTTGTCTCTCTGTGTAAGGCAGGTTTGTCTCACTGTGTAAGGCAGGTTTGTCTCACTGTGTATTCAGGTTTGTCTCACTGTGTAAGGCAGGTTTGTCTCACTGTATAAGGCAGGGTTATCTCGCTGCGTAAGGCAGGTTTGTCTCACTATGTAAGGCAGGTTTGTCTCACTGTGTAACGAAGGTTTGTCTCACTGTGTAAGGCATGTTTGTTTAACTGTGTAAGGCACATTTATGTCACAGTGTAACGCATATTTGTCTCACTGTGTAAGGCAGGTTGGTCGCACTGCGTAAGGCAGGTTTGTCTCACCGCGTAAGGCAGGTTTGTCTCACTGTGTAAGCCAGTTTTGTCTAACCGTGTAAGGCAGGTTTGTCTCACTGCGTAAGGCAGGTTTGTCTGTGTTAGGCAGTTTGTCTCATCTCGTAAGGCAGGTTTGTCTCACTGTGTAAGGAACGGTTGTCTCACTGTTTAAAGACAGTTTGTCTCACTGTATAAGGAAGGTTTGTCTCACAGTGTAAGGAAGGTTTGTCTCACTGTGTAAGGCAGGTTTGTTTCACTGTGTAAAGCAGATTTATCTCACCGCGTAAGGATGGTTTTTCTCACTGTGTCAGGCAGTTTTGTCTCACGCGTAAGGAGGTTTGTCTGTGTAAGGCAGGTTTGTCTCACTGTGTAAGGCAGGTTTGTGTCACTGCGTAAGGCAGGTTTGTGTCACTGCGTAAGGCAGGTTTGTCTCACTGTGTAAGGCAGGTGTGTCTCACTGTGTACGGAAGGTTTGTCTCACTGCGTAAGGCAGGTTTGACTCACTGTGTAAGGCAGGTTAGTCTCACTGCGTAAGGCAGGTTTGTCTCAATGCGTAAGGCAGGTTTGTCTCACTTTGTAAGGCAGGTTTGTCTCACTGCGTAAGTCAGGTTTATCTCACTGCCGAAGGCAGGTTTGTCTGTGTAAGGCCCGTTTGTCTCACTATGTAAGGCAGGTTTGTCTCACTGTGTAAGGCAGGTTTGACTCACTGTGTCAGGCAGGTTTGTTTCACTTCGTTAGGAAGTTTTGTCTTACTGCGTAAGGCAGGTTTGTCTCGCAGTGTACAGTAGGTTTGTCTCGCTGCGTAAGGCAGGTTTGTCTCACTGCGTAAGGCAGGTTTGTCTCACTGTGTAAGGCAGGTTTGTCTCACTGTGTAACGAAGGTTTGTCTCACTGTGTAAGGCATGTTTGTTTTACTGTGTAAGGCACATTTATGTCACTGTGTAACGCATATTTGTCTCACTGTGTAAGGCAGGTTGGTCGCACTGCGTAAGGCAGGTTTGTCTCACCGCGTAAGGCACGTTTGTCTCTCTGTGTAAGCCAGTTTTGTCTAACCGTGTAAGGCAGGTTTGTCTCACTGCGTAAGGCAGGTTTGTCTGTGTTAGGCAGTTTGTCTCATCTCGTAAGGCTGGTTTGTCTCACTGTGTAAGGAATGGTTGTCTCACTGTTTAAAGACAGTTTGTCTCACTGTATAAGGAAGGTTTGTCTCACTGTGTAAGGAAGGTTTGTGTCACTGTGTAAGGCAGGTTTGTTTCACTGTGTAAAGCAGAGTTATCTCACCGCGTAAGGATGGTTTTTCTCACTGTGTAAGGCAGTTTTGTCTCACGCGTAAGGAGGTTTGTCTGTGTAAGGCAGGTTTGTCTCACTGTGTAAGGCAGGTTTGTCTCACTGTGTAAGGCAGGTTTGTCTCACTGTGTAAGGCAGGTTTGTCTCACTGTGTAAGGTAGGTTTGTCTCACTGCGTTAGGAAGTTTTGTCTCACTGTGTAAGGCAGGTTTGTCTCACAGCGTTAGGAAGTTTTTTCTTAACTGCGTAAGGCAGGTTTGTCTCGCAGCGTACAGTAGGTGTGTCTCGCTGCGTAAGGCAGGTTTGTCTCACTGCGTAAGGCAGGTTTGTCTCACTGTGTAAGGCAGGTTTGTCTCACTGTGTATTCAGGTTTGTCTCACTGTGTATTCAGGTTTGTCTCACTGTGTAAGGCAGGTTTGTCTCACTGTGTAAGGCAGGTTTGTCTCACTGCGTAAAGCAGGTTTGTCTCACTGTTTAAGGTAGGTTTGTCGGCGGAAGGCAGGTTTGTCTCACTGTGTATGACAGGTTTATCTCACTGCGTAAGGCAGGGATGTCTCTCTGCGTAAGGCTGGTTTTTATCACTGTGTAAGGCAGGTTTGTCTCGTGTGTAAGGCAGGTTTGTCTCACTGTGTAAGGTAGGTTTGTCACACTGTGCCTGACAGGTTTGTCTCACTGCGTATGGCAGGGATGTCTCTCTGCGTAAGGCTGGTTTTTATCACTGTGTAAGGCTGTTTGTTTCACTGTGTAAGGCAGGTTTGTCTCGCTGTGTAAGGCAGGTTTGTCTCACTGTGTAAGGCAGGTTTGTCTCACTGTGTAACGAAGGTTTGTCTCACTGTGTAAGGCATGTTTGTTTCACTGTGTAAGGCACATTTATGGCACTGTGTACTGCATATTTGTCTCACTGTGTATTCAGGTTGGTCGCTCTGCATAAGGCAGGTTTGCCTCACCGCGTAAGGCAGGTTTGTCTCACTGTGTAAGCCAGTTTTGTCTAACCGTGTAAGGCAGGTTTGTCTCACTGCGTAAGGCAGGTTTGACTGTGTTAGGCAGTTTGTCTCATGTCGTAAGGCAGGTTTGTCTCACTGTGTAAGGCAGGTTTGTCTGTGTAAGGCAGGTTTGTATGTGTAAGGCGGGTTTGTATCGCTGCGTAAGTCAGGTTTGTCTCACTATGTAAGGAACGGTTGTCTCACTATGTAAGGACGGTTTGTCTCACTGTGTAAGGCAGGTTTGTTTCACTGTGTAAAGCAGATTTATCTCACCGCGTAAGGATGGTTTTTCTCACTGTGTAAGGCAATTTTGTCTCACGCGTAAGGAGGTTTGTCTGTGTAAGGCAGGTTTGTCTCACCGCATAAGGCAGGTTTGTCTCTCTGTGTATGGAAGTTTTGTCTCACAGTGTAAGGCAGGTTTGTCTCACTGTGTAAGGCAGGTTTGTCTCACTGTGTAAGGCAGGGTTGTCTCACTGTGTAAGGTAGGTTTGTCTCACTGTGTATTCAGGTTTGTCTCACTGTGTAAGGCAGGATTGTCTCACTGTGTAAGGCAGGTTTGTCTCACTTCGTAAGGCAGGTTTGTCTCACTGTGTAAGGCAGGTTTGTCTCACTGTGTACAGAAGGTTTGTCTCACTGCGTAAGGCAGGTTTCTCTCACTGTGTAAGGCAGGTTTGTCTAACTGTGTAAGGCAGGTTTGTCTCACTGCGTAAAGCATGTTTGTCTCACTGCGTAAGGCAGGTTTGTCTTACTATGTAAGGCAGGATGGTCTCACTGTGTAAGGCAGCTTTGTCTCACTGTGTAAGGCAGGTTTGTCTCACTGTGTGAGGCAGGTTTGTCTCACTGCATAAGGCAGGTTTATCTTGCTGCGTAAAGCATTTTTTTCTGCTTATAGCAGGTTTGTCTCACTATGTAAGGAAGATTTTTCTCACTGTGTAATGTAGGTTTGTCTCACTGTGTAAGGCAGCTTTGTCTCACTGTGTGAGACAGGTTTGTCTCAATGCGTAAGGTAGGTTTGTCTCACTGCGTAAGGCAGGTTTGTCTCACTGCGTAAGGCAGGTTTGTCTCACTGTGTAAGACAGGTTTGTCTCAATGCGTAAGGCAGGTTTGTCTCACTGTGTAAGGCAGGTTTGTCTCACTGCGTAAGGCAGGTTTGTCTCACTGTGTAAGGCAGGTTTGTCTCACTGCGTAAGGCAGGTTTGTCTCACTGTGTAAAGCAGGTTTGTCTCACTGCGTAAGGCATGTTTGTCTCACTGCGTAAGGCAGGTTTGTCTCACTGTGTAAGGCAGGTTTGTCTCACTGTGTAAGGCAGGTTTTTCTCACTGCGTTAGGAAGTTTTGTCTTACTGCATAAGGCAGGTTTGTCTCGCAGCGTACAGTAGGTTTGTCTCGCTGTGTAAGGCAGGTTTGTCTCTCTGTGTAAGGCAGGTTTGTCTCACTGTGTAAGGCAGGTTTGTCTCACTGTGTATTCAGGTTTGTCTCACTGTGTAAGGCAGGTTTGTCTCACTGTGTAAGGCAGGGTTATCTCGCTGCGTAAGGCAGGTTTGTCTCACTATGTAAGGCAGGTTTGTCTCACTGTGTAACGAAGGTTTGTCTCACTGTGTAAGGCATGTTTGTTTAACTGTGTAAGGCACATTTATGTCACAGTGTAACGCATATTTGTCTCACTGTGTAAGGCAGGTTGGTCGCACTGCGTAAGGCAGGTTTGTCTCACCGCGTAAGGCAGGTTTGTCTCACTGTGTAAGCCAGTTTTGTCTAACCGTGTAAGGCAGGTTTGTCTCACTGCGTAAGGCAGGTTTGTCTGTGTTAGGCAGTTTGTCTCATCTCGTAAGGCAGGTTTGTCTCACTGTGTAAGGAACGGTTGTCTCACTGTTTAAAGACAGTTTGTCTCACTGTATAAGGAAGGTTTGTCTCACAGTGTAAGGAAGGCTTGTCTCACTGTGTAAGGCAGATTTGTTTCACTGTGTAAAGCAGATTTATCTCACCGCGTAAGGATGGTTTTTCTCACTGTGTCAGGCAGTTTTGTCTCACGCGTAAGGAGGTTTGTCTGAGTAAGGCAGGTTTGTCTCACTGTGTAAGGCAGGTTTGTGTCACTGCGTAAGGCAGGTTTGTGACACTGCGTAAGGCAGGTTTGTCTCACTGTGTAAGGCAGGTGTGTCTCACTGTGTACGGAAGGTTTGTCTCACTGCGTAAGGCAGGTTTGACTCACTGTGTAAGGCAGGTTAGTCTCACTGCGTAAGGCAGGTTTGTCTCAATGCGTAAGGCAGGTTTGTCTCACTTTGTAAGGCAGGTTTGTCTCACTGCGTAAGTCAGGTTTATCTCACTGCCGAAGGCAGGTTTGTCTGTGTAAGGCCCGTTTGTCTCACTATGTAAGGCAGGTTTGTCTCACTGTGTAAGGCAGGTTTGACTCACTGTGTAAGGCAGGTTTGTCTCACTGCGTAAGGCAGGTTTGCCTCACTGTGTAAGGCAGGTTTGTCTCACTGTGTAAGGCAGGTTTGTCTCACTTCGTTAGGAAGTTTTGTCTTACTGCGTAAGGCAGGTTTGTCTCGCAGCGTACAGTAGGTTTGTCTCGCTGCGTAAGGCAGGTTTGTCTCACTGCGTAAGGCAGGTTTGTCTCACTGTGTAAGGCAGGTTTGTCTCACTGTGTAACGAAGGTTTGTCTCACTGTGTAAGGCATGTTTGTTTAACTGTGTAAGGCACATTTATGTCACTGTGTAACGCATATTTGTCTCACTGTGTGAGGCAGGTTGGTCGCACTGCGTCAGGCTGGTTTGTCTCACCGTGTAAGGCAGGTTTGTCTCTCTGTGTAAGCCAGTTTTGTCTAACCGTGTAAGGCAGGTTTGTCTCACTGCGTAAGGCAGGTTTGTCTGTGTTAGGCAGTTTGTCTCATCTCGTAAGGCTGGTTTGTCTCACTGTGTAAGGAACGGTTGTCTCACTGTTTATAGACAGTTTGTCTCACTGTATAAGGAAGGTTTGTCTCACAGTGTAAGGAAGGTTTGTGTCACTGTGTAAGGCAGGTTTGTTTCACTGTGTAAAGCAGAGTTATCTCACCGCGTAAGGATGGTTTTTCTCACTGTGTAAGGCAGTTTTGTCTCACGCGTAAGGAGGTTTGTCTGTGTAAGGCAGGTTTGTCTCACCGCGTAAGGCAGGTTTGTCTCTCTGTGTATGGAAGTTTTGTCTCACAGTGTAAGGCAGGTTTGTCTCACTGTGTAAGGCAGGTTTGTTTCACTGTGTAAGGCAGGTTTGTCTCACTGTGTAAGGTAGGTTTGTCTCACTGTGTATTCAGGTTTGTCTCACTGTGTAAGGCAGGATTGTCTCACTGTGTAAGGCAGTTTTGTCTCACTTCGTAAGGCAGGTTTGTCTCACTTCGTAAGGCAGGTTTGTCTCACGGTGTAAGGCAGGTATGTCTCACTGTGTACGGAAGGTTTGTCACACTGCGTAAGGCAGGTTTGTCTCACTGTTTAAGGCAGGTTTGTCTCACTGCGTAAGTCAGGTTTATCTCACTGTGGAAGGCAGATTTGTCTGTGTAAGGTAGGTTTGTCTCACTATGTAAGGAAAGTTTTTCTCACTGTGTAATGTAGGTTTGTCTCGTTGTGTAAGGCAGGTTTGTCTCACTGTGTAAGACAGGTTTGTCTCACTGCGTAAGGCAGGTTTGTCTCACTGCGTAAGGCAGGTTTGTCTAACTGTGTAAGGCACGTTTGTCTCACTGCGTAAGGCATGTTTGTCTCACTGCGTAAGGCAGGTTTGTCTAACTATGTAAGGCAGCTTTGTCTCACTGTGTAAGGCTGGTTTATCTCGCTGCGTAAGGCAGGTTTGTCTCACTGTAAGGAAGTTTTGTCTCACTGTGTAAGGCAGGTTTGTCTCACTGCATAAGTCAGGTTTATCTTGCTGCGTAAAGCATTTTTTTCTGCTTATAGCAGGTTTGTCTCACTATGTAAGGAAGGTTTTTCTCACTGTGTAATGTAGGTTTGTCTCACTGTGTAAGGCAGGTTTGTCTCACTGTGTGAGACAGGTTTGTCTCAATGCGTAAGGTAGGTTTGTCTCACTGCGTAAGGCAGGTTTGTCTCACTGCGTAAGGCAGGTTTGACTGTGTTAGGCAGTTTGTCTCATGTCGTAAGGCAGGTTTGTCTCACTGTGTAAGGCAGGTTTGTCTGTGTAAGGCAGGTTTGTATGTGTAAGGCGGGTTTGTATCGCTGCGTAAGTCAGGTTTGTCTCACTATGTAAGGAACGGTTGTCTCACTATGTAAGGACGGTTTGTCTCACTGTGTAAGGCAGGTTTGTTTCACTGTGTAAAGCAGATTTATCTCACCGCGTAAGGATGGTTTTTCTCACTGTGTAAGGCAATTTTGTCTCACGCGTAAGGAGGTTTGTCTGTGTAAGGCAGGTTTGTCTCACCGCATAAGGCAGGTTTGTCTCTCTGTGTATGGAAGTTTTGTCTCACAGTGTAAGGCAGGTTTGTCTCACTGTGTAAGGCAGGTTTGTCTCACTGTGTAAGGCAGGGTTGTCTCACTGTGTAAGGTAGGTTTGTCTCACTGTGTATTCAGGTTTGTCTCACTGTGTAAGGCAGGATTGTCTCACTGTGTAAGGCAGGTTTGTCTCACTTCGTAAGGCAGGTTTGTCTCACTGTGTAAGGCAGGTTTGTCTCACTGTGTACGGAAGGTTTGTCTCACTGCGTAAGGCAGGTTTCTCTCACTGTGTAAGGCAGGTTTGTCTAACTGTGTAAGGCAGGTTTGTCTCACTGCGTAAAGCATGTTTGTCTCACTGCGTAAGGCAGGTTTGTCTTACTATGTAAGGCAGGATGGTCTCACTGTGTAAGGCAGCTTTGTCTCACTGTGTAAGGCAGGTTTATCTCGCTGTGTAAGGCAGGTTTGTCTCACTGTAAGGAAGTTTTGTCTCACTGTGTGAGGCAGGTTTGTCTCACTGCATAAGGCAGGTTTATCTTGCTGCGTAAAGCATTTTTTTCTGCTTATAGCAGGTTTGTCTCACTATGTAAGGAAGATTTTTCTCACTGTGTAATGTAGGTTTGTCTCACTGTGTAAGGCAGCTTTGTCTCACTGTGTGAGACAGGTTTGTCTCAATGCGTAAGGTAGGTTTGTCTCACTGCGTAAGGCAGGTTTGTCTCACTGTGTAAGGCAGGTTTGTCTCACTGCGTAAGGCATGTTTGTCTCAATGCGTAAGGCAGGTTTGTCTCACTGCGTAAGGCAGGTTTGTCTCACTGTGTAAGACAGGTTTGTCTCAATGCGTAAGGCAGGTTTGTCTCACTGTGTAAGGCAGGTTTGTCTCACTGCGTAAGGCAGGTTTGTCTCACTGTGTAAGGCAGGTTTGTCTCACTGCGTAAGGCAGGTTTGTCTCACTGTGTAAAGCAGGTTTGTCTCACTGCGTAAGGCATGTTTGTCTCACTGCGTAAGGCAGGTTTGTCTCACTGTGTAAGGCAGGTTTGTCTCACTGTGTAAGGCAGGTTTTTCTCACTGCGTTAGGAAGTTTTGTCTTACTGCATAAGGCAGGTTTGTCTCGCAGCGTACAGTAGGTTTGTCTCGCTGTGTAAGGCAGGTTTGTCTCTCTGTGTAAGGCAGGTTTGTCTCACTGTGTAAGGCAGGTTTGTCTCACTGTGTATTCAGGTTTGTCTCACTGTGTAAGGCAGGTTTGTCTCACTGTGTAAGGCAGGGTTATCTCGCTGCGTAAGGCAGGTTTGTCTCACTATGTAAGGCAGGTTTGTCTCACTGTGTAACGAAGGTTTGTCTCACTGTGTAAGGCATGTTTGTTTAACTGTGTAAGGCACATTTATGTCACAGTGTAACGCATATTTGTCTCACTGTGTAAGGCAGGTTGGTCGCACTGCGTAAGGCAGGTTTGTCTCACCGCGTAAGGCAGGTTTGTCTCACTGTGTAAGCCTGTTTTGTCTAACCGTGTAAGGCAGGTTTGTCTCACTGCGTAAGGCAGGTTTGTCTGTGTTAGGCAGTTTGTCTCATCTCGTAAGGCAGGTTTGTCTCACTGTGTAAGGAACGGTTGTCTCACTGTTTAAAGACAGTTTGTCTCACTGTATAAGGAAGGTTTGTCTCACAGTGTAAGGAAGGCTTGTCTCACTGTGTAAGGCAGGTTTGTTTCACTGTGTAAAGCAGATTTATCTCACCGCGTAAGGATGGTTTTTCTCACTGTGTCAGGCAGTTTTGTCTCACGCGTAAGGAGGTTTGTCTGAGTAAGGCAGGTTTGTCTCACTGTGTAAGGCAGGTTTGTGTCACTGCGTAAGGCAGGTTTGTGACACTGCGTAAGGCAGGTTTGTCTCACTGTGTAAGGCAGGTGTGTCTCACTGTGTACGGAAGGTTTGTCTCACTGCGTAAGGCAGGTTTGACTCACTGTGTAAGGCAGGTTAGTCTCACTGCGTAAGGCAGGTTTGTCTCAATGCGTAAGGCAGGTTTGTGTCACTTTGTAAGGCAGGTTTGTCTCACTGCGTAAGTCAGGTTTATCTCACTGCCGAAGGCAGGTTTGTCTGTGTAAGGCCCGTTTGTCTCACTATGTAAGGCAGGTTTGTCTCACTGTGTAAGGCAGGTTTGACTCACTGTGTAAGGCAGGTTTGTCTCACTGCGTAAGGCAGGTTTGCCTCACTGTGTAAGGCAGGTTTGTCTCACTGTGTAAGGCAGGTTTGTCTCACTTCGTTAGGAAGTTTTGTCTTACTGCGTAAGGCAGGTTTGTCTCGCAGCGTACAGTAGGTTTGTCTCGCTGCGTAAGGCAGGTTTGTCTCACTGCGTAAGGCAGGTTTGTCTCACTGTGTAAGGCAGGTTTGTCTCACTGTGCAAGGCAGGTTTATCTCGCTGCGTAAGGCAGTTTTGTCTCACTGCGTAAGGCAGGTTTGTCTCACTGTGTAAGGCAGGTTTGTCTCACTGTGTAACGAAGGTTTGTCTCACTGTGTAAGGCATGTTTGTTTAACTGTCTAAGGCACATTTATGTCACTGTGTAACGCATATTTGTCTCACTGTGTGAGGCAGGTTGGTCGCACTGCGTCAGGCTGGTTTGTCTCACCGCGTAAGGCAGGTTTGTCTCTCTGTGTAAGCCAGTTTTGTCTAACCGTGTAAGGCAGGTTTGTCTCACTGCGTAAGGCAGGTTTGTCTGTGTTAGGCAGTTTGTCTCATCTCGTAAGGCTGGTTTGTCTCACTGTGTAAGGAACGGTTGTCTCACTGTTTATAGACAGTTTGTCTCACTGTATAAGGAAGGTTTGTCTCACAGTGTAAGGAAGGTTTGTGTCACTGTGTAAGGCAGGTTTGTGTCTCTGCATAAGGCAGGTTTGTCTCACTATGTAAGGTAGGTTTGTCTCACTGTGTAAGGCAGGTTTGACTCACTGTGTAAGGCAGGTTTGTCTCACTCCGTAAGGCAGGTTTGTCTCACTGCGTAAGGCATGTTTGTCTCACTGCGTAAGGCAGGTTTGTCTCACTGCGTAAGGCATGTTTGTCTCACTGCGTAAGGCAGGTTTGTCTCACTGCGTAAGGAAGTTTTGTCTCACTGCGTAAGGCAGGTTTGTCTCACTGTGTAAGGCAGGTTTGTCTCACTGTGTAAGGCAGGTTTGTCTCACTGCGTTAGGACGTTTTGTCTTACTGCGTAAGGCAGGTTTGTCTCGCAGCGTACAGTAGGTTTGTCTCGCTACGTAAGGCAGGTTTGTCTCACTGCGTAAGGCAGGTTTGTCTCACTGTGTAAGGCAGGTTTGTCTCACTGTGTATTCAGGTTTGTCTCACTGTGTAAGGAAGGTTTGTCTCACTGTGTAAGGCAGGTTTGTCTCACTTCGTAAGGCAGGTTTGTCTCACTGTGTAAGGCAGGTTTGTCTCACTGTGTACGGAAGTTTTGTCTCACTGCTTAAGGCAGGTTTGTCTCACTGTGTACGGCAGGTTTGTCTCACTGCGGAAGTCAGGTTTTTCTCACTGTGGAAGGCAGATTTCTCTGTGTAAGGCAGGTTTGTCTCACTATGTAAGGCAGGTTTATCTCGCTGCGTAAGGCAGGTTTGTCTCACTGTGTAAGGCTGGTTTGTCTCTCTGTGTAAGGCAGGTTTGTCTCTCTGTGTAAGGCAGGTTTGTCTCTCTGTGTAAGGCAGGTTTGTCACACTGTGTAAGGCAGGTTTGTCTCACTGCGTAAGGCAGGTGTGTCTCACTGTAAGGAAGTTATGTCTCACTGTGTAAGGCAGGTTTGTCTCACTGCGTGAAGCAGGTTTATCTTGCTGCGTAAAGCATTTTTTTCTGCTTATAGCAGGTTTGTCACACTATGTAAGGAAGTTTTTTTCTCACTGTGTAATGTAGGTTTGTCTCACTGTGTAAGGCAGGTTTGTCTCACTGTGTAAGACAGGTTTGTCTCACTGCGTAAGGCAGGTTTGTGTCTCTGCATAAGGCAGGTTTGTCTCACTGTGTAAGGCAGGTTTGTCTCACTGTGTAAGACAGGTTTGTCTCACTGTGTAAGGCATGTTTGTCTCACTGTGTAAGGCAGGTTTGTTTCACTGTGTAAGGCAGGTTTGTCTCACTGCGTTAGGAAGTTTTGTCTTAACTGCGTAAGGCAGGTTTGTCTCGCAGCGTACAGTAGGTTTGTCTCGCTGTGTAAGGCAGGTTTGTCTCACAGCTTAGGCAGGTTGGTCTCACTGTGTAAGGCAGGTTTGTCTCACTGTGTATTCAGATTTGTCTCACTGTGTAAGGCAGGTTTGTCTCACTGTGTAAGGCAGGTTTGTCTCAACTTCGTTAGGCAGGTTTGTCTCACTGTGTAAGGCAGGTTTGTCTCACTGTGTACGGAAGGTTTGTCTCACTGCGTAAGGCAGGTTTGTCTCACTGTGTAAGGCAGGTTTGTCTCACTGTGTAAGGCAGGTTTGTCTGTGAAAGGCAGGTTTGTCTCACTATGTCAGGCAGGTTTGTCTCACTGTGTAAGGCAGGTTTGTCTCACTGTGTAAGGCAGGTTTATCTCGCTGCGTAAGGCAGGTTTGTCTCACTGTAAGGAAGTTTTGTCTCACTCTGTAAGGCAGGTTTGTCTCACTGCGTAAGGCAGGTTTATCTTGCTGCGTAAAGCATTTTTTTCTGCTTATAGCAGGTTTGTCTCACTATGTAAGGAAGGTTTTTCTCACTGTGTAATGTAGGTTTGTCTCACTGTGTAAGGCAGGTTTGTTTCACTTTGAAAGGAAGGTTTGTCTCCCTGTGTAAGGCAGATTTGTCTCACTGTGTAAGGCAGATTTGTCTCACTGTGTAAGGCAGTTTTGTCTGTTGTAAGGCAGGTTTGTCTCACTGTCTAAGGCAGGTTTTTCAAACTGTGTAAGGCAGGTTTGACTCACTGTGTCAGGAAGGTTTGTCTCACTGCGTAAGGCAGGTTTGTCTCACTATGTAAGGCAGGTTTGTCTCACTGTGTAAGGCAGGTTTGTCTCACTGTGTAAGGCAGGTTTATCTTGCTGCGTAAAGCATTTTTTTCTGCTTATAGCAGGTTTGTCTCACTATGTAAGGAAGGTTTTTCTCACTGTGTAATGTAGGTTTGTCTCACTGTGTAAGGCAGGTTTGTCTCACTGTGTAAGACAGGTTTGTCTCACTGTGTAAGGCAGGTTTGACTTACTGTGTAAGGCAGGTTTGTCTCACTGCGTAAGGCAGGTTTGTCTCACTGCGTAAGGCATGTTTGTCTCACTGCGTAAAGCGGGTTTGTCTCACTGCGTAAGGCAGCTTTGTCTCACTGTGTAAGGCAGGTTTGTCACACTGTGTAAGGCAGGTTTGTCTCATGTGTAAGGCAGGTTTGTCTCACTGCGTAAGGCAGTTTTGTCTTACTGCGTGAGGCAGGATTGTCTCGCAGTGTACAGTAGGTTTGTCTCACTGTGTAAGGCAGGTTTGTCTCACTGTGTAAGGCAGGGTTATCTTGCTGCGTAAAGCATTTTTTTCTGCTTATAGCAGGTTTGTCTCACTATGTATGGAAGGTTTTTTTCACTGTGTAATGTAGGTTTGTCTCACTGTGTAAGGCAGGTTTGTCTCACTGTGTAAGACAGGTTTGTCTCACTGTGTAAGGCACGTTTGACTCACTCTGTAAGTCAGGTTTGTCTCACTGCGTAAGGCAGGTTTGTCTCACTGCGTAAGGCATGTTTGTCTCACTGCGTAAGGCGGGTTTGTCTCACTGCGTAAGGAAGGTTTGTCTCACTGCCTAAGGCAGGTTTGTCTCACTGTGTAAGGCAGGTTTGTCTCACTGTGTAAGGCAGGTTTGTCTCACTGAGTAAGGCAGGTTTGTCTCACTGCGTAAGGAAGGTTTGTCTCACTGCGTAAGGCAGGTTTGTCTGACTGTGTAAGGCAGGTTTGTCTCACTGTGTAAGGCAGGTTTGTCTCACTGTGTAAGGCAGGTTTGTCTCACTGTGTAAGGCAGGTTTGTCTCACTGTGTAAGGCAGGTTTGTCTCACTGCGTTAGGAAGTTTTGTCTTACTGCGTAAGGCAGGTTTGTCTCATTGTGTAAGGCAGGTTTGTCTCACTGTGTAAGGCAGGTTTGTCTCACTGTGTAAGGCAGGTTTGTCTCACTGCGTTAGGAAGTTTTGTCTCACTGTGTAAGGCAGGTTTGTCTCACAGCGTTAGGAAGTTTTGTCTTAACTGCGTAAGGCAGGTTTGTCTCGCAGCGTACAGTAGGTTTGTCTCGCTGCGTAAGGCAGGTTTGTCTCACTGTGTAAGGCAGGTTTGTTTCACTGTGTAAGGCAGGTTTGTCTCACTGTGTATTCAGGTTTGTCTCACTGTGTAAGGAAGGTTTGTCTCACTGTGTAAGGCAGGTTTGTCTCACTGCGTAAAACAGGTTTGTCTCACTGTTTAAGGTAGGTTTGTCGGCGGAAGGCAGGTTTGTCTCACTGTGTATGACAGGTTTATCTCACTGCGTAAGGCAGGGATGTCTCTCTGCGTAAGGCTGGTTTTTATCACTGTGTAAGGCTGTTTGTTTCACTGTGTAAGGCAGGTTTGTCTCGTGTGTAAGGCAGGTTTGTCTCACTTTTGTAAGGTAGGTTTGTCACACTGTGCCTGACAGGTTTGTCTCACTGCGTATGGCAGTGATGTCTCTCTGCGTAAGGCTGGTTTTTATCACTGTGTAAGGCTGTTTGTTTCACTGTGTAAGGCAGGCTTGTCTCGCTGTGTAAGGCAGGTTTGTCTCACTGTGTAAGGCAGGTTTGTTTCACTGTGTAACGAAGGTTTGTCTCACTGTGTAAGGCATGTTTGTTTCACTGTGTAAGGCACATTTATGTCACTGTGTACTGCATATTTGTCTCACTGTGTATTCAGGTTGGTCGCTCTGCGTAAGGCAGGTTTGTCTCACCGCGTAAGGCAGGTTTGTCTCACTGTGTAAGCCAGTTTTGTCTAATCGTGTAAGGCAGGTTTGTCTCACTGCGTAAGGCAGGTTTGTCTGTGTTAGGCAGTTTGTCTCATGTCGTAAGGCAGGTTTGTCTCACTGTGTAAGGCAGGTTTGTCTGTGTAAGGCAGGTTTGTATGTGTAAGGCGGGTTTGTATCGCTGCGTAAGGCAGGTTTGTCTCACTATGTAAGGAACGGTTGTCTCACTATGTAAGGACGGTTTGTCTCACTGTATAAGGAAGGTTTGTCTCACTGTGTAAGGAAGGTTTGTCTCACTGTGTAAGGCAGGTTTGTTTCACTGTGTAAAGCAGATTTATCTCACCGCGTAAGGATGGTTTTTCTCACTGTGTAAGGCAGTTTTGTCTCACGCGTAAGGAGGTTTGTCTGTGTAAGGCAGGTTTGTCTCACCGCGTAAGGCAGGTATGTCTCTCTGTGTATGGAAGTTTTGTCTCACAGTGTAAGGCAGGTTTGTCTCACTGTGTAAGGCAGGTTTGTCTCACTGTGTAAGGCAGGGTTGTCTCACTGTGTAAGGCAGGTTTGTCTCACTGTGTATGGCAGGGTTGTCTCACTGTGTAAGGTAGGTTTGTCTCACTGTGTATTCAGGTTTGTCTCACTGTGTAAGGCAGGATTGTCTCACTGTGTAAGGCAGGTTTGACTCACTTCGTAAGGCAGGTTTGTCTCACTGTGTAAGGCAGGTTTGTCTCACTGTGTACGGAAGTTTTGTCTCACTGCGTAAGGCAGGTTTGTCTCACTGTGTAAGGCAGGTTTGTCTAACTGTGTAAGGCAGGTTTGTCTCACTGCGTAAAGCATGTTTGTCTCACTGCGTAAGGCAGCTTTGTCTTACTATGTAAGGCAGGATGGTCTCACTGTGTAAGGCAGCTTTGTCTCACTGTGTAAGGCAGGTTTATCTCGCTGTGTAAGGCAGGTTTGTCTCACTGTAAGGAAGTTTTGTCTCACTGTGTGAGGCAGGTTTGTCTCACTGCATAAGGCAGGTTTATCTTGCTGCGTAAAGCATTTTTTTCTGCTTATAGCAGGTTTGTCTCACTATGTAAGGAAGATTTTTCTCACTGTGTAATGTAGGTTTGTCTCACTGTGTAAGGCAGCTTTGTCTCACTGTGTGAGACAGGTTTGTCTCAATGCGTAAGGTAGGTTTGTCTCACTGCGTAAGGCAGGTTTGTCTCACTGTGTAAGGCAGGTTTGTCTCACTGCGTAAGGCATGTTTGTCTCACTGCGTAAGGCATGTTTGTCTCACTGCGTAAGGCAGGTTTGTCTCACTGTGTAAGGCAGGTTTGTCTCACTGTGTAAGGCAGGTTTTTCTCACTGCGTTAGGAAGTTTTGTCTTACTGCATAAGGCAGGTTTGTCTCGCAGCGTACAGTAGGTTTGTCTCGCTGTGTAAGGCAGGTTTGTCTCTCTGTGTAAGGCAGGTTTGTCTCACTGTGTAAGGCAGGTTTGTCTCACTGTGTATTCAGGTTTGTCTCACTGTGTAAGGCAGGTTTGTCTCACTGTATAAGGCAGGGTTATCTCGCTGCGTAAGGCAGGTTTGTCTCACTATGTAAGGCAGGTTTGTCTCACTGTGTAACGAAGGTTTGTCTCACTGTGTAAGGCATGTTTGTTTAACTGTGTAAGGCACATTTATGTCACAGTGTAACGCATATTTGTCTCACTGTGTAAGGCAGGTTGGTCGCACTGCGTAAGGCAGGTTTGTCTCACCGCGTAAGGCAGGTTTGTCTCACTGTGTAAGCCAGTTTTGTCTAACCGTGTAAGGCAGGTTTGTCTCACTGCGTAAGGCAGGTTTGTCTGTGTTAGGCAGTTTGTCTCATCTCGTAAGGCAGGTTTGTCTCACTGTGTAAGGAACGGTTGTCTCACTGTTTAAAGACAGTTTGTCTCACTGTATAAGGAAGGTTTGTCTCACAGTGTAAGGAAGGTTTGTCTCACTGTGTAAGGCAGGTTTGTTTCACTGTGTAAAGCAGATTTATCTCACCGCGTAAGGATGGTTTTTCTCACTGTGTCAGGCAGTTTTGTCTCACGCGTAAGGAGGTTTGTCTGTGTAAGGCAGGTTTGTCTCACTGTGTAAGGCAGGTTTGTGTCACTGCGTAAGGCAGGTTTGTGTCACTGCGTAAGGCAGGTTTGTCTCACTGTGTAAGGCAGGTGTGTCTCACTGTGTACGGAAGGTTTGTCTCACTGCGTAAGGCAGGTTTGACTCACTGTGTAAGGCAGGTTAGTCTCACTGCGTAAGGCAGGTTTGTCTCAATGCGTAAGGCAGGTTTGTCTCACTTTGTAAGGCAGGTTTGTCTCACTGCGTAAGTCAGGTTTATCTCACTGCCGAAGGCAGGTTTGTCTGTGTAAGGCCCGTTTGTCTCACTATGTAAGGCAGGTTTGTCTCACTGTGTAAGGCAGGTTTGACTCACTGTGTCAGGCAGGTTTGTTTCACTTCGTTAGGAAGTTTTGTCTTACTGCGTAAGGCAGGTTTGTCTCGCAGTGTACAGTAGGTTTGTCTCGCTGCGTAAGGCAGGTTTGTCTCACTGCGTAAGGCAGGTTTGTCTCACTGTGTAAGGCAGGTTTGTCTCACTGTGTAACGAAGGTTTGTCTCACTGTGTAAGGCATGTTTGTTTTACTGTGTAAGGCACATTTATGTCACTGTGTAACGCATATTTGTCTCACTGTGTAAGGCAGGTTGGTCGCACTGCGTAAGGCAGGTTTGTCTCACCGCGTAAGGCACGTTTGTCTCTCTGTGTAAGCCAGTTTTGTCTAACCGTGTAAGGCAGGTTTGTCTCACTGCGTAAGGCAGGTTTGTCTGTGTTAGGCAGTTTGTCTCATCTCGTAAGGCTGGTTTGTCTCACTGTGTACGGAATGGTTGTCTCACTGTTTAAAGACAGTTTGTCTCACTGTATAAGGAAGGTTTGTCTCACTGTGTAAGGAAGGTTTGTGTCACTGTGTAAGGCAGGTTTGTTTCACTGTGTAAAGCAGAGTTATCTCACCGCGTAAGGATGGTTTTTCTCACTGTGTAAGGCAGTTTTGTCTCACGCGTAAGGAGGTTTGTCTGTGTAAGGCAGGTTTGTCTCACTGTGTAAGGCAGGTTTGTCTCACTGTGTAAGGCAGGTTTGTCTCACTGTGTAAGGCAGGTTTGTCTCACTGTGTAAGGCAGGTTTGTCTCACTGCGTTAGGAAGTTTTGTCTCACTGTGTAAGGCAGGTTTGTCTCACAGCGTTAGGAAGTTTTTTCTTAACTGCGTAAGGCAGGTTTGTCTCGCAGCGTACAGTAGGTTTGTCTCGCTGCGTAAGGCAGGTTTGTCTCACTGCGTAAGGCAGGTTTGTCTCACTGTGTAAGGCAGGTTTGTCTCACTGTGTATTCAGGTTTGTCTCACTGTGTAAGGCAGGTTTGTCTCACTGTGTAAGGCAGGTTTGTCTCACTGCGTAAAGCAGGTTTGTCTCACTGTTTAAGGTAGGTTTGTCGGCGGAAGGCAGGTTTGTCTCACTGTGTATGACAGGTTTATCTCACTGCGTAAGGCAGGGATGTCTCTCTGCGTAAGGCTGGTTTTTATCACTGTGTAAGGCAGGTTTGTCTCGTGTGTAAGGCAGGTTTGTCTCACTGTGTAAGGTAGGTTTGTCACACTGTGCCTGACAGGTTTGTCTCACTGCGTATGGCAGGGATGTCTCTCTGCGTAAGGCTGGTTTTTATCACTGTGTAAGGCTGTTTGTTTCACTGTGTAAGGCAGGTTTGTCTCGCTGTGTAAGGCAGGTTTGTCTCACTGTGTAAGGCAGGTTTGTCTCACTGTGTAACGAAGGTTTGTCTCACTGTGTAAGGCATGTTTGTTTCACTGTGTAAGGCACATTTATGGCACTGTGTACTGCATATTTGTCTCACTGTGTATTCAGGTTGGTCGCTCTGCATAAGGCAGGTTTGCCTCACCGCGTAAGGCAGGTTTGTCTCACTGTGTAAGCCAGTTTTGTCTAACCGTGTAAGGCAGGTTTGTCTCACTGCGTAAGGCAGGTTTGACTGTGTTAGGCAGTTTGTCTCATGTCGTAAGGCAGGTTTGTCTCACTGTGTAAGGCAGGTTTGTCTGTGTAAGGCAGGTTTGTATGTGTAAGGCGGGTTTGTATCGCTGCGTAAGTCAGGTTTGTCTCACTATGTAAGGAACGGTTGTCTCACTATGTAAGGACGGTTTGTCTCACTGTGTAAGGCAGGTTTGTTTCACTGTGTAAAGCAGATTTATCTCACCGCGTAAGGATGGTTTTTCTCACTGTGTAAGGCAATTTTGTCTCACGCGTAAGGAGGTTTGTCTGTGTAAGGCAGGTTTGTCTCACCGCATAAGGCAGGTTTGTCTCTCTGTGTATGGAAGTTTTGTCTCACAGTGTAAGGCAGGTTTGTCTCACTGTGTAAGGCAGGTTTGTCTCACTGTGTAAGGCAGGGTTGTCTCACTGTGTAAGGTAGGTTTGTCTCACTGTGTATTCAGGTTTGTCTCACTGTGTAAGGCAGGATTGTCTCACTGTGTAAGGCAGGTTTGTCTCACTTCGTAAGGCAGGTTTGTCTCACTGTGTAAGGCAGGTTTGTCTCACTGTGTACAGAAGGTTTGTCTCACTGCGTAAGGCAGGTTTCTCTCACTGTGTAAGGCAGGTTTGTCTAACTGTGTAAGGCAGGTTTGTCTCACTGCGTAAAGCATGTTTGTCTCACTGCGTAAGGCAGGTTTGTCTTACTATGTAAGGCAGGATGGTCTCACTGTGTAAGGCAGCTTTGTCTCACTGTGTAAGGCAGGTTTATCTCGCTGTGTAAGGCAGGTTTGTCTCACTGTAAGGAAGTTTTGTCTCACTGTGTGAGGCAGGTTTGTCTCACTGCATAAGGCAGGTTTATCTTGCTGCGTAAAGCATTTTTTTCTGCTTATAGCAGGTTTGTCTCACTATGTAAGGAAGATTTTTCTCACTGTGTAATGTAGGTTTGTCTCACTGTGTAAGGCAGCTTTGTCTCACTGTGTGAGACAGGTTTGTCTCAATGCGTAAGGTAGGTTTGTCTCACTGCGTAAGGCAGGTTTGTCTCACTGTGTAAGGCAGGTTTGTCTCACTGCGTAAGGCATGTTTGTCTCAATGCGTAAGGCAGGTTTGTCTCACTGCGTAAGGCAGGTTTGTCTCACTGTGTAAGACAGGTTTGTCTCAATGCGTAAGGCAGGTTTGTCTCACTGTGTAAGGCAGGTTTGTCTCACTGCGTAAGGCAGGTTTGTCTCACTGTGTAAGGCAGGTTTGTCTCACTGCGTAAGGCAGGTTTGTCTCACTGTGTAAAGCAGGTTTGTCTCACTGCGTAAGGCATGTTTGTCTCACTGCGTAAGGCAGGTTTGTCTCACTGTGTAAGGCAGGTTTGTCTCACTGTGTAAGGCAGGTTTTTCTCACTGCGTTAGGAAGTTTTGTCTTACTGCATAAGGCAGGTTTGTCTCGCAGCGTACAGTAGGTTTGTCTCACTGTGTAAGGCAGGTTTGTCTCTCTGTGTAAGGCAGGTTTGTCTCACTGTGTAAGGCAGGTTTGTCTCACTGTGTATTCAGGTTTGTCTCACTGTGTAAGGCAGGTTTGTCTCACTGTGTAAGGCAGGGTTATCTCGCTGCGTAAGGCAGGTTTGTCTCACTATGTAAGGCAGGTTTGTCTCACTGTGTAACGAAGGTTTGTCTCACTGTGTAAGGCATGTTTGTTTAACTGTGTAAGGCACATTTATGTCACAGTGTAACGCATATTTGTCTCACTGTGTAAGGCAGGTTGGTCGCACTGCGTAAGGCAGGTTTGTCTCACCGCGTAAGGCAGGTTTGTCTCACTGTGTAAGCCAGTTTTGTCTAACCGTGTAAGGCAGGTTTGTCTCACTGCGTAAGGCAGGTTTGTCTGTGTTAGGCAGTTTGTCTCATCTCGTAAGGCAGGTTTGTCTCACTGTGTAAGGAACGGTTGTCTCACTGTTTAAAGACAGTTTGTCTCACTGTATAAGGAAGGTTTGTCTCACAGTGTAAGGAAGGCTTGTCTCACTGTGTAAGGCAGATTTGTTTCACTGTGTAAAGCAGATTTATCTCACCGCGTAAGGATGGTTTTTCTCACTGTGTCAGGCAGTTTTGTCTCACGCGTAAGGAGGTTTGTCTGAGTAAGGCAGGTTTGTCTCACTGTGTAAGGCAGGTTTGTGTCACTGCGTAAGGCAGGTTTGTGACACTGCGTAAGGCAGGTTTGTCTCACTGTGTAAGGCAGGTGTGTCTCACTGTGTACGGAAGGTTTGTCTCACTGCGTAAGGCAGGTTTGACTCACTGTGTAAGGCAGGTTAGTCTCACTGCGTAAGGCAGGTTTGTCTCAATGCGTAAGGCAGGTTTGTCTCACTTTGTAAGGCAGGTTTGTCTCACTGCGTAAGTCAGGTTTATCTCACTGCCGAAGGCAGGTTTGTCTGTGTAAGGCCCGTTTGTCTCACTATGTAAGGCAGGTTTGTCTCACTGTGTAAGGCAGGTTTGACTCACTGTGTAAGGCAGGTTTGTCTCACTGCGTAAGGCAGGTTTGCCTCACTGTGTAAGGCAGGTTTGTCTCACTGTGTAAGGCAGGTTTGTCTCACTTCGTTAGGAAGTTTTGTCTTACTGCGTAAGGCAGGTTTGTCTCGCAGCGTACAGTAGGTTTGTCTCGCTGCGTAAGGCAGGTTTGTCTCACTGCGTAAGGCAGGTTTGTCTCACTGTGTAAGGCAGGTTTGTCTCACTGTGTAACGAAGGTTTGTCTCACTGTGTAAGGCATGTTTGTTTAACTGTGTAAGGCACATTTATGTCACTGTGTAACGCATATTTGTCTCACTGTGTGAGGCAGGTTGGTCGCACTGCGTCAGGCTGGTTTGTCTCACCGCGTAAGGCAGGTTTGTCTCTCTGTGTAAGCCAGTTTTGTCTAACCGTGTAAGGCAGGTTTGTCTCACTGCGTAAGGCAGGTTTGTCTGTGTTAGGCAGTTTGTCTCATCTCGTAAGGCTGGTTTGTCTCACTGTGTAAGGAACGGTTGTCTCACTGTGTAAGGAACGGTTGTCTCACTGTTTATAGACAGTTTGTCTCACAGTGTAAGGAAGGTTTGTGTCACTGTGTAAGGCAGGTTTGTTTCACTGTGTAAAGCAGAGTTATCTCACCGCGTAAGGATGGTTTTTCTCACTGTGTAAGGCAGTTTTGTCTCACGCGTAAGGAGGTTTGTCTGTGTAAGGCAGGTTTGTCTCACCGCGTAAGGCAGGTTTGTCTCTCTGTGTATGGAAGTTTTGTCTCACAGTGTAAGGCAGGTTTGTCTCACTGTGTAAGGCAGGTTTGTTTCACTGTGTAAGGCAGGTTTGTCTCACTGTGTAAGGTAGGTTTGTCTCACTGTGTATTCAGGTTTGTCTCACTGTGTAAGGCAGGATTGTCTCACTGTGTAAGGCAGTTTTGTCTCACTTCGTAAGGCAGGTTTGTCTCACTTCGTAAGGCAGGTTTGTCTCACGGTGTAAGGCAGGTATGTCTCACTGTGTACGGAAGGTTTGTCACACTGCGTAAGGCAGGTTTGTCTCACTGTTTAAGGCAGGTTTGTCTCACTGCGTAAGTCAGGTTTATCTCACTGTGGAAGGCAGATTTGTCTGTGTAAGGTAGGTTTGTCTCACTATGTAAGGAAAGTTTTTCTCACTGTGTAATGTAGGTTTGTCTCGTTGTGTAAGGCAGGTTTGTCTCACTGTGTAAGACAGGTTTGTCTCACTGCGTAAGGCAGGTTTGTCTCACTGCGTAAGGCAGGTTTGTCTAACTGTGTAAGGCACGTTTGTCTCACTGCGTAAGGCATGTTTGTCTCACTGCGTAAGGCAGGTTTGTCTAACTATGTAAGGCAGCTTTGTCTCACTGTGTAAGGCTGGTTTATCTCGCTGCGTAAGGCAGGTTTGTCTCACTGTAAGGAAGTTTTATCTCACTGTGTAAGGCAGGTTTGTCTCACTGCATAAGTCAGGTTTATCTTGCTGCGTAAAGCATTTTTTTCTGCTTATAGCAGGTTTGTCTCACTATGTAAGGAAGGTTTTTCTCACTGTGTAATGTAGGTTTGTCTCACTGTGTAAGGCAGGTTTGTCTCACTGTGTGAGACAGGTTTGTCTCAATGCGTAAGGTAGGTTTGTCTCACTGCGTAAGGCAGGTTTGTCTCACTGCGTAAGGCAGGTTTGACTGTGTTAGGCAGTTTGTCTCATGTCGTAAGGCAGGTTTGTCTCACTGTGTAAGGCAGGTTTGTCTGTGTAAGGCAGGTTTGTATGTGTAAGGCGGGTTTGTATCGCTGCGTAAGTCAGGTTTGTCTCACTATGTAAGGAACGGTTGTCTCACTATGTAAGGACGGTTTGTCTCACTGTGTAAGGCAGGTTTGTTTCACTGTGTAAAGCAGATTTATCTCACCGCGTAAGGATGGTTTTTCTCACTGTGTAAGGCAATTTTGTCTCACGCGTAAGGAGGTTTGTCTGTGTAAGGCAGGTTTGTCTCACCGCATAAGGCAGGTTTGTCTCTCTGTGTATGGAAGTTTTGTCTCACAGTGTAAGGCAGGTTTGTCTCACTGTGTAAGGCAGGTTTGTCTCACTGTGTAAGGCAGGGTTGTCTCACTGTGTAAGGTAGGTTTGTCTCACTGTGTATTCAGGTTTGTCTCACTGTGTAAGGCAGGATTGTCTCACTGTGTAAGGCAGGTTTGTCTCACTTCGTAAGGCAGGTTTGTCTCACTGTGTAAGGCAGGTTTGTCTCACTGTGTACGGAAGGTTTGTCTCACTGCGTAAGGCAGGTTTCTCTCACTGTGTAAGGCAGGTTTGTCTAACTGTGTAAGGCAGGTTTGTCTCACTGCGTAAAGCATGTTTGTCTCACTGCGTAAGGCAGGTTTGTCTTACTATGTAAGGCAGGATGGTCTCACTGTGTATGGCAGCTTTGTCTCACTGTGTAAGGCAGGTTTATCTCGCTGTGTAAGGCAGGTTTGTCTCACTGTAAGGAAGTTTTGTCTCACTGTGTGAGGCAGGTTTGTCTCACTGCATAAGGCAGGTTTATCTTGCTGCGTAAAGCATTTTTTTCTGCTTATAGCAGGTTTGTCTCACTATGTAAGGAAGATTTTTCTCACTGTGTAATGTAGGTTTGTCTCACTGTGTAAGGCAGCTTTGTCTCACTGTGTGAGACAGGTTTGTCTCAATGCGTAAGGTAGGTTTGTCTCACTGCGTAAGGCAGGTTTGTCTCACTGTGTAAGGCAGGTTTGTCTCACTGCGTAAGGCATGTTTGTCTCAATGCGTAAGGCAGGTTTGTCTCACTGCGTAAGGCAGGTTTGTCTCACTGTGTAAGACAGGTTTGTCTCAATGCGTAAGGCAGGTTTGTCTCACTGTGTAAGGCAGGTTTGTCTCACTGCGTAAGGCAGGTTTGTCTCACTGTGTAAGGCAGGTTTGTCTCACTGCGTAAGGCAGGTTTGTCTCACTGTGTAAAGCAGGTTTGTCTCACTGCGTAAGGCATGTTTGTCTCACTGCGTAAGGCAGGTTTGTCTCACTGTGTAAGGCAGGTTTGTCTCACTGTGTAAGGCAGGTTTTTCTCACTGTGTTAGGAAGTTTTGTCTTACTGCATAAGGCAGGTTTGTCTCGCAGCGTACAGTAGGTTTGTCTCGCTGTGTAAGGCAGGTTTGTCTCTCTGTGTAAGGCAGGTTTGTCTCACTGTGTAAGGCAGGTTTGTCTCACTGTGTATTCAGGTTTGTCTCACTGTGTAAGGCAGGTTTGTCTCACTGTGTAAGGCAGGGTTATCTCGCTGCGTAAGGCAGGTTTGTCTCACTATGTAAGGCAGGTTTGTCTCACTGTGTAACGAAGGTTTGTCTCACTGTGTAAGGCATGTTTGTTTAACTGTGTAAGGCACATTTATGTCACAGTGTAACGCATATTTGTCTCACTGTGTAAGGCAGGTTGGTCGCACTGCGTAAGGCAGGTTTGTCTCACCGCGTAAGGCAGGTTTGTCTCACTGTGTAAGCCAGTTTTGTCTAACCGTGTAAGGCAGGTTTGTCTCACTGCGTAAGGCAGGTTTGTCTGTGTTAGGCAGTTTGTCTCATCTCGTAAGGCAGGTTTGTCTCACTGTGTAAGGAACGGTTGTCTCACTGTTTAAAGACAGTTTGTCTCACTGTATAAGGAAGGTTTGTCTCACAGTGTAAGGAAGGCTTGTCTCACTGTGTAAGGCAGGTTTGTTTCACTGTGTAAAGCAGATTTATCTCACCGCGTAAGGATGGTTTTTCTCACTGTGTCAGGCAGTTTTGTCTCACGCGTAAGGAGGTTTGTCTGAGTAAGGCAGGTTTGTCTCACTGTGTAAGGCAGGTTTGTGTCACTGCTTAAGGCAGGTTTGTGACACTGCGTAAGGCAGGTTTGTCTCACTGTGTAAGGCAGGTGTGTCTCACTGTGTACGGAAGGTTTGTCTCACTGCGTAAGGCAGGTTTGACTCACTGTGTAAGGCAGGTTAGTCTCACTGCGTAAGGCAGGTTTGTCTCAATGCGTAAGGCAGGTTTGTCTCACTTTGTAAGGCAGGTTTGTCTCACTGCGTAAGTCAGGTTTATCTCACTGCCGAAGGCAGGTTTGTCTGTGTAAGGCCCGTTTGTCTCACTATGTAAGGCAGGTTTGTCTCACTGTGTAAGGCAGGTTTGACTCACTGTGTAAGGCAGGTTTGTCTCACTGCGTAAGGCAGGTTTGCCTCACTGTGTAAGGCAGGTTTGTCTCACTGTGTAAGGCAGGTTTGTCTCACTTCGTTAGGAAGTTTTGTCTTACTGCGTAAGGCAGGTTTGTCTCGCAGCGTACAGTAGGTTTGTCTCGCTGCGTAAGGCAGGTTTGTCTCACTGCGTAAGGCAGGTTTGTCTCACTGTGTAAGGCAGGTTTGTCTCACTGTGTAACGAAGGTTTGTCTCACTGTGTAAGGCATGTTTGTTTAACTGTCTAAGGCACATTTATGTCACTGTGTAACGCATATTTGTCTCACTGTGTGAGGCAGGTTGGTCGCACTGCGTCAGGCTGGTTTGTCTCACCGCGTAAGGCAGGTTTGTCTCTCTGTGTAAGCCAGTTTTGTCTAACCGTGTAAGGCAGGTTTGTCTCACTGCGTAAGGCAGGTTTGTCTGTGTTAGGCAGTTTGTCTCATCTCGTAAGGCTGGTTTGTCTCACTGTGTAAGGAACGGTTGTCTCACTGTTTATAGACAGTTTGTCTCACTGTATAAGGAAGGTTTGTCTCACAGTGTAAGGAAGGTTTGTGTCACTGTGTAAGGCAGGTTTGTTTCACTGTGTAAAGCAGAGTTATCTCACCGCGTAAGGATGGTTTTTCTCACTGTGTAAGGCAGTTTTGTCTCACGCGTAAGGAGGTTTGTCTGTGTAAGGCAGGTTTGTCTCACCGCGTAAGGCAGGTTTGTCTCTCTGTGTATGGAAGTTTTGTCTCACAGTGTAAGGCAGGTTTGTCTCACTGTGTAAGGCAGGTTTGTTTCACTGTGTAAGGCAGGTTTGTCTCACTGTGTAAGGTAGGTTTGTCTCACTGTGTATTCAGGTTTGTCTCACTGTGTAAGGCAGGATTGTCTCACTGTGTAAGGCAGTTTTGTCTCACTTCGTAAGGCAGGTTTGTCTCACTTCGTAAGGCAGGTTTGTCTCACGGTGTAAGGCAGGTATGTCTCACTGTGTACGGAAGGTTTGTCACACTGCGTAAGGCAGGTTTGTCTCACTGTTTAAGGCAGGTTTGTCTCACTGCGTAAGTCAGGTTTATCTCACTGTGGAAGGCAGATTTGTCTGTGTAAGGTAGGTTTGTCTCACTATGTAAGGAAAGTTTTTCTCACTGTGTAATGTAGGTTTGTCTCGTTGTGTAAGGCAGGTTTGTCTCACTGTGTAAGACAGGTTTGTCTCACTGCGTAAGGCAGGTTTGTCTCACTGCGTAAGGCAGGTTTGTCTAACTGTGTAAGGCACGTTTGTCTCACTGCGTAAGGCATGTTTGTCTCACTGCGTAAGGCAGGTTTGTCTAACTATGTAAGGCAGGTTTGTCTCACTGTGTAAGGCAGCTTTGTCTCACTGTGTAAGGCTGGTTTATCTCGCTGCGTAAGGCAGGTTTGTCTCACTGTAAGGAAGTTTTGTCTCACTGTGTAAGGCAGGTTTGTCTCACTGCATAAGTCAGGTTTATCTTGCTGCGTAAAGCATTTTTTTCTGCTTATAGCAGGTTTGTCTCACTATGTAAGGAAGGTTTTTCTCACTGTGTAATGTAGGTTTGTCTCACTGTGTAAGGCAGGTTTGTCTCACTGTGTGAGACAGGTTTGTCTCAATGCGTAAGGTAGGTTTGTCTCACTGCGTAAGGCAGGTTTGTCTCACTGTGTAAGGCAGGTTTGTCTCACTGCGTAAGGCATGTTTGTCTCACTGCGTAAGGCAGGTTTGTCTCACTGCGTAAGGCAGGTTTGTCTCACTGTGTAAGACAGGTTTGTCTCAATGCGTAAGGCAGGTTTGTCTCACTGCGTAAGGCAGTTTTGTCTCACTGTGTAAGGCAGGTTTGTCTCACTGCTTAAGGCATGTTTGTCTCACTGCGTAAGGCAGGTTTGTCTCACTGTGTAAGGCAGGTTGGTCTCACTGTGTAAGGCAGGTTTGTCTCACTGCGTTAGGAAGTTTTGTCTTACTGCATAAGGCAGGTTTGTCTCGCAGCGTACAGTAGGTTTGTCTCGCTGTGTAAGGCAGGTTTGTCTCTCTGTGTAAGGCAGGTTTGTCTCACTGTGTAAGGCAGGTTTGTCTCACTGTGTATTCAGGTTTGTCTCACTGTGTAAGGCAGGTTTGTCTCACTGTGTAAGGCAGGGTTATCTCGCTGCGTAAGGCAGGTTTGTCTCACTATGTAAGGCAGGTTTGTCTCACTGTGTAACGAAGGTTTGTCTCACTGTGTAAGGCATGTTTGTTTAACTGTGTAAGGCACATTTATGTCACAGTGTAACGCATATTTGTCTCACTGTGTAAGGCAGGTTGGTCGCACTGCGTAAGGCAGGTTTGTCTCACCGCGTAAGGCAGGTTTGTCTCACTGTGTAAGCCAGTTTTGTCTAACCGTGTAAGGCAGGTTTGTCTCACTGCGTAAGGCAGGTTTGTCTGTGTTAGGCAGTTTGTCTCATCTCGTAAGGCACGTTTGTCTCACTGTGTAAGGAACGGTTGTCTCACTGTTTAAAGACAGTTTGTCTCACTGTATAAGGAAGGTTTGTCTCACAGTGTAAGGAAGGTTTGTCTCACTGTGTAAGGCAGGTTTGTTTCACTGTGTAAAGCAGATTTATCTCACCGCGTAAGGATGGTTTTTCTCACTGTGTAAGGCAGTTTTGTCTCACGCGTAAGGAGGTTTGTCTGAGTAAGGCAGGTTTGTCTCACTGTGTACGGAAGGTTTGTCTCACTGCGTAAGGCAGGTTTGACTCACTGTGTAAGGCAGGTTAGTCTCACTGCGTAAGGCAGGTTTGTCTCAATGCGTAAGGCAGGTTTGTCTCACTTTGTAAGGCAGGTTTGTCTCACTGCGTAAGTCAGGTTTATCTCACTGCCGAAGGCAGGTTTGTCCGTGTAAGGCCCGTTTGTCTCACTATGTAAGGCAGGTTTGTCTCACTGTGTAAGGCAGGTTTGACTCACTGTGTAAGGCAGGTTTGTCTCACTGCGTAAGGCAGGTTTGCCTCACTGTGTAAGGCAGGTTTGTCTCACTGTGTAAGGCAGGTTTGTCTCACTTCGTTAGGAAGTTTTGTCTTACTGCGTAAGGCAGGTTTGTCTCGCAGCGTACAGTAGGTTTGTCTCGCTGCGTAAGGCAGGTTTGTCTCATTGCGTAAGGCAGGTTTGTCTCACTGTAAGGAAGTTTTGACTCACTGTGTAAGGCAGGTTTGTCTCACTGCATAAGTCAGGTTTATCTTGCTGCGTAAAGCATTTTTTTCTGCTTATAGCAGGTTTGTCTCACTATGTAAGGAAGGTTTTTCTCACTGTGTAATGTAGGTTTGTCTCACTGTGTAAGGCAGGTTTGTCTCACTGTGTGAGACAGGTTTGTCTCAATGCGTAAGGTAGGTTTGTCTCACTGCGTAAGGCAGGTTTGTCTCACTGTGTAAGGCAGGTTTGTCTCACTGCATAAGGCATGTTTGTCTCACTGCGTAAGGCAGGTTTGTCTCACTGCGTAAGGCAGGTTTGTCTCACTGTGTAAGACAGGTTTGTCTCAATGCGTAAGGCAGGTTTGTCTCACTGCGTAAGGCAGGTTTGTCTCACTGTGTAAGGCAGGTTTGTCTCACTGCGTAAGGCATGTTTGTCTCACTGCGTAAGGCAGGTTTGTCTCACTGTGTAAGGCAGGTTTGTCTCACTGTGTAAGGCAGGTTTGTCTCACTGCGTTAGGAAGTTTTGTCTTACTGCATAAGGCAGGTTTGTCTCGCAGCGTACAGTAGGTTTGTCTCGCTGTGTAAGGCTGGTTTGTCTCACTGTGTAAGGCAGGTTTCTCTGACTGTGTAAGGCAGGTTTGTCTCACTGTGTATTCAGGTTTGTCTCACTGTGTAAGGCAGGTTTGTCTCACTGTGTAAGACAGGTTTGTCTCACTGTGTAAGGCAGGTTTATTTCGCTGCGTAAGGCAGGTTTGTCTCACTATGTAAGGCAGGTTTGTCTCACTGTGTAACGAAGGTTTGTCTCACTGTGTAAGGCATGTTTGTTTAACTGTGTAAGGCACATTTATGTCACTGTGTAACGCATATTTGTCTCACTGTGTAAGGCAGGTTGGTCGCACTGCGTAAGGCAGGTTTGTCTCACCGCGTAAGGCAGGTTTGTCTCACTGTGTAAGCCAGTTTTGTCTAACCGTGTAAGGCAGGTTTGTCTCACTGCGTAAGTCAGGTTTGTCTCACTGCGTAAGGCAGGTTTGTCTGTGTTAGGCAGTTTGTCTCACTGTGTAAGGAACGGTTGTCTCACTGTTTAAAGACAGTTTGTCTCACTGTCTAAGGAAGGTTTGTCTCACAGTGTCAGGAAGGTTTGTCTCACTGTGTAAGGCAGGTTTGTTTCACTGTGTAAAGCAGATTTATCTCACCGCGTAAGGATGGTTTTTCTCACTGTGTAAGGCAGTTTTGTCTCACGCGTATGAGGTTTGTCTGTGTACAGCAGGTTTGTCTCACCGCGTAAGGCAGGTTTGTCTCTCTGTGTATGGAAGTTTTGTCTCACAGTGTAAGGCAGGTTTGTCTCACTGTGTAAGGCAGGTTTGTCTCACTGTGTAAGGCAGGTTTGTCTCACTTCGTAAGGCAGGTTTGTCTCACAGTGTAAGGCAGGTTTGTCTCACTGTGTACGGAAGGTTTGTCTCACTGCGTAAGGCAGGTTTGTCTCACTGTGTAAGGCAGGTTTGTTTCACTGCGAAAGTCAGGTTTATCTCACTGTGGAAGGCAGATTTGTCTGTGTAAGGCAGGTTTGTCTCACTATGTAAGTCAGGTTTGTCTCACTGTGTAAGGCAGGTTTGTCTCACTGTGTAAGGCAGGTTTATCTCGCTGCGTAAGGCAGGTTTGTCTCACTGTAAGTAAGTTTTGTCTCACTGTGTAAGGCAGGTTTGTCTCACTGCGTAAGGCAGGTATATCTTGCTGCGTAAAGCATTTTTTTCTGCTTATAGCAGGTTTGTCTCACTATGTAAGGAAAGTTTTTCTCACTGTGTAATGTAGGTTTGTCTCGTTGTGTAAGGCAGGTTTGTCTCACTGTGTAAGACAGGTTTGTCTCACTGCGTAAGGCAGGTTTGTCTCACTGCGTAAGGCAGGTTTGTCTAACTGTGTAAGGCAGGTTTGTCTCACTGCGTAAGGCATGTTTGTCTCACTGCCTAAGGCGGGTTTGTCTAACTATGTAAGCCAGGTTTGTCTCACTGTGTAAGGCAGCTTTGTCTCACTGTGTAAGGCTGGTTTATCTCGCTGCGTAAGGCAGGTTTGTCTCACTGTAAGGAAGTTTTGTCTCACTGTGTAAAGCAGGTTTGTCTCACTGCATAAGGCACGTTTATCTTGCCGCGTAAAGCAGTTTTTTCTGCTTATTGCAGGTTTGTCTCACTGTGTAAGGAAGGTTTTTCTCACTGTGTAATGTAGGTTTGTCTCACTGTGTAAGGCAGGTTTGTCTCACTGTGTAAGGCAGGTTTGTCTCACTGCTTTAGTAAGTTTGGTCTTACTGCATAAGGCAGGTTTGTCTTGCAGCGTACAGTAGGTTTGTCTCGCTGTGTATGGCAGGTTTTTCTCACTGCGTAAGGCAGGTTTGTCTCACTGTGTAAGGCAGGTTTGTCTCACTGTGTAAGGCAGGTTTGTCTCACTGTGTTAGGCAGGTTTGTCTCACTGTGTATTCAGGTTTGTCTCACTGTGTAAGGCAGATTTTGTCTCACTGTGTAAGGCAGGTTTGTGTCACTGCGTAAGGCAGGTTTGTCTCACTGTGTAAGGCAGGTGTGTCTCACTGTGTACGGAAGGTTTGTCTCACTGCGTACGGCAGGTTTGACTCACTGTGTAAGGCAGTTTAGTCTCACTGCGTAAGGCAGGTTTGTCTCAATGCGTAAGGCAGGTTTGTCTGTGTAAGGCACGTTTGTCTCACTATGTAAGGCAGGTTTGTCTCACTGTGTAAGGCAGGTTTATCTTGCTGCGTAAAGCATTTTTTTCTGCTTATTGCAGGTTTGTCTCGCTATGTAAGGAAGGTTTTTCTCACTGTGTAATGTAGGTTTGTCTCACTGTGTAAGGCAGGTTTGTCTCACTGCGTAAGGCAGGTTTGTCTCACTGTGTAAGACAGGTTTGTCTCACTGTGTAAGGCAGGTTTGTCTCACTGTGTAAGGCAGGTTTGACTCACTGTGTAAGGCAGGTTTGTCTCACTGCGTAAGGCAGGTTTGACTCACTGTGTAAGGCAGTTTTGTCTCACTGCGTATGGCGGGTTTGTCTCACTGCGTAAGGAAGGTTTGTCTCACTGCGTAAGGCAGGTTTGTCTCACTTTGTAAGGCAGGTTTGTCTCACTGTGTAAGGCAGGTTTGTCTCACTGCGTTAGGAAGTTTTGTCTTACTGCGTAAGGCAGGTTGGTCTCACAGCGTACAGTAGGTTTGTCTCGCTGCGTAAGGCAGGTTTGTCTCACTGCGTAAGGCAGGTTTGTCTCACTGTGTAAGGCAGGTTTGTCTCACTGTGTAAGGCAGGTTTGTCTGTGTAAGGCAGGTTTGTCTCACTATGTAAGGCAGGTTTGTCTCACTGTGTAAGGCAGGTTTGTCTCACTGTGTAAGGCAGGTTTATCTCGCTGCGTAAGGCAGGTTTGTCTCACTGCATTAGGAAGTTTTGTCTTACTGCGTAAGGCAGGTTTGTCTCGCAGCGTACAGTAGGTTTGTCTCGCTGCGTAAGGCAGGTTTGTCTCACTGCGTAAGGCAGGTTTGTCTCACTGTGTAAGGCAGGTTTGTCTCACTGTGTAAGGCAGGTTTGTCTGTGTAAGGCAGGTTTGTCTCACTATGTAAGGCAGGTTTGTCTCACTGTGTAAGTCAGGTTTGTCTCACTGTGTAAGGCAGTTTTGTCTCACTGCGTAAAGTAGGTTTATCTTGCTGCGTAAAGCATTTTTTTCTGCTTATAGCAGGTTTGTCTCACTATGTAAGGAAGTTTTTTCTCACTGTGTAATGTAGGTTTGTCTCACTGTGTAAGGCTGGTTTGTTTCACTGTGAAAGGAAGTTTTCTCTCACTGTGTAAGGCAGATTTGTCTCACTGTGTAAGGCAGTTTTGTCTGTGTAAGGCAGGTTTGTCTCACTGTGTAAGGCAGGATTTTCTCACTGTGTAAGAAGGTTTCTCTCACTGCGTAAGGCAGGTTTGTCTGTGTAAGGCAGGTTTCCCTCACCGCCTAAGGCAGGTTTGTCTCACTGTGTAAGGAAGGATTGTCTCACTGTGTAATGTAGGTTTGTCTCACTGTGTAAGTCAGGTGTGTCTCACTGCGTAAGTCAAGTTTGTCTCACTGCGTAAGTCAAGTTTGTCTCACTGCGTAAGGCAGGTTTGTCTCACTGTGTAAGGCAGGTTTGACTCACTGTGTAAGGCAGGTTTGTCTCACTGCGTAAGGCATGTTTGTCTCACTGCGTAAGGCATGTTTGTCTCACTTTGTAAGGCAGGTTTGTCTCACTGCGGAATGCAGGTTTGTCTGTGTAAGGCACGTTTGTGTCACTATGTAAGGCAGGTTTGTCTCACTGTGTAAGGCAGGTTTGTCTCACTGCGTTAGGAAGTTTTGTCTTACTGCGTAAGGCAGGTTTGTCTCGCAGCGTACAGTAGGTTTGTCTCGCTGCGGAATGCAGGTTTGTCTGTGTAAGGCACGTTTGTGTCACTATGTAAGGCAGGTTTGTCTCACTGTGTAAGGCAGGTTTGTCTCACTGCGTTAGGAAGTTTTGTCTTACTGCGTAAGGCAGGTTTGTCTCGCAGCGTACAGTAGGTTTGTCTCGCTGCGTAAGGCAGGTTTGTCTCACTGCGTAAGGCAGGTTTGTCTCACTGTGTAAGGCAGGTTTGTCTCACTGTGTATTCAGGTTTGTCTCACTGTGTAAGGCAGGTTTGTCTCACTTCGTAAGGCAGGTTTGTCTCACTGTGTAAGGCAGGTTGGTCGCACTGCGTAAGGCAGGTGTGTCTCACCGCGTAAGTCAGGCTTGTCTCACTGTGTAAGCCAGTTTTTTCTAACTGTGTAAGGCAGGTTTGTCTCACTGCGTAAGGCAGGTTTGTCTGTGTTAGGTAGTTTGTCTCATCTCGTAAGGCAGGTTTGTCTCACTGTGTAAGGCAGTTTTGTCTGTGTAAGCCGGGTTTGTCTCGCTGCGTAAGGCAGGTTTGTCTCACTGTGTAAGGAACGTTTGTCTCAGTGTGTAAGGACGGTTTGTCTCACTGTATAAGGAAGGTTTGTCTCACTGTGTAAGGAAGGTTTGTCTCATTGTGTAAGGCAGGTTTGTCTCTCTGTGTATTGAAGGTTTGTCTCACTGTGTAAGGCAGGTTTGTCTCACTATGTAAGGCAGTGTTGTCGCACCGTGTAAGGCAGGTTTGTCTCACTGTGTAAGGAAGGATTGTCTCACTGTGTAAGGCAGGTTTGTCTCACTGTCTAAGGCAGGTTTGTCTCACCGTGTAAGGCAGGTTTGTCTCACTGCGTAAAGGCAGGTTTGTCTGTGTAAGGCAGGTTTGTCTCACTGTGTAAGGCAGGTTTGTCTCCTTAAGGCAGATTTATCTACCTAAGTCAGTTTTGTCTGTGTAAGGCAGGTTTGTCTCACCGCGTAAGGCAGGTTTGTCTCTCTGTGAATGGAAGGTTTGTCTCACAGTGTAAGGCAGGTTTGTTTCACTGTGTAAAGCAGATTTATCTCAAGGCGTTTGGATGGTTTTTCGCACTGTGTAAGGCAGTTTTGTCTCACGCGTAAGGAGGTTTGTCTGTGTAAGGCAGCTTTGTCTCACCGCGTAAGGCAGGTTTGTCTCTCTGTGTATGGAAGGTTTGTCTCACAGTGTAAGGCAGGTTTGTCTCACTGTGTAAGGCAGGTTTGTCTCACTGTGTAAGGCAGTTTTGTCTCACTGCGTAAGGCAGGTTTGTCTCACTGCGTAAAGCATTTTTGTCTGCCTAAGGCATGTTTGTCTCACTGTGTTAGGAAGGTTGATCACACTGCGTAAGGCCGGGATGTCTCTCTGCGTCAGGCTGGATTTATCACTGTGTAAGGCTGTTTGTTTCACTGTGTAAGGCAGGTTTGTCTCACTGCGTAAGGCAGGTTTGTCTCACTGTGTAAGGCAGGTTTGTCTCACTGTGTAAGGCAGGTTTGTCTCACTGTGTAACGATGGTTTGTCTCACTGTGTAACGCATGTTCGTTTCACTGTGTAAGGCAGATTTATGTCACTGTGTAAGGCAGATTTGTCTCACTGTGTAAGGCAGGTTGGTCGCTCTGTGTAAGGCAGGTTTGTCTCAACGCGTAAGGCAGGTTTGTCTCACTGTGTAAGCCAGTTTTGTCTAACCGTGTAAGGCAGGTTTGTCTCACTGCGTAAGGCACGTTTGTCTGTGTTAGCCATTTTGTCTCATCTCGTAAGGCAGTTTTATCTCGCTGCATAAGGCAGGTTTGTCTCACTGCGTAAGGAAGTTTTGTCTCACTGTGTAAGGCAGGTTTGTCTCACTGTGTATGGCAGGTTTGTCTCACTGCGTAAGGCCGGGATGTCTCTCTGCGTCAGGCTGGATTTATCACTGTGTAAGGCTGTTTGTTTCACTGTGTAAGGCAGGTTTGTCTCACTGCGTAAGGCAGGTTTGTCTCACTGTGTAAGGCAGGTTTGTCTCACTGTGTAAGGCAGGTTTGTCTCACTGTGTAACGAAGGTTTGTCTCACTGTGTAACGCATGTTCGTTTCACTGTGTAAGGCAGATTTATGTCACTGTGTAAGGCAGATTTGTCTCACTGTGTAAGGCAGGTTGGTCGCTCTGTGTAAGGCAGGTTTGTCTCAACGCGTAAGGCAGGTTTGTCTCACTGTGTAAGCCAGTTTTGTCTAACCGTGTAAGGCAGGTTTGTCTCACTGCGTAAGGCAGGTTTGTCTGTGTTAGGCATTTTGTCTCATCTCGTAAGGCAGGTTTGTCTCACTGTGTAAGGCAGGTTTGTCTCACTGTGTATGACAGGTTTGTCTCACTGCGTAAGGCAGGGATGTCTCTCTGCGTAAGGCTGGTTTTTATCACTGTGTAAGGCTGTTTGTTTCACTGTGTAAGGCAGGTTTGTCTCACTGTGTGCGGCAGGTTTGTCTCACTGTGTAAGGCAGATTTGTCTCACTGTGTAAGGCAGGTTTGTCTCACTGTGTAACGAAGGTTTGTCTCACTGTGTAAGGCATGTTTGTTTGACTGTGTAAAGCAGATTTATGTAACTGTGTAAGGCATATTTGTCTCACTGTGTAAGGCAGGTTGGTCGCACTGCGTAAGGCAGGTTTGTCTCACTGCGTAAAGCAGGTTTGTCTCACTGTGTAAGCCAGTTTTGTCTAACCGTGTAAGGCAGGTTTGTCTCACTGCGTAAGGCAGGTTTGTCTGTGTTAGGCAGTTTGTCTCATCTCGTAAGGCAGGTTTGTCTCACTGTGTAAGGCTGGTTTGTCTGTGGAAGGCAGGTTTGTCTCACACGTAAGGAGGTTGGTCTCACTGTATAAGCAGGTTTGTCTGTGTAAGGCGGGTTTGTCTCGCTGCGTAAGGCAGGTTTGTCTCACTGTGTAAGGAACGTTTGTCTCACTGTGTAAGAAAGCTTTGTCTCACTGTATAAGGAAGGTTTGTCTCACTGTGTAAGGAAGGTTTTCTCACTGTGTAAGGCAGGTTTGTCTCTCTGTGTATGGAAGGTTTGTCTCACTGTGTAAGGCAGGTTTGTCTCACGGTAAGGCCGAGTTGTCTCACCGTGTAAGGCAGGTTTGTCTCACTGTGTAAGGAAGGATTGTCTCACTGTGTAAGGCAGGTTCTGTCTCACTGTGTAATGCAGGTTTGTCTCACTGTGTAAGGCAGGTTTGTCTCACTGTGTAAGGCAGGTTTGTCTCACTGTGTAAGGCAGGTTTGTCTCACTGCGTAAAGGCAGGTTTGTCTGTGTAAGGCTGGTTTGTCTCACTGTGTAAGGCAGGTTTGTCTCCTTAAGGCAGATTTATCTACGTACGGCAGTTTTGTCTGCGTAAGGCAGGTTTGTCTCACCGCGTAAGGCAGGTTTGTCTCTCTGTGTATGGAAGGTTTGTCTCACAGTGTAAGGCAGGTTTGTCTCACTGTGTAAGGCAGAGTTGTCTCTCTGTGTTAGGCCGGTTCGTCTCACTGCATAAGCCAGGTTTATCTGTGTAAGGCAGGTTTGTCTTACTGAGGAAGGCAGGTTTGTCTGTGTAAAGCAGGTTTGTCTCACTGCGTAAGGCTGCGTTGTCTCACTGTGTATGGCAGTTTTGTCTCACTGTATAAGACAGGTTTTTCTCACTGTGTAAGGCAAGTTTGTCTCACTCTGCAAGGCAGGTTTGTTTTACTGTGTAAGGCAGATTTTTCTCACTGCGTAAGGCAGGTTTATCTGTGTAAAGCAGGTTTGTCTCACTGCGTAAGGCTGCGTTGTCTCACTGTGTATGGCAGTTTTGTCTCACTGTGTAAGACAGGTTTTTCTCACTGTGTAAGGCAGTTTGTCTCACTGTGCAAGGCAGGTTTGTTTTACTGTGTAAGGCAGATTTATCTCACTGCGTAAGGCAGGTTTGTCTCACTGCGTAAGGCCGGTTTATCTGTGTAAGGTAGGTTTGTCTTACTGCGGAAGGCAGGTTTGTCTGTGTAAAGCAGGTTTGTCTCACTGCGTAAGGCTGCGTTGTCTCACTGTGTATGGCAGGTTTGTCTCACTGTGTAAGGCAGCTTTATCTCAATGTGTAAGGAAAGTTTTGTCTCACTGTGTAAGGCAGGTTTGTCTCACTGTAAGGCAGGTTTGTCTCACTGTGTAAGGCAGGTTTGTCTCGTTGCGTAAGGCAGGTTTGTCTTACTGTGTAAGATATGTTTGTCTCACTGTGTAAGGCAGGTTTGTCTTAATGCGGAAGGCAGGTTTGTCTGTGTAAAGCAGGTTTGTCTCACTGCGTAAGGCTGCGTTGTCTCACTGTTTATGGCAGGTTTGTCTCACTGTGTAAGGCAGCTTTATCTCAATGTGTAAGGAAGGTTTGTCTCACTGTGTAAGGAGGATTTGTCTCACTGTGTAAGGAACATTTGTCACACTGCGTAAGTCAGGTTAGTCTCGATGCGTGAAGCATTTTTGTCTGAGTAAGGCAGGTTTGTCTCACTGTGTAAGGAAGGTTTGTCTCACTGTGTAAGGCATTTTTGCTTCACTGTGTATGGCAGATTTGTCTCACTGTGTACGGAACATTTGTCACACTGCGTGAGGCAGTTAGGTCTGTGTTAGGCAGTTTTGTCTCACTATGTAAGGCAGTTTTGCCTCACTGTGTTAGGCGGGTTTGTCTCACTGTGTAAGGCACGTTTGTTTCACTACATAAGGCAGGTTTGTCTCCCTGTGTAAGGCAGGTTTTTCTCACTGCGTAAGGAAAGTTTGTCTCGCTGTGTAAGGCAGGTTTGTCTGACCGTGTAATGCAGGTTTGTCTCACCGCGTAAGGAGGTTTGTCTCGCTGCGTAAGGCAGGTGTGTCTCACTGTGTAAGGCAGGTTTGTCTGTGTCAGGCAGGTTTGTCTCACTGCTTAAGGAAGTTTTGTCTCACTGCGTAAAGCAGGTTTGTGTCACTGTGTAAATCATTTTTGTCTGCGTAAGGCCGGTTTGTCTCACTGTGTAAGGCAGATTTGTCTCACTGTGTAAGGAACGTTTGTCTCACTGTGTAAGGCAGATTTTTCTCACTGCGTAAGGCAGTTTTGTTTTTGTAAGGCAGTTTTGTCTCACTGCGTAAGGCAGGTGTATCTCACGGTGTAATGTAGGTTTATCTCACTGTGTAAAGCAGGTTTATCTCACTGTATAAGGAAGGTTTGTCTCACTATGTAAGGCAGGTTTGTCTTACTGTGTAAGGAAGGTTTGTCTCACTGTGTAAGGCAGGTGTATCTCATGGTGTAAGGCAGTTTATCTCACTGTGTAAGGAAGGTTTGTCTCACTATGTCAGACAGGTTTGTCTTACTGTGTAAGGAAGGTTTGTCACACTGTGTAAGGAAGGTTTGTCTCACTGTGTAAGGCAGCTGTATCTCACGGTGTAAGACAGTTTATCTCACTGTGTAAGGAAGGTTTGTCTCATTATGTAAGGCAGGTTTGTCTCACTGTATAAGGAAGGTTTGTCTCACTGTGTAAGGAAGGTTTTCTCACTGTGTAAGGCAGGTTTGTCTCTCTGTGTATGGAAGGTTGGTCTCACTGTGTAAGGCAGGTTTGTCTCACTGTAAGGCAGAGTTGTCTCACCGTGGAAGGCAGGTTTGTCTCACTGTGCAAGGAAGGATTGTCTCACTGTGTAAGGCAGGTTTGTCTCACTGTGTAATGCAGTTTTGTCTCACTGTGTAAGGCAGGTTTGTCTCACTGTGTAAGGCAGGTTTGTCTCACTGTGTAAGGCAGGTTTGTCTCACTGCGTTATGGCAGGTTTGTCTCACTGTGTAAGGCAGGTTTGTCTCCTTAAGGCAGATTTATCTACGTAAGGCAGTTTTGTCTGCGTAAGGCAGGTTTGTCTCACCGCGTAAGGCAGGTTTGTCTCTCTGTGTATGGAAGGTTTGTCTCACAGTGTAAGGCAGGTTTGTCTCACTGTGTAAGGCAGAGTTGTCTCTCTGTGTAAGGCAGGTTCGTCTCACTGCATAAGCCAGGTTTATCTGTGTAAGGCAGGTTTGTCTTACTGCGGAAGGCAGGTTTGTCTGTAAAGCAGGTTTGTCTCACTGCGTAAGGCTGCGTTGTCTCACTGTGTATGGCAGTTTTGTCTCATTGTGTAAGACAGGTTTTTCTCACTGTGTAAGGCAAGTTTGTCTCACTGTGCAAGGCAGGTTTGTTTTAGTGTATAAGGCAGATTTTTCTCACTGCGTAAGGCAGGTTTATCTGTGTAAGGCAGGTTTGTCTTACTGCGGAAGGCAGGTTTGTCTGTGTAAAGCAGGTTTGTCTCACTGCGTAAGGCTGCGTTGTCTCACTGTGTATGGCAGTTTTGTCTCACTGTGTGAGACAGGTTTTTCTCACTGTGTAAGGCAATTTGTCTCACTGTGCAAGGCAGGTTTGTTTTACTGTGTAAGGCAGATTTATCTCACTGCGTAAGGCAGGTTTGTCTCACTGCGTAAGGCCGGTTTATCTGTGTAAGGTAGGTTTGTCTTACTGCGGAAGGCAGGTTTGTCTGTGTAAAGCAGGTTTGTCTCACAGCGTAAGGCTGCGTTGTCTCACTGTGTATGGCAGGTTTGTCTCACTGTGTAAGGCAGCTTTATCTCAATGTGTAAGGAAAGTTTTGTCTCACTGTGTAAGGCAGGTTTGTCTCACTGTAAGGCAGGTTTGTCTCAATGTGTAAGGCAGGTTTGTCTCGTTGCGTAAGGCAGGTTTGTCTTACTGTGTAAGGTATGTTTGTCTCACTGTGTAAGGCAGGTTTATCTGTGTAAGGCAGGTTTGTCTTAATGCGGAAGGCAGGTTTGTCTGTGTAAAGCAGGTTTGTCTCACTGCGTAAGGCTGCGTTGTCTCACTGTTTATGGCAGGTTTGTCTCACTGTGTAAGGCAGCTTTATCTCAATGTGTAAGGAAGGTTTGTCTCACTGTGTAAGGAGGATTTGTCTCACTGTGTAAGGAACATTTGTCACACTGCGTAAGGCAGGTTAGGCTCGCTGCGTGAAGCATTTTTGTCTGAGTAAGGCAGGTTTGTCTCACTGTGTAAGGAAGGTTTGTCTCACTGTGTAAGGCATTTTTGCTTCACTGTGTATGGCAGATTTGTCTCACTGTGTACGGAACATTTGTCACACTGCGTGAGGCAGTTAGGTCTGTGTTAGGCAGTTTTGTCTCACTATGTAAGGCAGTTTTGCCTCACTGTGTTAGGCGGGTTTGTCTCACTGTGTAAGGCACGTTTGTTTCACTACATAAGGCAGGTTTGTCTCCCTGTGTAAGGCAGGTTTTTCTCACTGCGTAAGGAAAGTTTGTCTCGCTGTGTAAGGCAGGTTTGTCTGACCGTGTAATGCAGGTTTGTCTCACCGCGTAAGGAGGTTTGTCTCGCAGCGTAAGGCAGGTTTGTCTCACTGTGTAAGGCAGGTTTGTCTCACCGTGTAATGCAGGTTTGTCTCACCGCGTAAGGAGGTTTGTCTCGCTGCGTAAGGCCGGTGTGTCTCACTGTGTAAGGCAGGTTTGTCTGTGTCAGGCAGGTTTGTCTCACTGCTTAAGGAAGTTTTGTCTCACTGCGTTAAGCAGGTTTGTGTCACTGTGTAAATCATTTTTGTCTGCGTAAGGCCGGTTTGTCTCACTGTGTAAGGCAGATTTGTCTCACTGTGTAAGGAACGTTTGTCTCACTGTGTAAGGCAGATTTTTCTCACTGTGTAAGGCAGTTTTGTTTTTGTAAGGCAGTTTTGTCTCACTGCGTAAGGAAGGTTTGTCTCACTGTGTAAGGCAGGTGTATCTCACGGTGTAATGTAGGTTTATCTCACTGTGTAAAGCAGGTTTATCTCACTGTATAAGGAAGGTTTGTCTCACTATGTAAGGCAGGTTTGTCTTACTGTGTAAGGAAGGTTTGTCACACTGTGTAAGGAAGGTTTGTCTCACTGTGTAAGGCAGGTGTATCTCACGGTGTAAGGCAGTTTATCTCACTGTGTAAGGAAGGTTTGTCTCACTATGTCAGGCAGGTTTGTCTTACTGTGTAAGGAAGGTTTGTCTCATTATGTAAGGCAGGTTTGTCTCACTGTGTAAGGCAGGTACATCTCCGGTGTAAGGCAGGTTTATCTCACTGTCTAAGGAAGGTTTGTCTCACTATGTAAGGCAGGTTTGTCTCACTGTGTAAGGAAGGTTTGTCTCACTGTGTATGGAAGGTTTGTCTCACTGTGTAAGGCAGATTTATCTCACGGTGTAAGACAGTTTATCTCACTGTGTAAGGAAGGTTTGTCTCACTATGTAAGGCAGGTTTCTCTCGCTGTGTAAGGAAGGTTTGTCTCACTGTGTAAGGCAGATTTGTCTCACTGTGTAAGGAAGGTTTGTCTCACTGTGTATGGAAGGTTTGTCTCACTGTGTAAGGCAGTTTTTTCTCTCTGTGTCAGGCAGATTAATCTCACGGTGTGAGGCAAGTTTGTATCACTGCGTTAGGTAGGTTTGTCTCACAGCGGAAGGCAGTTTTGTCTCACTACGTAAGGCAGATTTGTCTCACCGCGTAAGGCAGGTTTGTCTCACCGCGTAAGGCAGGTTTGTCTCACCGCGTAAGGCAGGTTTGTCTCACCGCGTAAGGCAGGTTTGTCTCACTGCGTAAAGTATGTTTTTCTGCGTAAGGCAGGTTTGTCTCACCGCGTACGGCACATTTGTCTCACCGCATAAGGTACGTTTGTCTCACCGAGGTAGGCAGGTTTCTCTCTCTGTGTAAGGCAGGTTTGTCTCACTGTGTAAGGCAGGTTTGTCTCGCTGCGTAAGGCAGGTTTGTCTCACTGTGTAAAGTATGTTTGTCTGCGTAATGCGGGGTTGTCTCACCACGTAAGGCACATTTGTCTCATCGCCTAAGGCACATTTGTCTCACCGCGTGAGGCACGTTAGTCTCACCGCCTAAGGCTGGTTTGTCTCACTGTGTTATTCAGGTTTGTCTCACTGTGTAAGGCAGGTTTGTCTCACTGCGGAAGGCATGTTTGTCTGTGTAAGGCAGGTTCGTCTCACTGTGTAAGGCAGGTTTATCTCGCTGCGTAAAGCATTTTTTTCTGCGTAAGGCAGGTTTGTCTCACTATGTAAGGAAGGTTAGTCTCTCTGTGTCAGGCAGGTTCGTCTCACTGCGCAAGGCAGGTTTGTCTGTGTAAAGCAGGTTTGTCTCACTGCGTAAGGCTGCGTTGTCTCACTGTGTATGGCAGGATTGTCTCACTGTGTAAGGCAAGTTTGTCTCACTGTGCAAGGTAGGTTTGTTTTACTGTGTAAGGCAGATTTATCTCACTGCGTAAGGCAGGTTTGTCTCACTGCGTAAGGCAGGTTTGTCTTACTGTGTAAGGCAGGTTCGTCTCACTGCGTAAGGCAGGTTTATCTGTGTAAGGCAGGTTTGTCTTAATGCGGAAGGCAGGTTTGTTTTACTGTATAAGGCAGCTTTATCTCACTGTGTAAGGAACATTTGTCTCACTAAGTAAGGCAGGTTTGTATCACGCGTAAGGAGGTTTGTCTCGCTGTATAAGGCTGGTTTTTCAGTGTAAGGCAGGTTTATCTCACTGCGTAAGGCACGTTTGTCTGTGTAAGGCAGGTTTGTCTCACTATGTAAGGCAGGTTTGTCTCACTATCTAAGGCAGGTTTGTCTCACTGCGTAAGGCAGGTTTGTCTCACTGTGTAAGGCAGGTTTGTCTCACTGTGTAAGGCAGGTTTGTCTCACTGTGTAACGAAGGTTTGTCTCACTGTGTAACGCATGTTCGTTTCACTGTGTAAGGCAGATTTATGTCACTGTGTAAGGCAGATTTATGTCACTGTGTAAGGCAGATTTGTCTCACAGTGAAAGGCAGGTTGGTCGCTCTGTGTAAGGCAGGTTTGTCTCAACGCGTAAGGCAGGTTTGTCTCACTATGTAAGGCAGGTTTGTCTTACTGTGTAAGGAAGGTTTGTCACACTGTGTAAGGAAGGTTTGTCTCACTGTGTAAGGCAGGTGTATCTCACGGTGTAAGGCAGTTTATCTCACTGTGTAAGGAAGGTTTGTCTCACTATGTCAGGCAGGTTTGTCTTACTGTGTAAGGAAGGTTTGTCACACTGTGTAAGGAAGATTTGTCTCACTGTGTAAGGCAGCTGTATCTCACGGTGTAAGACAGTTTATCTCACTGTGTAAGGAAGGTTTGTCTCATTATGTAAGGCAGGTTTGTCTCACTGTGTAAGGCAGGTACATCTCACGGTGTAAGGCAGGTTTATCTCACTGTCTAAGGAAGGTTTGTCTCACTATGTAAGGCAGGTTTGTCTCACTGTGTAAGGAAGGTTTGTCTCACTGTGTATGGAAGGTTTGTCTCACTGTGTAAGGCAGATTTATCTCACGGTGTAAGACAGTTTATCTCACTGTGTAAGGAAGGTTTGTCTCACTATGTAAGGCAGGTTTCTCTCGCTGTGTAAGGAAGGTTTGTCTCACTGTGTAAGGCAGATTTGTCTCACTGTGTAAGGAAGGTTTGTCTCACTGTGTATGGAAGGTTTGTCTCACTGTGTAAGGCAGTTTTTTCTCTCTGTGTCAGGCAGATTTATCTCACTGTGTAAGGCAGGTTTGTCTCACTACGTAAGGCAGGTTTGTCTCACAGCGGAAGGCAGTTTTGTCTCACTACGTAAGGCAGATTTGTCTCACAGCGGAAGGCAGTTTTGTCTCACTACGTAAGGCAGATTTGTCTCACCGCGTAAGGCAGATTTGTCTCGCCGCGTAAGGCACGTTTGTCTCGCTGCGTAAGGCAGGTTTGTCTCACCGCGTAAGGCAGTTTTGTCTCACTGCGTAAAGTATGTTTTTCTGCGTAAGGCAGGTTTGTCTCACCGCGTACGGCACATTTGTCTCACCGCGTAAGGTACGTTTGTCTCACCGAGGTAGGCAGGTTTCTCTCTCTGTGTAAGGCAGGTTTGTCTCACTGTGTAAGGCAGGTTTGTCTCGCTGCGTAAGGCAGGTTTGTCTCACTGTGTAAAGTATGTTTGTCTGCGTAAGGCGGGGTTGTCTCATCGCGTAAGGCACATTTGTCTCACCGCGTAAGGCACATTTGTCTCACCGCGTGAGGCACGTTGGTCTCACCGCCTAAGGCAGGTTTGTCTCACTGTGTTATTCAGGTTTGTCTCACTGTGTAAGGCACGTTTGTCTCACTGCGTAAGGCATGTTTGTCTGTGTAAGGCAGGTTCGTCTCACTGTGTAAGGCAGGTTTATCTCGCTGCGTAAAGCATTTTTTTCTGCGTAAGGCAGGTTTGTCTCACTATGTAAGGAAGGTTTGTCTCTCTGTGTCAGGCAGGTTCGTCTCACTGCGCAAGGCAGGTTTGTCTGTGTAAAGCAGGTTTGTCTCACTGCGTAAGGCTGCGTTGTCTCACTGTGTATGGCAGGATTGTCACACTGTGTAAGGCAAGTTTGTCTCACTGTGCAAGGTAGGTTTGTTTTACTGTGTAAGGCAGATTTATCTCACTGCGTAAGGCAGGTTTGTCTCACTGCGTAAGGCAGGTTTGTCTTACTGTGTAAGGCAGATTCGTCTCACTGCGTAAGGCAGGTTTATCTGTGTAAGGCAGGTTTGTCTTAATGCGGAAGGCAGGTTTGTTTTACTGTATAAGGCAGCTTTATCTCACTGTGTAAGGAACATTTGTCTCACTAAGTAAGGCAGGTTTGTATCACGCGTAAGGAGGTTTGTCTCGCTGTATAAGGCTGGTTTTTCAGTGTAAGGCAGGTTTATCTCACTGCGTAAGGCACGTTTGTCTGTGTAAGGCAGGTTTGTCTCACTATGTAAGGCAGGTTTGTCTCACTATGTAAGGCAGGTTTGTCTCACTATCTAAGGCAGGTTTGTCTCACTGCGTAAGGCAGGTTTGTCTCACTGTGTAAGGCAGGTTTGTCTCACTGTGTAAGGCAGGTGTGTCTCACTGTGTAACGAAGGTTTGTCTCACTGTGTAACGCATGTTCGTTTCACTGTGTAAGGCAGATTTATGTCACTGTGTAAGGCAGATTTATGTCACTGTGTAAGGCAGATTTGTCTCACTGTGAAAGGCAGGTTGGTCGCTCTGTGTAAGGCAGGTTTGTCTCAACGCGTAAGGCAGGTTTGTCTCACTGTGTAAGCCAGTTTTGTCTAACCGTGTAAGGCAGGTTTGTCTCACTGCGTAAGGCAGGTTTGTCTGTGTTAGGCATTTTGTCTCATCTCATAAGGCAGGTTTATCTCACTGCGTAAGGCAGGTTTGTCTCACTGCGTAAGGAAGTTTTGTCTCACTGTGTAAGGCAGGTTTGTCTCACTGTGTATGCCAGGTTTGTCTCACTGCGTCAGGCCGGGATGTCTCTCTGTGTCAGGCTAGTTTTAATCACTGTGTAAGGCTGTTTGTTTCACTGTATATGGCAGGTTTGTCTCACTGCGTAAGGCAGGTTTGTCTCACCGCGTAAGGCAGGTTTGTCTCACCGTGTAAGGCAGGTTTGTCTCACTGTGTAAGGCAGGTTTGTCTCACTGTGTAAGGCAGGTTTGTCTCACTGTGTAAGGCAGGTTTGTCTCACTGTGTAAGGCAGGTTTGTCTCACTGTGTAAGGCAGGTTTGTCTCACTGTGTAACGAAGGTTTGTCTCACTGTGTAACGCATGTTCGTTTCACTGTGTAAGGCAGATTGATGTCACTGTGTAAGGCAGATTTATGTCACTGTGTAAGGCAGATTTGTCTCACTGTGTAAGGCAGGTTGGTCGCTCTGTGTAAGGCTGGTTTGTCTCAACGCGTAAGGCAGGTTTGTCTCACTGTGTAAGCCAGTTTTGTCTAACCGTGTAAGGCAGGTTTGTCTCACTGCGTAATGCAGGTTTGTCTGTGTTAGGCATTTTGTCTCATCTCGTAAGGCAGGTTTGTCTCACTGTGTAAGGCAGGTTTGTCTCACTGTGTATGACAGGTTTGTCTCACTGCGTAAGGCAGGGATGTCTCTCTGCGTAAGGCTGGTTTTTATCACTATGTAAGTCTGTTTGTTTCACGGTGTAAGGCAGGTTTGTCTCACTGTGTAAGGCAGGTTTGTCTCACTGTGTAAGGCAGGTTTGTCTCACTGTGTAACGAAGGTTTGTCTCACTGTGTAAGGCATGTTTGTTTCACTGTGTAAGGCAGATTTATGTCACTGTGTAAGGCATATTTGTCTCACTGTGTAAGGCAGGTTGGTCGCACTGCGTAAGGCAGGTTTGTCTCACCGCGTAAGGCAGGTTTGTCTCACTGTGTAAGCCAGTTTTGTATAACCATGCAAGGCAGCTTTGTCTCACTGCGTAAGGCAGGTTTGTCTGTGTTAGGCAGTTTGTCTCATCTCGTAAGGCAGGTTTGTCTCACTGTGTAAGGCAGGTTTGTCTGTGTAAGGCAGGTTTGTCTCACACGTAAGGAGGTTGGTCTCACTGTATAAGCAGGTTTGTCTGTGTAAGGCAGGTTTGTCTGTGTATGGCGGGTCTGTCTCTCTGCGTAAGGCAGGTTTGTCTCACTGTGTAAGGAACGTTTGTCTCACTGTGTAAGGACGCTTTGTCTCACTGTATAAGGAAGGTTTGTCTCACTGTGGAAGGAAGGTTTGTCTCACTGTGTAAGGCAGGTTTGTCTCACTGTGTAAGGCAGGTTTATCTCACTGTGTAAGGCAGAGTTGTCTCACCGTGTAAGGCAGGTTTGTTTCACTGTGTCAGGAAGGATTGTCTCACTGTGTAAGGCAGGTTTGTCTCACTGTGTAAGGCAGGTTTGTCTCACTGTGTAAGGCAGGTTTGTCTCACTGCGTAAAGGCAGGTTTGTCTGTGTAAGGCAGGTTTGTCTCACTGTGTAAGGCAGGTTTGTCTCCTTATGGCAGATTTATCTACGTAAGGCAGTTTTGTCTGTGTAAGGCAGGTTTGTCTCACCGCGTGAGGCAGGTTTGTCTCTCTGTGTATGGAAGGTTTGTCTCACCGTGTAAGGCAGGTTTGTCTCACTGTGTAAGGCAGAGTTGTCTCACCGTGTAAGGCAGGTTTGTCTCACTGTGTAACGAAGGTTTGTCTCACTGTGTAAGGCATGTTTGTTTCACTGTGTAAGGCAGATTTATGTCACTGTGTAAGGCATATTTGTCTCACTGTGTAAGGCAGGTTGGTCGCACTGCGTGAGGCAGGTTTGTCTCACTGCGTAAGGCATGTTTGTCTGTGTTGGGCATTTTGTCTCATCTCGTAAGGCAGATTTGTCTCACTGTGTAAGGCAGGTTTGTCTGTGTAAGGCAGGTTTGTCTCACACTTAAGGAGGTTGGTCTCACTGTATAAGCAGGTTTGTCTGTGTAAGGCAGGTTTGTCTGTGTAAGGTTGGGTTGTCTCGTTGCGTAAGGCAGGTTTGTCTCACTGTGTAAGGAACGTTTGTCTCACTGTGTAAGGACGCTTTGTCTCACTGTATAAGGAAGGTTTGTCTCACTGTGTAAGGCAGGTTTGTCTCTCTGTGTATGGAAGGTTTGTCTCACTGTGTAAGGCAGGTTTGTCTCACTGTGTAAGGCAGAGTTGTCTCACCGTGTAAGGCAGGTTTGTCTCACTGTGTAAGGAAGGATTGTCTCACTGTGTAAGGCATGTTTGTCTCACTGTGTAATGCAGGTTTGTCTCACTGTGTAAGGCAGGTTTGTATCACTGCGTAAAGGCAGGTTTGTCTCACTGTGTAAGGCAGGTTTGTCTCCTGAAGGCAGATTTATCTACGTAAGGCAGTTTTGTCTGTGTAAGGCAGGTTTGTCTCACCGCGTAAGGCAGGTGTGTCTCTCTGTGTATGGAAGGTTTGTCTCCCAGTGTAAGGCAGGTTTGTCTCACTGTGTAAGGCAGAGTTGTCTCACCGTGTAAGGCAGGTTTGTCTCACTGTGTAAGGAAGGATTGTCTCACTGTGTAAAGTATGTTTGTCTGCGTAAGGCGGGGTTGTCTCATCGCGTAAGGCACATTTGTCTCACCGCGTAAGGCACATTTGTCTCACCGCGTGAGGCACGTTAGTCTCACCGCCTAAGGCAGGTTTGTCTCACTGTGTTATTCAGGTTTGTCTCACTGTGTAAGGCAGGTTTGTCTCACTGCGTAAGGCATGTTTGTCTGTGTAAGGCAGGTTCGTCTCACTGTGTAAGGCAGGTTTATCTCGCTGTGTAAGGACGCTTTGTCTCACTGTATAAGGAAGGTTTGTCTCACTGTGTAAGGCAGGTTTGTCTCTCTGTGTATGGAAGGTTTGTCTCACTGTGTAAGGCAGGTTTGTCTCACTGTGTAAGGCAGAGTTGTCTCACCGTGTAAGGCAGGTTTGTCTCACTGTGTAAGGAAGGATTGTCTCACTGTGTAAGGCAGGTTTGTCTCACTGTGTAATGCAGGTTTGTCTCACTGTGTAAGGCAGGTTTGTCTCACTGCGTAAAGGCAGGTTTGTCTCACTGTGTAAGGCAGGTTTGTCTCCTGAAGGCAGATTTATCTACGTAAGGCAGTTTTGTCTGTGTAAGGCAGGTTTGTCTCACCGCGTAAGGCAGGTGTGTCTCTCTGTGTATGGAAGGTTTGTCTCCCAGTGTAAGGCAGGTTCGTCTCACTGTGTAAGGCAGGTTTATCTCGCTGCGTAAAGCATTTTTTTCTGCGTAAGGCAGGTTTGTCTCACTATGTAAGGAAGGTTTGTCTCTCTGTGTCAGGCAGGTTCGTCTCACTGCGCAAGGCAGGTTTGTCTGTGTAAAGCAGGTTTGTCTCACTGCGTAAGGCTGCGTTGTCTCACTGTGTATGGCAGGATTGTCTCACTGTGTAAGGCAAGTTTGTCTCACTGTGCAAGGTAGGTTTGTTTTACTGTGTAAGGCAGATTTATCTCACTGCGTAAGGCAGGTTTGTCTCACTGTGTAAGGAAGGATTGTCTCACAGTGTAAGGCAGGTTTGTCTCACTGTGTAAGGCAGGTTTGTCTCACTGTGTAAGGCAGATTTATGTCACTGTGTAAGGCAGATTTGTCTTACTGTGTAAGGCAGGTTGGTCGCACTGTGTAAGGCAGGTTTGTCTCACTGTTAAGGAATGTTTGTCTCACTGCATAAGGCAGGTTTGTCTCACTGCGTAAGGCAGGTTAGTCTCACTGTGTAAGGCTGGTTTGTCTCACTGTGTAAGGCAGGTTTGTCTCACTGCGGAAGGCAGGTTTGTCTGTGTAAGGCAGGTTTGTCTCACTGTGTAAGGCAGGTTTGTTTCACTGTGTAAGGAAGGTTTTTCTCACTGTGTAAGGCAGGTTTCTCTCACAGCGTAAGGCAGGTTTGTCTCACTGAGTTAGGCAGGTTTGACTAACTGTGTAAGGCAGGTTTGTCTCACTGTGTAAGGCAGGTTTGACTCACTGTGTAAGGCAGGTTTGTCTCACTGCGTAAGGCAGGTTTGTCTCACTGCGTAAGGCAGGTTTGTCTCACTGCGTAAGGCAGGTTTGTCTCACTGTGTAAGGCAGGTTTGTCTCACTGCGTAAGGCAGGTGTGTCTCACTGCGTAAGGCAGGTTTGTCTCACTGCGTTAGGAAGTTTTGTCTTATTGCGTAAGGCAGGTTTGTCTCGCAGCGTACAGTAGGTTTGTCTCACTGCTTAAGGCAGGTGTGTCTCACTGCGTAAGGCAGGTTTGTCTCACTGCGTAAGGCAGGTTTGTCTCACTGCGTAAGGCAGCTTTGTCTCACTGTGTAAGTTAGGTTTGTCTCACTGTCTATTCAGGTTTGTCTCACTGTTTAAGGCAGGTTTGCCTCACTGTGTAAGGCAGGTTTGTCTCACTGTGTAAGGAATGTTTGTCTCACCGTGTAATGCAGGTTTGTCTCACCGCGTAAGGAGGTTTGTCTCGCAGCGTTAGGCAGGTTTGTCTCACTGTGTAAGGCAGGTTTGTCTCACCGTGTAATGCAGGTTTGTCTCACCGCGTAAGGAGGTTTGTCTCGCTGCGTAAGGCAGGTGTGTCTCACTGTGTAAGGCAGGTTTGTCTGTGTCAGGCAGGTTTGTCTCACTGCTTAAGGAAGTTTTGTCTCACTGCGTAAAGCAGGTTTGTGTCGCTGTGTAAATCATTTTTGTCTGCGTAAGGCCGGTTTGTCTCACTGTGTAAGGCAGATTTGTCTCACTGTGTAAGGAATGTTTGTCTCACTGTGTAAGGCAGATTTGTCTCACTGCGTAAGGCAGTTTTGTTTTTGTAAGGCAGTTTTGTCTCACTGCGTGAGGAAGGTTTGTCTCACTGTGTAAGGCAGGTGTATCTCACGGTGTAATGTAGGTTTATCTCACTGTGTAAAGCAGGTTTATCTCACTGTATAAGGAAGGTTTGTCTCACTATGTAAGGCAGGTTTGTCTTACTGTGTAAGGAAGGTTTGTCACACTGTGTAAGGAAGGTTTGTCTCACTGTGTAAGGCAGGTGTATCTCACGGTGTAAGGCAGTTTATCTCACTGTGTAAGGAAGGTTTGTCTCACTATGTCAGGCAGCTTTGTCTTACAGTGTAAGGAAGGTTTGTCACACTGTGTAAGGAAGGTTTGTCTCATTATGTAAGGCAGGTTTGTCTCACTGTGTAAGGCAGGTACATCTCACGGTGTAAGGCAGGTTTATCTCACTGTCTAAGGAAGGTTGGTCTCACTATGTAAGGCAGGTTTGTCTCACTGTGTAAGGAAGGTTTGTCTCACTGTGTATGGAAGGTTTGTCTCACTGTGTAAGGCAGATTTATCTCACGGTGTAAGACAGTTTATCTCACTGTGTAAGGAAGTTTTGTCTCACTATGTAAGGCAGGTTTCTCTCGCTGTGTAAGGAAGGTTTGTCTCACTGTGTAAGGCAGGTACATCTCACGGTGTAAGGCAGGTTTATCTCACTGTCTAAGGAAGGTTTGTCTCAATATGTAAGGCAGTTTTGTCTCACTGTGTATGGAAGGTTTGTCTCACTGTGTAAGGCAGTTTTTTCTCTCTGTGTCAGGCAGATTTATCTCACGGTGTGAGGCAAGTTTGCATCACTGCGTAAGGTAGGTTTGTCTCACAGCGGAAGGCAGTTTTGTCTCACTACGTAAGGCAGATTTGTCTCACCGCGTAAGGCAGGTTTGTCTCACCGCGTAAGGCAGTTTTGTCTCACTGCGTAAAGTATGTTTTTCTGCGTAAGGCAGGTTTGTCTCACCGCGTACGGCACATTAGTCTCACCGTGTAAGGTACGTTTGTCTCACCGAGGTAGGCAGGTTTGTCTCTCTGTGTAAGGCAGGTTTGTCTCACTGTGTAAGGCAGGTTTGTCTCCCTGTGTAAGGCATGTTTGTCTCACTGTGTAAGGCAGGTTTGTCTCGCTGTGTAAGGCAGGTTTGTCTCACTGTGTAAAGTATGTTTGTCTGCGTAAGGCGGGGCTGTCTCACCGCGTAAGGCACATTTGTCTCACCGCGTAAGGCACATTTGTCTCACCGCGTGAGGCACGTTAGTCTCACCGCCTAAGGCAGGTGTGTCTCACTGTGTTATTCAGGTTTGTCTCACTGTGTAAGGCAGGTTTGTCTCACTGCGGAAGGCATGTTTGTCTGTGTAAGGCAGGTTCGTCTCACTGTGTAAGGCAGGTTTATCTCGCTGCGTAAAGCATTTTTTTCTGCATAAGGCAGGTTTGTCTCACTATGTAAGGAAGGTTTGTCTCTCTGTGTCAGGCAGGTTCGTCTCACTGCGCAAGGCAGGTTTGTCTGTGTAAAGCAGGTTTGTCTCACTGCGTAAGGCTGCGTTGTCTCACTGTGTATGGCAGGTTTGTCTCACTGTGTAAGGCAAGTTTGTCTCACTGTGCAAGGTAGGTTTGTTTTACTGTGTAAGGCAGATTTATCTCACTGCGTAAGGCAGGTTTGTCTCACTGCGTAAGGCAGGTTTGTCTCACTGTGTAAGGCAGGTTCGTCTCACTGCGTAAGGCAGGTTTATCTGTGTAAGGCAGGTTTGTCTTAATGCGGAAGGCAGGTTTGTTTTACTGTATAAGGCAGCTTTATCTCACTGTGTAAGGAACATTTGTCTCACTAAGTAAGGCAGGTTTGTATCACGCGTAAGGAGGTTTGTCTCGCTGTATAAGGCTGGTTTTTCAGTGTAAGGCAGGTTTATCTCACTGTGTAAGGCACGTTTGTCTGTGTAAGGCAGGTTTGTCTCACTATGTAAGGCAGGTTTGTCTCACTATCTAAGGCAGGTTTGTCTCACTGCGTAAGGCAGGTTTGTCTCACTGTGTAAGGCAGGTTTGTCTCACTGTGTAAGGCAGGTTTGTCTCACTGTGTTACGAAGGTTTGTCTCACTGTGTAACGCATGTTCGTTTCACTGTGTAAGGCAGATTGATGTCACTGTGTAAGGCAGATTTATGTCACTGTGTAAGGCAGATTTGTCTCACTGTGTAAGGCAGGTTGGTCGCTCTGTGTAAGGCAGGTTTGTCTCAACGCGTAAGGCAGGTTTGTCTCACTGTGTAAGCCAGTTTTGTCTAACCGTGTAAGGCAGGTTTGTCTCACTGCGTAAGGCAGGTTTGTCTGTGTTAGGCATTTTGTCTCATCTCGTAAGGCAGGTTTATCTCGCTGCGTAAGGCAGGTTTGTCTCACTGCGTAAGGAAGTTTTGTCTCACTGTGTAAGGCAGGTTTGTCTCACTGTGTATGGCAGGTTTGTCTCACTGCATAAGGCCGGGATGTCTCTCTGCGTCAGCCTGGTTTTAATCACTGTGTAAGGCTGTTTGTTTCACTGTGTAAGGCAGGTTTGTCTCACTGCGTAAGGCAGGTTTGTCTCACTGCGTAAGGCAGGTTTGTCTCACTGCGTAAGGCAGGTTTGTCTCACTGTGTAAGGCAGGTTTGTCTCACTGTGTAAGGCAAGTTTGTCTCACTGTGTAACGAAGGTTTGTCTCACTGTGTAACGCATGTTCGTTTCACTGTGTAAGGCAGATTTATGTCACTGTGTAAGGCAGATTTGTCTCACTGTGTAAGGCTGGTTGGTCGCTCTGTGTAAGGCAGGTTTGTCTCAACGCGTAAGGCAGGTTTGTCTCACTGTGTAAGCCAGTTTTGTCTAACCGTGTAAGGCAGGTTTGTCTCACTGCGTAATGCAGGTTTGTTTGTGTTAGGCATTTTGTCTCATCTCGTAAGGCAGGTTTGTCTCACTGCGTAATGCAGGTTTGTCTCACTGTGTATGACAGGTTTGTCTCACTGCGTAAGACAGGGATGTCTCTCTGCGTAAGGCTGGTTTTTATCACTGTGTAAGGCTGTTTGTTTCACTGTGTAAGGCAGGTTTGTCTCACTGTGTAAGGCAGGTTTGTCTCACTGTGTAAGGCATGTTTGTCTCACTGTGTAATGAAGGTTTGTCTCACTGTGTAAGGCATATTTGTTTCACTGTGTAAGGCAGATTTATGTCACTGTGTAAGGCATATTTGTCTCACTGTGTAAGGCAGGTTGGTCGCACTGCGTAAGACAGGTTTGTCTCACCGCGTAAGGCAGGTTTGTCTCACTGTGTAAGCCAGTTTTGTCTAACCATGTAAGGCAGCTTTGTCTCACTGCGTAAGGCAGGTTTGTCTGTGTTAGGCAGTTTGTCTCATCTCGTAAGGCAGTTTTGTCTCACTGTGTAAGGCAGGTTTGTCTGTGTAAGCAGGTTTGTCTCACACGTAAGGAGGTTGGTCTCACTGTATAAGCAGGTTTGTCTGTGTAAGGCAGGTTTGTCTGTGTAAGGCGGGTTTGTCTCGCTGCGTAAGGCAGGTTTGTCTCACTGTGTAAGGAACGTTTGTCTCACTGTGTAAGGACGCTTTGTCTCACTGTATAAGGAAGGTTTGTCTCACTGTGGAAGGAAGGTTTGTCTCACTTTGTAAGGCAGGTTTGTCTCTCTGTGTATGGAAGGTTTGTCTCTCTGTGTATGGAAGGTTTGTCTCACTGTGTAAGGCAGGTTTGTCTCACTGTGTAAGGCAGAGTTGTCTCACCGTGTAAGGCAGGTTTGTTTCACTGTGTCAGGAAGGATTGTCTCACTGTGTAAGGCAGGTTTGTCTCACAGTGTAAGGCAGGTTTGTCTCACTGTGTAAGGCAGGTTTGTCTGTGTAAGCAGGTTTGTCTCACACGTAAGGAGGTTGGTCTCACTGTATAAGCAGGTTTGTCTGTGTAAGGCAGGTTTGTCTGTGTAAGGCGGGTTTGTCTCGCTGCGTAAGGCAGTTTTGTCTCACTGTGTAAGGAACGTTTGTCTCACTGTGTAAGGACGCTTTGTCTCACTGTATAAGGAAGGTTTGTCTCACTGTGGAAGGAAGGTTTGTCTCACTTTGTAAGGCAGGTTTGTCTCTCTGTGTATGGAAGGTTTGTCTCTCTGTGTATGGAAGGTTTGTCTCACTGTGTAAGGCAGGTTTGTCTCACTGTGTAAGGCAGAGTTGTCACACCGTGTAAGGCAGGTTTGTTTCACTGTGTCAGGAAGGATTGTCTCACTGTGTAAGGCAGGTTTGTCTCACAGTGTAAGGCAGGTTTGTCTTACTGTGTAAGGCAGGTTTGTCTCCTTAAGGCAGATTTATCTACGTAAGGCAGTTTTGTCTGTGTAAGGCAGGTTTGTCTCACTGTGTAAGGCAGGTTTGTCTCTCTGTGTATGGAAGGTTTGTCTCACAGTGTAAGGCAGGTTTGTCTCACTGTGTAAGGCAGAGTTGTCTCACCGTGTAAGGCAGGTTTGTCTCACTGTGTAAGGAAAAATTGTCTCACCGTGCAAGGCAGGTTTGTCTCACTGTGTAACGAAGGTTTGTCTCACTGTGTAAGGCATGTTTGTTTCACTGTGTAAGGCAGATTTATGTCACTGTGTAAGGCATATTTGTCTCACTGTGTAAGGCAGGTTGGTCGCACTGCGTAAGGCAGGTTTGTCTCACCGCGTAAGGCAGGTTTGTCTCACTGCGTAAGGCATGTTTGTCTGTGTAAGGCAGGTTTGTCTCACACTTAAGGAGGTTGGTCTCACTGTATAAGCAGGTTTGTCTGTGTAAGGCAGGTTTGTCTGTGTAAGGTGGGTTTGTCTCGCTGCGTAAGGCAGGTTTGTCTCACTGTGTAAGGAAAGTTTGTCTCACTGTGTAAGGACGCTTTGTCTCACTGTATAAGGAAGGTTTGTCTCACTGTGTAAGGCAGGTTTGTCTCTCTGTGTATGGAAGGTTTGTCTCACTGTGTAAGGCAGGTTTGTCTCACTGTGTAAGGCAGAGTTGTCTCACCGTGTAAGGGAGGTTTGTCTCACTGTGTAAGGAAGGATTGTCTCACTGTGTAAGGCAGGTTTGTCTCACTGTGTAAAGCAGGTTTGTCTCACTGTGTAAGGCAGGTTTGTCTCACTGCGTAAAGGCAGGTTTGTCTGTGTGAGGCAGGTTTGTCTCACTGTGTAAGGCAGTTTTGCCTCCTTAAGGCAGATTTATCTACGTAAGGCAGTTTTGTCTGTGTAAGGCAGGTTTGTCTCACCGCGTAAGGCAGGTTTGTCTCTCTGTGTATGGAAGGTTTGTCTCATAGTGTAAGGCAGAGTTGTCTCACTGTGTACGGCAGGTTTGTCTCACTGTGTAACGAAGGTTTGTCTCACTGTGTAAGGCATGTTTGTTTCACTGTGTAAGGCAGATTTATGTCACTGTGTAAGGCATATTTGTCTCACTGTGTAAGGCAGGTTGGTCGCACTGCGTAAGGCAGGTTTGTCTCACCGCGTAAGGCAGGTTTGTCTCACTGTGTAAGCCAGTTTTGTCTAACCGTGTAAGGCAGCTTTGTCTCACTGCGTAAGGCAGGTTTGTCTGTGTTAGGCAGTTTGTCTCATCTCGTAAGGCAGGTTTGTCTCACTGTGTAATGCAGGTTTGTCTGTGTAAGGCAGGTTTGTCTCACACGTAAGGAGGTTGGTCTCACTGTATAAGCAGGTTTGTCTGTGTAAGGCAGGTTTGTCTGTGTAAGGCAGGTTTGTCTCACTATTAAGGAATGTTTGTCTCACTGCGTAAGGCAGGTTTGTCTCACTGCGTAAGGCAGGTTAGTCTCACTGTGTAAGGCTAGTTTGTCTCACTGTGTAAGGCAGGTTTGTCTCACTGCGGAAGGCAGGTTTGTCTGTGTAAGGCAGGTTTGTTTCACTGTGTAAGTTAGGTTTGTCTCACTGTGTAAGGAATGTTTGTCTCACTGTGTAAGGCAGGTTTATCTCACGGTGTAAGGCAGGTTTATTTCACTGTGTAAGGCAGGTTTGTCTCACTACGTAAGGCAGGTTTATCTATGTGGGGCAGATTTGTCTGTGTAAGGCAGTTTCGTCTCACTGCGTAAGGCAGGTTTGTCTGTGTAAGGCAGGTTTGTCTCACTATGTAAGGCAGGTTTGTCTCACTATGTAAGGCATGTTTGTCTCACTGTGTAATTCAGATTGGTCGGCGTAAGGCAGGTTTGTCTCACTGCGTAAGGCATTTTTTTCTGCGTAAGGCAGGTTTGTCTCACTATGTAAGGAAGGTTTGTCTCTCTGTGTAAGGCAGGTTCGTCTCACTGCGTAAGGCAGATTTGTCTCACTGTGTAAGGCAGGTTTGTCTCACTTTGTAAGGCAGGTTTGCCTCACTATCTAAGGCAGGTTTGTCTCACTATCTAAGGCAGGTTTGTCTCACTGTGTAAGGCAGGTTTATCTCGCTGCGTAAAGCATTTTTTTCTGCTTAAGGCCGGTTTGTCTCACTATGTAAGGAAGGTTTGTCTCACTGTGTAAGGCAGGTTTGTCTCACTGTGTAAGTCAGGTTTGTCTCACTGTGTAAGGCAGGTTTGTCTCACTGTGTAAGACAGGTTTTTCTCACTGTGTAAGGCACGTTTGTCTCACTGTGTAAGGCAGGTTTGTCTCACTGCGTAAGGAAGGTTTGTCACACTGTATAAGGCAGGTTTGTCTCACTGCGTAAGGCAGGTTTATCTGTGTAAGGCAGGTTTGTCTTAACGCGGAAGGCAGGTTTATCTCACTGCGTAAGGCACGTTTGTCTGTGTAAGGCAGGTTTGTCTCACTGTGTATGGCAGGTTTGTCTCACTATGTAAGGCAGGTTTGTCTCACTATCTAAGGCAGGTTTGTCTCACTGTGTAAGGCAGGTTTATCTCGCTGCGTAAAGCATTTTTTTCTGCTTAAGGCCGGTTTGTCTCACTATGTAAGGAAGGTTTGTCTCACTGTGTAAGGGAGGTTTGTATCACTGTGTAAGGCAGGTTTGTCTCACTGTGTAAGGCAGGTTTGTCTCACTGTGTAAGGCAGGTTTGTCTCACTGTGTAAGGCAGGGTTGTCTCACTGCGTAAGGCAGATTTTTCTCCCTGTGTAAGGAACATTTGTCACACTGCGTGAGGCAGTTTTGTCTGTGTTTGGCAGGTTTGTCTCACTGTGTAAGGCAGCTTTGTCTGTGTGAGGCAGCTTTTTCTCACTACGTAAGGCAGGTTTGTCTCACTACGTAAGGCAGCTTTGTCGAGTTAAGGCAGGTTTGGCTCCCTGCGTAAAGCAGGTTTGTCTCACCGTGTAAGGCAGGTTTGTCTCACCGCGTAAGGAAGGTTTGTCTCACTGTCTAAAGCAGGTTTGTCTCACCGTGTAAGGCAGGTTTGTCTCACCGCGTAAGGAGATTTGTCTCGCAACGTAAGGCAGGTTTGTCTCACCGCGTAAGGCAAGTTTGTCTCACTGCGTTACGCAGTTTTGTCTGTGTCAGGCAGTTTTGTATCTCTGCTTAAGGAAGATTTGTCTCGCTGCGTAAGGCAGGTTTGTGTCGCTGTGTAAATCATTTTTGTCTGTGTAAGGCCGGTTTGTCTCACTGTGTTAGGCAGATTTGTCTCACTGTGTAAGGAACGTTTGTCTCACTGTGTAAGGCAGATTTGTCTCACTGCATAAGGCAGTTTTGTTTTTGCAACGCAGTTTTGTCTCACTGCATAAGGAAGATTTGTCTCACTGTGTAAGGAAGGTTTGTCTCACTGTGCAAGGCAGGTTTGTCTCACTGTGTAAGGAAGATTTGTCTCACTGTGTAAGGCAGGTGTATCTCACTATATAAGGCAGGTTTGTCTCACTATGTAAGGCAGATTTGTCTCACTGCATAAGGCAGTTTTGGTTTTGTAAGGCATTTTTGTCTCACTGCGTAAGGAAGGTTTGTCTCACTGTGTAAGGCAGGTGTATCTCAAGGTGTAAGGCAGGTTTATCTCACTGTGTAAGGCAGGTTTATCTCACTGTGTAAGGCATGTTTATCTCACTGTGTAAGGAAGGTTTGTCTCACTATGTAAGGCAGGTTTGTCTTATTGTATAAAGAAGGTTTGTCTCACTGTCTGAGGCAGGTGTATCTCACGGTGTAAGGCAGTTGATCTAACTGTGTAAGGAAGGTTTGTCTCACTATGTAAGGCAGGTTTATCTCACGCGTAAGGAGGTTTGTCTCGCTGTATAAGGCTGGTTTTTCTGTGTAAGGCAGGTTTATCTCACTGCGTAAGGCAGGTTTATCTCACTGTGTAAGGCTGGTTTGTCTCACTGTGTAAGGCAGGTTTGTCTCACTGTGTAAGGCAGGTTTGTCTCACTGCGTAAGGCAGGTTTGTCTCACTGTGTAAGGCAGGTTTGTCTCACTGTGTAAGGCAGGTTTGTCTCACTGTATAAGGCAGGTTTGTCTCACTGTGTAAGACAGGTTTGTCTCACTGTGTAAGGCAGGTTTGTCTCACTGTGTAAGGCAGGTTTGTCTCACTGCGTAAGGAAGGTTTGTCACACTGTTTAAGGCAGGTTTGTCTCACTGTGTAAGGCAGATTTGTCTCATTGTGTAAGGAACATTTGTCACACTGCGTGAGGCAGTTTTATCTGTGTTTGGCAGGTTTGTCTCACTGTGTAAGGCAGCTTTGTCTGTGTGAGGCAGCTTTTTCTCACTACGTAAGGCAGGTTTGTCTCACTACGTAAGGTAGCTTTGTCGAGTTAAGGCAGGGTTGTCTCCCTGCGTAAAGCAGGTTTGTCTCACCGTGTAAGGCAGGTTTGTCTCAACGCGTAAGGAAGGTTTGTCTCACTGTCTAAAGCAGGTTTGTCTCACCGTGTAAGGCAGGTTTGTCTCACCGCGTAAGGAGATTTGTCTCGCTGCGTAAGGCAGGTTTGTCTCACCGTGTAAGGCAAGTTTGTCTCACTGCGTTATGCAGTTTTGTCTGTGTAAGGCAGTTTTGTCTCACTGCGTAAGGCTGGTTTGTCTCACTGCGTAAGGCCGGTATGTCTCACTGTGTAAGGCAGATTTGTCTCACTGTGTAAGGAACGTTTGTCTCACTGTGTAAGGCAGGTTTGTCTCACTGTGTAAGGCAGGTTTGTTTTTGTTAGGCAGTTTTGTCTCACTGCGTAAGGAAGATTTGTCTCACTGTGTAAGGCAGGTTTGTCTCACTGTGTAAGGCAGGTTAGTGTCACTGTGTAAGGAAGGTTTGTCTCACTGTGTAAGGCAGGTGTATCTCACGGTGTAAGGCAGGTTTATCTCACTGTGTAAGGAAGGTTTGTCTCACTATGTAAGGCAGGTTTGTCTTACTGTGTAAGGCCGGTTTGTCTCACTGTCTAAGACAGGTTTTTCACACTGTGTAAGGCAGGTTTGTCACTGCGTAATTCACATTTGTCTCACCGCCTAAGTCACGTTTGTCTCACCGAGGTAGGCAGGTTTGTCTCACTGTGTAAGGCAGGTTTGTCTCACTGTGTAAGGCAGGTTTGTCTCGCTGCGTAAGGCAGGTTTGTCTCACTGTGTAAAGTATGTTTGTCTGCATAAGGCAGGTTCGTTTCACCGCTTAAGGCACATTTGTCTCACCGCCTAAGGCAGGTTTGTCTCACTGTGTTATTCAGGTTTGTCTCACTGTGTAAGCCAGGTTTGTCTGTGTAAGGCAGGTTTGTCTCACTATGTAAGGCAGGTTTGTCTCTCTGTGTCAGGCAGGTTTGTCTAACTGTGTAAGGCAGGTTTATATGTGTAAGGCAGGTTTGTCTCACTGTGCAAGGCAGGACTATCTGTGCAAAGCAGGTTTGTCTCACTGTGTAAGGCTGCGTTGTCTCACTGTGTATGGCAGGTTTGTCTCACTGTGTAAGACAGGTTTTTCTCACTGTGTAAGGCAAGTTTGTCTCACTGTGCAAGGCAGGTTTGTTTTACTGCGTAAGGCAGATTTATCTCACTGCGTAAGGAAGATTTGTCTCACTGTGTAAGGAAGGTTTGTCTCATTGTGCAAGGCAGGTTTGTCTCACTGTGTAAGGAAGGTTTGTCTCACTGTGTAAGGCAGGTGTATCTCACTATATAAGGCAGGTTTGTCTCACTATGTAAGGCAGATTTGTCTCACTGCATAAGGCAGTTTTGTTTTTGTAACGCAGTTTTGTCTCACTGCGTAAGGAAGATTTGTCTCACTGTGTAAGGAAGGTTTGTCTCACTGTGCAAGGCAGGTTTGTCTCACTGTGTAAGGAAGGTTTGTCTCACTGTGTAAGGCAGTTTTGGTTTTGTAAGGCATTTTTGTCTCACTGCGTAAGGAAGATTTGTCTCACTGTGTAAGGCAGGTGTATCTCAAGGTGTAAGGCAGGTTTATCTCACTGTGTAAGGCAGGTTTATCTCACTGTGTAAGGCATGTTTATCTCACTGTGTAAGGAAGGTTTGTCTCACTATGTAAGGCAGGTTTGTCTTATTGTATAAAGAAGGTTTGTCTCACTGTCTGAGGCAGGTGTATCTCACGGTGTAAGGCAGTTGATCTCACTGTGTAAGGAAGGTTTGTCTCACTATGTAAGGCAGGTTTGTCTCACGCGTAAGGAGGTTTGTCTCGCTGTATAAGGCTGGTTTTTCTGTGTAAGGCAGGTTTATCTCACTGCGTAAGGCAGGTTTATCTCACTGTGTAAGGCTGGTTTGTCTCACTGTGTAAGGCAGGTTTGTCTCACTGCGTAAGGCAGGTTTGTCTCACTGTGTAAGGCAGGTTTGTCTCACTGTGTAAGGCAGGTTTGTCTCACTGTATAAGGCAGGTTTGTCTCACTGTGTAAGACAGGTTTGTCTCACTGTGTAAGGCAGGTTTGTCTCACTGTGTAAGGCAGGTTTGTCTCACTGCGTAAGGAAGGTTTGTCACACTGTTTAAGGCAGGTTTGTCTCACTGTGTAAGGCAGATTTGTCTCACTGTGTAAGGAACATTTGTCACACTGCGTGAGGCAGTTTTATCTGTGTTTGGCAGGTTTGTCTCACTGTGTAAGGCAGCTTTGTCTGTGTGAGGCAGCTTTTTCTCACTACGTAAGGCAGGTTTGTCTCACTACGTAAGGCAGCTTTGTCGAGTTAAGGCAGGGTTGTCTCCCTGCGTAAAGCAGGTTTGTCTCACCGTGTAAGGCAGGTTTGTCTCAACGCGTAAGGAAGGTTTGTCTCACTGTCTAAAGCAGGTTTGTCTCACCGTGTAAGGCAGGTTTGTCTCACCGCGTAAGGAGATTTGTCTCGCTGCGTAAGGCAGGTTTGTCTCACCGTGTAAGGCAAGTTTGTCTCACTGCGTTATGCAGTTTTGTCTGTGTAAGGCAGTTTTGTCTCACTGCGTAAGGCTGGTTTGTCTCACTGCGTAAGGCCGGTATGTCTCACTGTGTAAGTCAGATTTGTCTCACTGTGTAAGGAACGTTTGTCTCACTGTGTAAGGCAGGTTTGTCTCACTGTGTAAGGCAGGTTTGTTTTTGTTAGGCAGTTTTGTCTCACTGCGTAAGGAAGATTTGTCTCACTGTGTAAGGCAGGTTTGTCTCACTGTGTAAGGCAGGTTAGTGTCACTGTGTAAGGAAGGTTTGTCTCACTGTGTAAGGCAGGTGTATCTCACGGTGTAAGGCAGGTTTATCTCACTGTGTAAGGAAGGTTTGTCTCACTATGTAAGGCAGGTTTGTCTTACTGTGTAAGGCCGGTTTGTCTCACTGTCTAAGACAGGTTTTTCACACAGTGTAAGGCAGGTTTGTCTCACTGCGTAATTCACATTTGTCTCACCGCCTAAGTCACGTTTGTCTCACCGAGGTAGGCAGGTTTGTCTCACTGTGTAAGGCAGGTTTGTCTCACTGTGTAAGGCAGGTTTGTCTCGCTGCGTAAGGCAGGTTTGTCTCACTGTGTAAAGTATGTTTGTCTGCATAAGGCAGGTTCATTTCACCGCTTAAGGCACATTTGTCTCACCGCCTAAGGCACTTTAGTCTCACCGCGTAAGGCAGGTTTGTCTCACTGTGTTATTCAGGTTTGTCTCACTGTGTAAGCCAGGTTTGTCTGTGTAAGGCAGGTTTGTCTCACTATGTAAGGCAGGTTTGTCTCTCTGTGTCAGGCAGGTTTGTCTAACTGTGTAAGGCAGGTTTATATGTGTAAGGCAGGTTTGTCTCACTGTGCAAGGCAGGACTATCTGTGCAAAGCAGGTTTGTCTCACTGTGTAAGGCTGCGTTGTCTCACTGTGTATGGCAGGTTTGTCTCACTGTGTAAGACAGGTTTTTCTCACTGTGTAAGGCAAGTTTGTCTCACTGTGCAAGGCAGGTTTGTTTTACTGTGTAAGGCAGATTTATCTCACTGCGTAAGGCAGGTTTGTCTCACTGCGTAAGGCAGGTTTGTCTCACTGCGTAAGGCAGGTTTGCCTCACTGCGTAAGGCAAGTCTGCCTCACTGCGTAAGGCAGGTTTGTCTCACTGCGTAAGGCAGGTTTGTCTCACTGCGTAAGGCAGGTTTTTTTCATTGCGTAAGGCAGGTTTGTCTCACTGCGTAAGGCAGGTTTGTCTCACTGCTTAAGGCAGGTTTGTCTCACTGCTTAAGGCAGGTTTGCCTCACTGCGTAAGGCAGGTTTGTCTCAGTGCGTAAGGCAGGTTTGTCTCACTGCGTAAGGCAGGTTTGTCTCACTGCGTAACGCAGGTTTGTCCGTGTAAGGCACATTTGTCTCACTGTGTGAGGCAGGTTTGTCTTTGTAAGGCAGGTTTGTCTCACTGTGTAAGGAAGGTTTCTCTCACAGTGTAAGCAGGTTTGTCTCACTGTGTGAAGCAGGTTTGTCTCACTGCGTAAGGCAGGTTTGTCTCACTGCGTAAGGCAGGTTTGTCTCACTACGTAAGTCAGGTTTGTCTCACTGCGTAAGGCAGGTTTGTCTCCCTGCGTAAGGCAGGTTTGTCTCACTGCGTAAGGCAGGTTTGTCTCACTGCGTAAGGCAGGTTTGTCTCACTGCGTAAGGCAGGTTTGTCTCACTGCGTAAGGCAGGTTTGTCTCACTGCGTAAGGCAGGTTTGTCTCACAGCGTAAGGCAGGTTTGTCTCACTGCGTAAGGCAGGTTTGTCTCACTGCGTAAGGCATGTTTGTCTCACAGCGTAAGGCATGTTTGTCTCACTGCGTAAGGCAGGTTTGTATCACTGCGTAAGGCAGGTTTGTTTGTGTAAGGCAGTTTTGTCTCACTGTGTAAGGCAGGTTTGTCTGTGTAAGGCAGGTTTGTCTCACTTCGTAAGGCTGGTTTGTCTCCCTGTGTTAGGCAGGTTTGTCTTTCTAAGTTAGGTTTGTCTCAGCGCGTAAGGAGGTTTGTCTCACTGTATAAGGCAGGTTTGTCTCACTGTATAATGTTTGTTTGTTTCACTGTGTAAGCCAGATTTATCTCACTGTGTAAGGCAGGTTTGTCTCACAGTGTAAGGCAGGTTTGTCTGTTTAAGGCAGGTTTCTCTGTGTAAGGCAGATTTGTCTGTGTAAGGCAGGTTTGTCTCACTGTGTAAGGCAGGTTTGTCAGTGTAAGGCAGGTTTGTCTCACTGTGTAAGGCAGATTTGTCTCACTGTGTAAGGCAGGTTTGTCTCACTGTGTAAGGAAGGTTTGTCTCACTGTGTAAGGAAGGTTTGTCTCACTGTGTATGGCAGGTTTGTCTCACTGTGTAAGACAGGTTTTTCTCACTGTGTAAGGCAAGTTTGTCTCACTGTGCAAGGCAGGTTTGTTTTACTGTGTAAGGCAGATTTATCTCACTGCGTAAGGCAGGTTTGTCTCACTGCGTAAGGCAGGTTTGTCTCACTGCGTAAGGCAGGTTTGCCTCACTGCGTAAGGCAAGTTTGCCTCATTGCGTAAGGCAGGTTTGTCTCACTGCGTAAGGCAGGTTTGTCTCACTGCGTAAGGCAGGTTTTTTTCATTACGTAAGGCAGGTTTGTCTCACTGCGTAAGGCAGGTTTGTCTCACTGCTTAAGGCAGGTTTGTCTCACTGCTTAAGGCAGGTTTGCCTCACTGCGTAAGGCAGGTTTGTCTCAGTGCGTAAGGCAGGTTTGTCTCACTGCGTAAGGCAGGTTTGTCTCACTGCGTAAGGCAGGTTTGTCCGTGTAAGGCACATTTGTCTCACTGTGTGAGGCAGGTTTGTCTTTGTAAGGCAGGTTTGTCTCACTGTGTAAGGAAGGTTTCTCTCACAGTGTAAGCAGGTTTGTCTCACTGTGTGAAGCAGGTTTGTCTCACTGCGTAAGGCAGGTTTGTCTCACTGCGTAAGGCAGGTTTGTCTCACTACGTAAGTCAGGTTTGTCTCACTGCGTAAGGCAGGTTTGTCTCCCTGCGTAAGGCAGGTTTGTCTCACTGCGTAAGGCAGGTTTGTCTCACTGCGTAAGGCAGGTTTGTCTCACTGCGTAAGGCAGGTTTGTCTCACTGCGTAAGGCAGGTTTGTCTCACTGCGTAAGGCAGGTTTGTCTCACTGCGTAAGGCAGGTTTGTCTCACTGCGTAAGGCATGTTTGTCTCACAGCGTAAGGCATGTTTGTCTCACTGCGTAAGGCAGGTTTGTATCACTGCGTAAGGCAGGTTTGTTTGTGTAAGGCAGTTTTGTCTCACTGTGTAAGGCAGGTTTGTCTGTGTAAGGCAGGTTTGTCTCACTTCGTAAGGCTGGTTTGTCTCCCTGTGTTAGGCAGGTTTGTCTTTCTAAGTTAGGTTTGTCTCAGCGCGTAAGGGGGTTTGTCTCACTGTATAAGGCAGGTTTGTCTCACTGTGTTAGGAAGGTTTGTCTCACTGTGTAAGGCACGTTTGTCTCACATCGTCAGGCTGGTTTGTCTCCCTGTGTTAGGCAGGTTTGTCTATGTAAGTTAGGTTTGTCTCAGCGCGTAAGGAGGTTTGTCTCAATGTGTAAGGCATGTTTGTCTCACTGTGTAATTCAGGTTTTCTGTTTAAGGCAGTTTTGTCTCACAGTGTAAGTCTGGTTTGTCTCACTGTGAAATGCAGGTTTGTCTCACTGTGTAAGGCAGGTGTGTATCACTGTGTGAGGCAGGTTTGTCTCACTGCGTAAGGCAGGTTTGTCTCACTGCGTAAAGTATGTTTTTCTGCGTAAGGCAGGTTTGTCTCACTGCGTAATTCACATTTGTCTCACCGCGTAAGTCATGTTTGTCTCACCGAGGTAGGCAGGTTTGTCTCACTGTGTTAGGCAGATTTGTCTCGCTGCGTAAGGCAGGTTTGTCTCACTGTGTAAAGTATGTTTGTCTGCATAAGGCAGGTTCGTTTCACCGCTTAAGGCACATTTGTCTCACCGCGTAAGGCACTTTAGTCTCACCGCGTAAGGCAGGTTTGTCTCACTGTGTTATTCAGGTTTGTCTCACTGTGTTATTCAGGTTTATCTCACTGTGTAAGCCATGTTTGTCTGTGTAAGGCAGGTTTGTCTCACTATGTAAGGCAGGTTTGTCTCACTATGTAAGCAGGTTTGTCTCTCTGTGTCAGGCAGGTTTGTCTCACTGTGTAAGGCAGGTTTATATGTGTAAGGCAGGTTTGTCTTACTGCGGAAGGCAGGTTTATCTGTGCAAAGCAGGTTTGTCTCACTGCGTAAGGCTGCGTTGTCTCACTGTGTATGGCAGGTTTGTCTCACTGTGTAAGACAGGTTTTTCTCACTGTGTAAGGCAAGTTTGTCTCACTGTGCAAGGCAGGTTTGTTTTACTGTGTAAGGCAGATTTATCTCACTGCGTAAGGCAGTTTTGTCTCACTGCGTAAGGCAGGTTTGTCTCACTGTGTAAGGCAGGTTTATATGTGTAAGGCAGGTTTGTCTTACTGCGGAAGGCAGCTTTATCTGTGCAAAGCAGGTTTGTCTCACTGCGTAAGGCTGCGTTGTCTCACTGTGTATGGCAGGTTTGTCTCACTGTGTAAGACAGGTTTGTCTCACTGTGTAAGGCAAGTTTGTCTCACTGTGCAAGGCAGGTTTGTTTTACTGTGTAAGGCAGATTTATCTCACTGCGTAAGGCAGTTTTGTCTCACTGCGTAAGGCAGGTTTGTCTCACTGTGTAAGGCAGGTTTATATGTGTAAGGCAGGTTTGTCTTACTGCGGAAGGCAGGTTTATCTGTGCAAAGCAGGTTTGTCTCACTGCGTAAGGCTGCGTTGTCTCACTGTGTATGGCAGGTTTGTCTCACTGTGTAAGACAGGTTTTTCTCACCGTGTCAGGCAAGTTTGTCTCACTGTGCAAGGCAGGTTTGTTTTACTGTGTAAGGCAGATTTATCTCACTGCGTAAGGCAGGTTTGTCTCACTGCGTAAGGCAGGTTTGTCTCACTGCGTAAGGCAGGTTTGCCTCACTGCGTAAGGCAAGTTTGCCTCACTGCGTAAGGCAGGTTTGTCTCACTGCGTAAGGCAGGTTTGTCTCACTGCGTAAGGCAGGTTTTTCTCATTGCGTAAGGCAGGTTTGTCTCACTGCGTAAGGCAGGTTTGTCTCACTGCTTAAGGCAGGTTTGTCTCACTGCTTAAGGCAGGTTTGCCTCACTGCGTACGGCAGGTTTGTCTCAGTGCGTAAGGCAGGTTTGTCTCAGTGCGTAAGGCAGGTTTGTCTCACTGCGTAAGGCAGGTTTGTCTCACTGCGTAAGGCAGGTTTGTCCGTGTAAGGCACATTTGTCTCACTGTGTGAGGCAGGTTTGTCTTTGTAAGGCAGGTTTGTCTCACTGTGTAAGGAAGGTTTCTCTCACAGTGTAAGCAGGTTTGTCTCACTGTGTGAAGCAGGTTTGTCTCACTGCGTAAGGCAGGTTTGTCTCACTGCGTAAGGCAGGTTTGTCTCACTACGTAAGTCAGGTTTGTCTCACTACGTAAGTCAGGTTTGTCTCACTGCGTAAGGCAGGTTTGTCTCACTGCGTAAGGCAGGTTTGTCTCACTGCGTAAGGCAGGTTTGTCTCACTGCGTAAGGCAGGTTTGTCTCACTGCGTAAGGCAGGTTTGTCTCACTGTGTAAGGCAGGTTTGTCTCACTGCGTAAGGCAGGTTTGTCTCACAGCGTAAGGCAGGTTTGTCTCACTGCGTAAGGCAGGTTTGTCTCACTGCGTAAGGCATGTTTGTCTCACAGCGTAAGGCATGTTTGTCTCACTGCGTAAGGCAGGTTTGTATCACTGCGTAAGGCAGGTTTGTCTGTGTAAGGCAGATTTGTCTCACTGTGTAAGGCAGGTTTGTCTGTGTAAGGCTGGTTTGTCTCCCTGTGTTAGGCAGGTTTGTCTTTCTAAGTTAGGTTTGTCTCACTGTATAAGGCAGGTTTGTCTCACTGTATAATGTTTGTTTGTTTCACTGTGTAAGCCAGATTTATCTCACTGTGTAAGGCAGGTTTGTCTCACAGTGTAAGGCAGGTTTGATTCACAGTGTAAGGCAGGTTTGTCTGTTTAAGGCAGGTTTTTCTGTGTAAGGCAGATTTGTCTCACTGTGTAAGGCAGGTTTGTCTCACTGTGTAAGGCAGGTTTGTCTCACTGTGTAAGGCAGGTTTGTCTCACTGTGTAAGGCAGGTTTGTCAGTGTAAGGCAGGTTTGTCTCACTGTGTAAGGCAGATTTGTCTCACTGTGTAAGGCAGGTTTGTCTCACTGTGTAAGGAAGGTTTGTCTCACTGTGTAAGGCACGTTTTTCTCACATCGTCAGGCTGGTTTGTCTCCCTGTGTTAGGCAGGTTTGTCTATGTAAGTTAGGTTTGTCTCAGCGCGTAAGGAGGTTTGTCTCAATGTGTAAGGCATGTTTGTCTCACTGTGTAATTCAGGTTTTCTGTTTAAGGCAGTTTTGTCTCACAGTGTAAGTCTGGTTTGTCTCACTGTGAAATGCAGGTTTGTCTCACTGTGTAAGGCAGGTGTGTATCACTGTGTGAGGCAGGTTTGTCTCACTGCGTAAGGCAGGTTTGTCTCACTGCGTAAAGTATGTTTTTCTGCGTAAGGCAGGTTTGTCTCACTGCGTAATTCGCATTTGTCTCACCGCGTAAGTCATGTTTGTCTCACCGAGGTAGGCAGGTTTGTCTCACTGTGTTAGGCAGATTTGTCTCGCTGCGTAAGGCAGGTTTGTCTCACTGTGTAAAGTATGTTTGTCTGCATAAGGCAGGTTCGTTTCACCGCTTAAGGCACATTTGTCTCACCGCGTAAGGCACTTTAGTCTCACCGCGTAAGGCAGGTTTGTCTCACTGTGTTATTCAGGTTTGTCTCACTGTGTTATTCAGGTTTATCTCACTGTGTAAGCCATGTTTGTCTGTGTAAGGCAGGTTTGTCTCACTATGTAAGGCAGGTTTGTCTCACTATGTAAGCAGGTTTGTCTCTCTGTGTCAGGCAGGTTTGTCTCACTGTGTAAGGCAGGTTTATATGTGTAAGGCAGGTTTGTCTTACTGCGGAAGGCAGGTTTATCTGTGCAAAGCAGGTTTGTCTCACTGCGTAAGGCTGCGTTGTCTCACTGTGTATGGCAGGTTTGTCTCACTGTGTAAGACAGGTTTTTCTCACTGTGTAAGGCAAGTTTGTCTCACTGTGCAAGGCAGGTTTGTTTTACTGTGTAAGGCAGATTTATCTCACTGCGTAAGGCAGTTTTGTCTCACTGCGTAAGGCAGGTTTGTCTCACTGTGTAAGGCAGGTTTATATGTGTAAGGCAGGTTTGTCTTACTGCGGAAGGCAGGTTTATCTGTGCAAAGCAGGTTTGTCTCACTGCGTAAGGCTGCGTTGTCTCACTGTGTATGGCAGGTTTGTCTCACTGTGTAAGACAGGTTTTTCTCACTGTGTAAGGCAAGTTTGTCTCACTGTGCAAGGCAGGTTTGTTTTACTGTGTAAGGCAGATTTATCTCACTGCGTGAGGCACGTTTGTCTCACTGCGTAAGGCAGGTTTGTCTCACTGTGTAAGGCAGGTTTATATGTGTAAGGCAGGTTTGTCTCACTGCGTAAGGCAGGTTTGTCTCACTGCGTAAGGAAGCTTTGTCTCACTGCGTAAGGCAGGTTTGTCTCACTGCGTAAGGCAGGTTTGTCTCACTGCGTAAGGCAGGTTTGTCTCACTGCGTAAGGCAGGTTTGTCTCACTGCGTAAGGCAGGTTTGTCTCACTGCGTAAGGCATGTTTGTCTCACTGCGTAAGGCAGGTTTGTCTCACTGCGTAAGGCAGGGTTTGTCTCACTGCGTAAGGCAGGTTTGTCTCACTGCGTAAGGCAGGTTTGTCTCACTGCGTAAGGCAAATTTGTCTCACTGCGTAAGGCAGGTTTGTCTCACTGCGTAAGGCAAGTTTGTCTCACTGCGTAAGGCAGGTTTGTCTCACTGCGTAAGGCAGTTTATCCGTGTAAGGCAGATTTGTCTCACTATGTAAGGCAGGTTTGTCTGTGTAAGGCAGGTTTATCTCTCTGTGTAAGGTAGGTTTATCTCACGGTGTGAGGCAGGTTTGTCTCACTGCGTAAGGCAGGTTTGTCTCACTGCGTAAGGCAGGTTTGTCTCACTGCGTAAGGCAGGTTTGTCTCACTATGTAAGGCAGGTTTGTCTCAATGCGTAAGGAAGGTTTGTCTCACGGAGTAAGGCACGTGTATCTCACGTTGTAAGGCAGGTTTATCTGACTGTCTGAGGAAGGTTTGTCTCACTATGTAAGGCAGGTCTGTCTTACTGTGCAAGGAAGTTTTGTCTCAGTGTGTAAGGCAGTTTTTCTATCTGTATCAGGGAGGTTTATCTCACGGTGTGAGGCAGGTTTGTCTTACAGCGTAAGGCAGGTTTGTCTCACAGCGTAAGGAAGGTTTGTCTCACAGCGTAAGGCAGGTTTGTCTCACTGCGTAAGGCAGGTTTGTCTCACTGCGTAAAGTATGTTTTTCTGCGTCAGGCAGGTTTGTCTCACCGCGTAAGGCACATTTGTCTCACTGCGTAAGGCACATTTGTCTCACTGCGTAAGGCACATTTGTCTCACCGCGTAAGGCACGTTTGTCTCACCGAGGTTGGCAGGTTTGTCCCTCTGTGTAAGGCAGGTTTCTCTCGCTGCGTAAGGCAGGTTTGTCTCACTGTGTAAGGCAGGTTTGTCTCGCTGCGTAAAGCAGGTTTGTCTCACTGTGTAACGTATGTTTGTCTGCGTAAGACAGGTTTGTCTCACCGCTTAAGGCACATTTGTCTCACCGCGTAAGGCACGTTAGTCTCACTGTGTTATTCAGGTTTGTCTCACTGTGTAAGGCAGGTTTGTCATACTGCATAAGGCAGGTTTGTCTGTGTAAGGCAGATTCGTCTCACTGCGTAAGCCAGGTTTATCTGTGTAAGGCAGGTTTGTCTCACTGCGGAAGGCAGGTTTGTCTGTGTAAGGCAGGTTTGTCTCACTGCGTAAGGCAGGTTAAACTCGCTGCGTAAAGCATTTTTTTCTGCGTAAGGCTGGTTTGTCTCACTATGTCAGGAAGGGTTGTCTCTTGTGTCAGGCGGGTTCCTCTCACTGCGTAAAGCCAGTTTATCTGTGTAAGGCAGGTTTGTCTTACTGCGGAAGGCAGGTTTGTCTCACTGTGTAAAGTATGTTTGTCTGCATAAGGCAGGTTCGTTTCACCGCTTAAGGCACATTTGTCTCACCGCGTAAGGCACTTTAGTCTCACCGCGTAAGGCAGGTTTGTCTCACTGTGTTATTCAGGTTTGTCTCACTGTGTTATTCAGGTTTGTCTCACTGTGTAAGCCATGTTTGTCTGTGTAAGGCAGGTTTGTCTCACTATGTAAGGTCGGTTTGTCTCACTATGTAAGGCAGGTTTGTCTCTCTGTGTCAGTCAGGTTTGTCTCACTGTGTAAGGCAGGTTTATATGTGTAAGGCAGGTTTGTCTTACTGCGGAAGGCAGGTTTATCTGTGCAAAGCAGGTTTGTCTCACTGCGTAAGGCTGCGTTGTCTCACTGTGTATGGCAGGTTTGTCTCACTGTGTAAGACAGGTTTTTCTCACTGTGTAAGGCAAGTTTGTCGCACTGTGCAAGGCAGGTTTGTTTTACTGTGTAAGGCAGATTTATCTCACTGCGTAAGGCAGGTTTGTCTCACTGCGTAAGGCAGGTTTGTCTCACTGCGTAAGGCAGGTTTGTCTCACTGCGTAAGGCAGGTTTTTCTCACTGCGTAAGGCAGGTTTGTCTCACTGCGTAAGGCAGGTTTGTCTCACTGCGTAAGGCAGGTTTGTCTCACTGCGTAAGGCAGGTTTGTCTCACTGCGTAAGGCAGGTTTGTCTCACTGCGTAAGGCAGGTTTGTCTCACTGCGTAAGGCAGGTTTGTCTCACTGCGTAAGGCAGGTTTGTCTCACTGCGTAAGGCAGGTTTGTCTCACTGCGTAAGGCAGGTTTGTCTCACTGCGTTAGGAAGTTTTGTCTTACTGCGTAAGGCAGGTTTGTCTCGCAGCATACAGTAGGTTTGTCTCACTGTGTTATTCTGGTTTGTCTCACTGTGTAAGGCAGGTTTGTCATACTGCATAAGGCAGGTTTGTCTGTGTAAGGCAGATTCGTCTCACTGCGTAAGTCAGGTTTATCTGTGTAAGGCAGGTTTGTCTCACTGCGGAAGGCAGGTTTGTCTGTGTAAGGCAGGTTTGTCTCACTGCGTAAGGCAGGTTAATCTCGCTGCGTAAAGCATTTTTTTCTGCGTAAGGCTGGTTTGTCTCACTATGTCAGGAAGGGTTGTCTCTCTGTGTCAGGCGGGTTCCTCTCACTGCGTAATGCCAGTTTATCTGTGTAAGGCAGGTTTGTCTTACTGCAGAAGGCAGGTTTGTCTCACTCTGTAAAGTATGTTTGTCTGCATAAGGCAGGTTCGTTTCACCGCTTAAGGCACATTTGTCTCACCGCGTAAGGCACTTTAGTCTCACCGCGTAAGGCAGGTTTGTCTCACTGTGTTATTCAGGTTTGTCTCACTGTGTTATTCAGGTTTGTCTCACTGTGTAAGCCATGTTTGTCTGTGTAAGGCAGGTTTGTCTCACTATGTAAGGTCGGTTTGTCTCATTATGTAAGGCAGGTATGTCTCTCTGTGTCAGTCAGGTTTGTCTCACTGTGTAAGGCAGGTTTATATGTGTAAGGCAGGTTTGTCTTACTGCGGAAGGCAGGTTTATCTGTGCAAAGCAGGTTTGTCTCACTGCGTCAGGCTGCGTTGTCTCACTGTGTATGGCAGGTTTGTCTCACTGTGCAAGACAGGTTTTTCTCACTGTGTAAGGCAAGTTTGTCGCACTGTGCAAGGCAGGTTTGTTTTACTGTGTAAGGCAGATTTATCTCACTGCGTAAGGCAGGTTTGTCTCACTGCGTAAGGCAGGTTTGTCTCACTGCGTAAGGCAGGTTTGTCTCACTGCGTAAGGCAGGTTTGTCTCACTGCGTAAGGCAGGTTTGTCTCACTGCGTAAGGCAGGTTTGTCTCACTGCGTAAGGCAGGTTTGTCTCACTGCGTAAAGCAGGTTTGTCTCACTGCGTAAGGCAGGTTTGTCTCACTGCGTAAGGCAGGTTTGTCTCACTGCGTAAGGCAGGTTTGTCTCACTGCGTAAGGCAGGTTTGTCTCACTGCGTAAGGCAGGTTTGTCTCACTGCGTAAGCCAGGTTTGTCTCACTGCGTAAGGCAGGTTTGTCTCACTGCGTAAGGCAGGTTTGTCTCACTGCGTAAGGCAGGTTTGTCTCACTGCGTAAGGCAGGTTTGTCTCACTGCGTAAGGCAGGTTTGTCTCACTGCGTAAGGCAGGTTTGTCTCACTGCGTAAGGCAGGTTTGTCTCACTGCGTAAGGCAGGTTTGTCTTACCGCGTAAGGCTGGTTTGTCTCCCTGTGTTAGGCAGGTTTGTCTATCTAAGTTAGATTTGTCTCAGCGCGCAAGGAGTTTTGTCTCACTATTTCAGGCAGGTTTGTCTCACTGTGTAAGGCATGTTTGTCTGTGTAAGGCAGGTTTGTCTGTGTAAGGCAGGTTTGTCTCACTGTGTAAGGCAGGTTTGTCTGACTGTGTAAGGAAGGTTTGTCTCACTGTGTATGGAAGGTTTGTCTCACTGTGTATGGAAGGTTTGTCTCACTGTGTATGGAAGGTTTGTCTCACTGTGTATGGAAGGTTTGTCTCACTGTGTAAGGCAGTTTTGTCTGTGTAAGGCAGGTTTGTCTGTGTAAGGAAGGTTTTCTCACTGTGTATGGAAGGTTTGTCTCTCTGTGTAAGGCAGGTTTGTCTGTGTAAGGCAGGTTTATCTCTCTGTGTAAGGTAGGTTTATCTCACGGTGTGAGGCAGGTTTGTCTCACTGCGTAAGGCAGGTTTGTCTCACTGCGTAAGGCAGGTTTGTCTCACTGCGTAAGGCAGGTTTGTCTCACTGCGTAAGGCAGGTTTGTCTCACTACGTAAGGCTGGTTTGTCTCATTGCGTAAGGAAGGTTTGTCTCACGGTGTAAGGCAGGTGTATCTCACGGTGTAAGGCAGGTTTATCTGACTGTCTGAGGAAGGTTTGTCTCACTATGTAAGGCAGGTCTGTCTTACTGTGTAAGGAAGTTTTGTCTCACTGTGTAAGGCAGTTTTTTCTCTCTGTATAAGGGAGGTTTATCACACGGTGTGAGGCAGGTTTGTCTTACTGCGTAAGGCAGGTTTATCTCACTATGTAAGGCAGGTTTGTCTCACTACGTAAGGCAGGTTTGTCTCATTACGTAAGGAGGTTTGTCCCAAAGCATAAGGCAGGTTTGTCTCACCATGCGAGGCAGGTTTGTCTCACCGCGTAAGGCAGGTTTGTCTCACTGCGTAAGGTATGTTTTTCTGTGTAAGGCAGGTTTGTCTCACCGCTTAAGGCACATTTGTCTCACCGCGTAAGGCACATTTGTCTCACCGCGTAAGGCACATTTGTCTCACCGCGTAAGGCACGTTTGTCTCACCGAGGTTGGCATGTTTGTCCCTTTGTGTAAGGCAGGTTTCTCTCGCTGCGTAAGGCAGGTTTGTCTCACTGTGTAAGGCACGTTTGTCTCGCTGCGTAAGGCAGGTTTGTCTCACTGCGTAACGTATGTTTGTCTGCGTAAGGCAGGTTTGTCTCACCGCTTAAGGCACATTTGTCTCACCGCGTAAGGCACGTTAGTCTCACTGTGTTATTCAGGTTTGTCTCACTGTGTAAGGCAGGTTTGTCATACTGCATAAGGCAGGTTTGTCTGTGTAAGGCAGATTCGTCTCACTGCGTAAGCCAGGTTTATCTGTGTAAGGCAGGTTTGTCTCACTGCGGAAGGCAGGTTTGTCTGTGTAAGGCAGGTTTGTCTCACTGCGTAAGGCAGGTTAATCTCGCTGCGTAAAGCATTTTTTTCTGCGTAAGGCTGGTTTGTCTCACTATGTCAGGAAGGGTTGTCTCTCTGTGTCAGGCGGGTTCGTCTCACTGCGTAAAGCCGGTTTATCTGTGCAAGGCAGGTTTGTCTTACTGCGGAAGGCAGGTTTGTCTCACTGCGTAAGGCAGGTTTGTCTCACTGCGTAAGGCTGTGTTGTCTCACTGTGTATGGCAGGTTTGACTCACTGTGTAAGACAGGTTTTTCTCACGGTGTAAGGCAAGTTTGTCTCACTGTGCGAGGCAGGTTTGATTCACTGCGTAAGGCAGGTTTGTCTCACTGCGTAAGGCAGGTTTGTCTCACTGCGTAAGGCAAGTTTGTCTCACTGCGTAAGGCAGGTTTGTCTCACTGTGTAAGGCAGATTTATCTCGCTGTGTAAGGCAGGTTTGTCTCACTGTGTAAGGCAGGTTTGTCTCACTGTGTGAGGCAGGTTTGTCTCACTGCGTAAGACAGGTTAGTCTCACTGCGTAAGGCAGGTTTGTCTCACTGCGTAAGGCAGGTTTGTCTCACTGCGTAAGGCAGGTTTGTCTCACTGCGTAAGGCAGGTTTGTCTCACTGCGTAAGGCAGGTTTGTCTCACTGCGTAAGACAGGTTTGTCTCACTGTGTAAGACAGATTTATCTCGCTGTTTAAGGAAGATTTGTCTCACTGTATAATGCTTGTTTGTTTCACTGTGTAAGCCAGATTTATCTCACTGTGTAAGGCAGGTTTGTCTCACAGTGTAAGGCAGGTTTGATTCACAGTGTAAGGCAGGTTTGTCTGTTTAAGGCAGGTTTTTCTGTGTCAGGCAGATTTGTCTAACTGTGTAAGGCAGGTTTGTCTCACTGTGTAAGGCAGGTTTGTCAGTGTAAGGCAGGTTTGTCTCACTGTGTAAGGCAGATTTGTCTCACTGTGTAAGGCAGGTTTGTCTCACTGTGTAAGGAAGGTTTGTCTCACGGTGTAAGGCACGTTTGTCTCACATCGTCAGGCTGGTTTGTCTCCCTGTGTTAGGCAGGTTTGTCTATGTAAGTTAGGTTTGTCTCAGCGCATAAAGAGGTTTGTCTCAATGTGTAATTCAGGTTTTCTGTGTAAGGCTGTTTTGTCTCACTGTGTAAGTCTGGTTTGTCTCACTGTGAAATGCAGGTTTTCTCACTGTGTAAGGCAGGTGTGTATCACTGTGTAAGGCAGGTTTGTCTCACTGCGTAAGGCAGGTTTGTCTCACTGCGTAAGGCAGTTTATCCGTGTAAGGCAGATTTGTCTCACTGTGTAAGGCAGGTTTGTCTGTGTAAGGAGGTTTGTCTCACTGTGTAAGGCAGGTTTCTCTCACAGTGTAAGGCAGGTTTGTCTCACTGTGTAAAGCAGGTTTGTCTCACTGCGTAAGGCAGGTTTGTCTCACTGCGTAAGGCAGGTTTGTCTCACTGCGTAAAGTATGTTTTTCTGCGTAAGGCAGGTTTGTCTCACTGCGTAGTTCACATTTGTCTCACCGCGTAAGTCACGTTTGTCTCACTGAGATAGGCAGGTTTGTCTCACCGAGAATGGCAGGTTTGTCTCACTGTGTTAGGCAGATTTGTCTCGCTGCGTAAGGCAGGTTTGTCTCACTGTGTAAAGTATGTTTGTCTGCATAAGGCAGGTTCGTTTCACCGCTTAAGGTACATTTGTCTCACCGCGTAAGGCACTTTAGTCTCACCGCGTAAGGCAGGTTTGTCTCACCGTGTTATTCAGGTTTGTCTCACTGTGTTATTCAGGTTTGTCTCACTGTGTTATTCAGGTTTGTCTCACTGTGTAAGCCATGTTTGTCTGTGTAAGGCAGGTTTGTCTCACTATGTAAGGCAGGTTTGTCTCACTATGTAAGGCAGGTTTGTCTCACTATGTAAGGCAGGTTTGTCTCTCTGTGTCAGGCAGGTTTGTCTCACTGCTTAAGGCAGGTTTGTCTCACTGCGGAAGGCAGGTTTATCTGTGCAAAGCAGGTTTGTCTCACTGCGTAAGGCTGCGTTGTCTCACTGTGTATGGCAGGTTTGTCACACTGTGCAAGGCAGGTTTGTTTTACTGTGTAAGGCAGATTTATCTCACTGCGTAAGGCAGGTTTGTCTCACTGCGTAAGGCAGGTTTGTCTCACTGTGTAAGGCAGGTTTCTCTCACAGTGTAAGGCAGGTTTGTCTCACTGCGTAAAGCAGGTTTGTCTCACTGCGTAAGGCAGGTTTGTCTCACTGCGTAAGGCAGGTTTGTCTCACTGCGTAAGGCAGGTTTGTCTCACTGCGTAAGGCAGGTTTGTCTCACTGCGTAAGGCAGTTTATCCGTGTAAGGCAGATTTGTCTCACTGTGTAAGGCAGGTTTGTCTGTGTAAGGCAGGTTTGTCTCATTGTGTAAGGCAGGTTTCTCTCACAGTGTAAGGCAGGTTTGTCTCACTGTGTAAAGCAGATTTGTCTCACTGCGTAAGGCAGGTTTGTCTCAGTGCGTAAGGCAGGTTTGTCTCACTGCGTAAGGCAGCTGTGTCTCACTGCGTAAGGCAGGTTTGTCTCAGTGCGTAAGGCAGGTTTGTCTCAGTGCGTAAGGCAGGTTTGTCTCAGTGCGTAAGGCAGGTTTGTCTCAGTGCGTAAGGCAGTTTTGTCTCACTGCGTAAGGCAGGTTTGTCTCACTGCGTAAGGCAGGTTTGTCTCACTGCGTAAGGAAGGTTTGTCTCACGGTGTAAGGCAGGTGTATCTCACGGTGTAAGGCAGGTTTATCTGACTGTCTGAGGAACGTTAGTCTAACTATGTAAGGCAGGTCTGTCTTACTGTGTAAGGAAGTATTGTCTCACTGTGTAAGGCAGTTTTTTCTATCTGTATAAGGGAGGTTTATCTCACGGTGTGAGGCAGGTTTGTCTTACAGCGTAAGGCAGGTTTGTCTCACAGCGTAAGACAGGTTTGTCTCACTATGTAAGGCAGGTTTGTCTCACTACGTAAAGCAGGTTTGTCTCATTACGTAAGGAGGTTTGTCCCACCGCGTAAGGCAGGTTTGTCTCACCATGTGAGGCAGGTTTGTCTCACCCCGTAAGGCAGGTTTGTCTCACTGCGTAAAGTATGTTTTTCTGCGTAAGGCAGGTTTGTCTCACTGCGTAAGGCACATTTGTCTCACCGCGTAGGGCACATTTGTCTCTCTGCGTAAGGCACGTTTTTCTCACCGAGGTTGGCAGGTTTGTCTCTCTGTGTAAGGCAGTTTATCCGTGTAAGGCAGATTTGTCTCACTGTTTAAGGCAGGTTTGTCTGTGTAAGGCAGGTTTGTCTCACTGTGTAAGGCAGGTTTCTCTCACAGTGTAAGACCGGTTTGTCTCACTGTGTAAAGCACGTTTGTCTCACTGCGTAAGGCAGGTTTGTCTCACTGCGTAAGGCAGCATTGTCTCACTGCGTAAGGCAGGTTTGTCTCACTGCGTAAAGTATGTTTTTCTGCGTAAGGCAGGTTTGTCTCACTGCGTAGTTCACATTTGTCTCACCGCGTAAGTCACGTTTGTCTCACTGAGATAGGCAGGTTTGTCTCACCGAGAATGGCAGGTTTGTCTCACTGTGTTAGGCAGATTTGTCTCGCTGCGTAAGGCAGGTTTGTCTCACTGTGTAAAGTATGTTTGTCTGCATAAGGCAGGTTCGTTTCACCGCTTAAGGTACATTTGTCTCACCGCGTAAGGCACTTTAGTCTCACCGCGTAAGGCAGGTTTGTCTCACCGTGTTATTCAGGTTTGTCTCACTGTGTTATTCAGGTTTGTCTCACTGTGTTATTCAGGTTTGTCTCACTGTGTAAGCCATGTTTGTCTGTGTAAGGCAGGTTTGTCTCACTATGTAAGGCAGGTTTGTCTCACTATGTAAGGCAGGTTTGTCTCACTATGTAAGGCAGGTTTGTCTCTCTGTGTCAGGCAGGTTTGTCTCACTGCTTAAGGCAGGTTTGTCTCACTGCGGAAGGCAGGTTTATCTGTGCAAAGCAGGTTTGTCTCACTGCGTAAGGCTGCGTTGTCTCACTGTGTATGGCAGGTTTGTCACACTGTGCAAGGCAGGTTTGTTTTACTGTGTAAGGCAGATTTATCTCACTGCGTAAGGCAGGTTTGTCTCACTGCGTAAGGCAGGTTTGTCTCACTGTGTAAGGCAGGTTTCTCTCACAGTGTAAGGCAGGTTTGTCTCACTGCGTAAAGCAGGTTTGTCTCACTGCGTAAGGCAGGTTTGTCTCACTGCGTAAGGCAGGTTTGTCTCACTGCGTAAGGCAGGTTTGTCTCACTGCGTAAGGCAGGTTTGTCTCACTGCGTAAGGCAGTTTATCCGTGTAAGGCAGATTTGTCTCACTGTGTAAGGCAGGTTTGTCTGTGTAAGGCAGGTTTGTCTCATTGTGTAAGGCAGGTTTCTCTCACAGTGTAAGGCAGGTTTGTCTCACTGTGTAAAGCAGATTTGTCTCACTGCGTAAGGCAGGTTTGTCTCAGTGCGTAAGGCAGGTTTGTCTCACTGCGTAAGGCAGCTGTGTCTCACTGCGTAAGGCAGGTTTGTCTCAGTGCGTAAGGCAGGTTTGTCTCAGTGCGTAAGGCAGGTTTGTCTCAGTGCGTAAGGCAGGTTTGTCTCAGTGCGTAAGGCAGTTTTGTCTCACTGCGTAAGGCAGGTTTGTCTCACTGCGTAAGGCAGGTTTGTCTCACTGCGTAAGGAAGGTTTGTCTCACGGTGTAAGGCAGGTGTATCTCACGGTGTAAGGCAGGTTTATCTGACTGTCTGAGGAACGTTAGTCTAACTATGTAAGGCAGGTCTGTCTTACTGTGTAAGGAAGTATTGTCTCACTGTGTAAGGCAGTTTTTTCTATCTGTATAAGGGAGGTTTATCTCACGGTGTGAGGCAGGTTTGTCTTACAGCGTAAGGCAGGTTTGTCTCACAGCGTAAGACAGGTTTGTCTCACTATGTAAGGCAGGTTTGTCTCACTACGTAAAGCAGGTTTGTCTCATTACGTAAGGAGGTTTGTCCCACCGCGTAAGGCAGGTTTGTCTCACCATGTGAGGCAGGTTTGTCTCACCCCGTAAGGCAGGTTTGTCTCACTGCGTAAAGTATGTTTTTCTGCGTAAGGCAGGTTTGTCTCACCGCGTAAGGCACATTTGTCTCACCGCGTAGGGCACATTTGTCTCTCCGCGTAAGGCACGTTTTTCTCACCGAGGTTGGCAGGTTTGTCTCTCTGTGTAAGGCAGTTTATCCGTGTAAGGCAGATTTGTCTCACTGTTTAAGGCAGGTTTGTCTGTGTAAGGCAGGTTTGTCTCACTGTGTAAGGCAGGTTTCTCTCACAGTGTAAGACCGGTTTGTCTCACTGTGTAAAGCACGTTTGTCTCACTGCGTAAGGCAGGTTTGTCTCACTGCGTAAGGCAGCATTGTCTCACTGCGTAAGGCAGGTTTGTCTCACTGCGTAAAGTATGTTTTTCTTCGTAAGGCAGGTTTGTCTCACTGCATAGTTCACATTTGTCTCACCGCGTAAGTCACGTTTGTCTCACCGAGATAGGCAGGTTTGTCTCACCGAGAATGGCAGGTTTGTCTCACTGTGTTAGGCAGATTTGTCTCGCTGCGTAAGGCAGGTTTGTCTCACTGTGTAAAGTATGTTTGTCTGCATAAGGCAGGTTCGTTTCACCGCTTAAGGCACATTTGTCTCACCGCGTAAGGCACTTTAGTCTCACCGCGTAAGGCAGGTTTGTCTCACCGTGTTATTCAGGTTTGTCTCACTGTGTTATTCAGGTTTGTCTCACTGTGTTATTCAGGTTTGTCTCACTGTGTAAGCCATGTTTGTCTGTGTAAGGCAGGTTTGTCTCACTATGTAAGGCAGGTTTGTCTCACTATGTAAGGCAGGTTTGTCTCACTATCTAAGGCAGGTTTGTCTCTCTGTGTCAGGCAGGTTTGTCTCTCTGTGTCAGGCAGGTTTGTCTCACTGCTTAAGGCAGGTTTGTCTCACTGCGGAAGGGAGGTTTATCTGTGCAAAGCAGGTTTGTCTCACTGCGTAAGGCTGCGTTGTCTCACTGTGTATGGCAGGTTTGTCTCACTGTGCAAGGCAGGTTTGTTTTACTGTGTAAGGCAGATTTATCTCACTGCGTAAGGCAGGTTTGTCTCACTGCGTAAGGCAGGTTTGTCTCACTGTGTAAGGCAGGTTTCTCTCACAGTGTAAGGCAGGTTTGTCTCACTGCGTAAAGCAGGTTTGTCTCACTGCGTAAGGCAGGTTTGTCTCACTGCGTAAGGCAGGTTTGTCTCACCCCGTAAGGCAGGTTTGTCTCACTGCGTAAAGTATGTTTTTCTGCGTAAGGCAGGTGTGTCTCACCGCGTAAGGCACATTTGTCTCACCGCGTAGGGCACATTTGTCTCTCCGCGTAAGGCACGTTTTTCTCACCGAGGTTGGCAGGTTTGTCTCTCTGTGTAAGGCAGGTTTGTCTCACTGCGTAAGGCAGGTTTGTCTCACTGTGTAAGGCAGGTTTGTCTCACTGCGTAAGGCAGGTTTGTCTCACTGTGTAGTGTATGTTTGTCTGCGTAAGGCAGGTTTGTCTCACCGCTTAAGGCACATTTGTCTCACCGCGTAAGGCACGTTAGTCTCACTGTGTTATTCAGGTTTGTCTCACTGTGTAAGGCAGGTTTGTCATACTGCATAAGGCAGGTTTGTCTGTGTAAGGCAGATTCATCTCACTGCGTAAGCCAGGTTTATCTGTGTAAGGCAGGTTTGTCTTACTGCGGAAGGCAGATTTGTCTGTGTAAAGCAGGTTTGTCTCACTGCGTAAGGCAGGTTTGTCTCACTGCGTAAGGCAGGTTTGTCTCACTGCGTAAGGCAAATTTGTCTCACTGCGTAAGGCAGGTTTGTCTCACTGCGTAAGGCAGGTTTGTCTCACTGCGTCAGGCAGGTTTGTCTCACTGCGTAAGGCAGTTTATCCGTGTAAGGCAGATTTGTCTCACTGTGTAAGGCAGGTTTGTCTGTGTAAGGCAGGTTTGTCTCACTGTGTAAGGCAGGTTTCTCTCACAGTGTAAGGCAGGTTTGTCTCACTGCGTAAAGCAGGTTTGTCTCACTGCGTAAGGCAGGTTTGTCTCACTGCGTAAGGCAGGTTTGTCTCACTGCGTAAGGCAGGTTTGTCTCACTGCGTAAGGCAGGTTTGTCTCACTGCGTAAGGCAGGTTTGTCTCACTGCTTAAGGCAGGTTTGTCTCACTGCGTAAGGCAGGTTTGTCTCACTGCGTAAGGCAGGTTTGTCTCACTGCGTAAGGCAGGTTTGTCTCACTGCGTAAGGCAGGTTTGTCTCACTGCGTAAGGCAGGTTTGTCTCACTGCGTAAGGCAGGTTTGTCTCACTGCGTAAGGCAGGTTTGTCTCACTGCGTAAGGCAGGTTTGTCTCACTGCGTAAGGCAGGTTTGTCTCACTGCGTAAGGAAGGTTTGTCTCACGGTGTAAGGCAGGTGTATCTCACGGTGTAAGGCAGGTTTATCTGACTGTCTGAGGAAGGTTTGTCTAACTATGTAAGGCAGTTTTTTCTATCTGTATAAGGGAGGTTTATCTCACGGTGTGAGGCAGGTTTGTCTTACAGCGTAAGGCAGGTTTGTCTCACAGCGTAAGGCAGGTTTGTCTCACTACGTAAGGCAGGTTTGTCTCACTACATAAAGCAGGTTTGTCTCATTACGTAAGGAGGTTTGTCCCACTGCGTAAGGCAGGTTTGTCTCACCATGTGAGGCATGTTTGTCTCACCCCGTAAGGCAGGTTTGTCTCACTGCGTAAGGCAGGTTTGTCTCACTGCGTAAGGCAGGTTTGTCTCACTGCGTCAGGCAGGTTTGTCTCACTGCGTAAGGCAGGTTTGTCTCACTGCGTAAGGCAAATTTGTCTCACTGCGTAAGGCAGGTTTGTCTCACTGCGTAAGGCAGGTTTGTCTCACTGCGTCAGGCAGGTTTGTCTCACTGCGTAAGGCAGTTTATCCGTGTAAGGCAGATTTGTCTCACTGTGTAAGGCAGGTTTGTCTGTGTAAGGCAGGTTTGTCTCACTGTGTAAGGCAGGTTTCTCTCACAGTGTAAGGCAGGTTTGTCTCACTGCGTAAAGCAGGTTTGTCTCACTGCGTAAGGCAGGTTTGTCTCACTGCGTAAGGCAGGTTTGTCTCACTGCGTAAGGCAGGTTTGTCTCACTGCGTAAGGCAGGTTTGTCTCACTGCGTAAGGCAGGTTTGTCTCACTGCTTAAGGCAGGTTTGTCTCACTGCGTAAGGCAGGTTTGTCTCACTGCGTAAGGCAGGTTTGTCTCACTGCGTAAGGCAGGTTTGTCTCACTGCGTAAGGCAGGTTTGTCTCACTGCGTAAGGCAGGTTTGTCTCACTGCGTAAGGCAGGTTTGTCTCACTGCGTAAGGCAGGTTTGTCTCACTGCGTAAGGAAGGTTTGTCTCACGGTGTAAGGCAGGTGTATCTCACGGTGTAAGGCAGGTTTATCTGACTGTCTGAGGAAGGTTTGTCTAACTATGTAAGGCAGTTTTTTCTATCTGTATAAGGGAGGTTTATCTCACGGTGTGAGGCAGGTTTGTCTTACAGCGTAAGGCAGGTTTGTCTCACAGCGTAAGGCAGGTTTGTCTCACTACGTAAGGCAGGTTTGTCTCACTACATAAAGCAGGTTTGTCTCATTACGTAAGGAGGTTTGTCCCACTGCGTAAGGCAGGTTTGTCTCACCATGTGAGGCATGTTTGTCTCACCCCGTAAGGCAGGTTTGTCTCACTGCGTAAGGCAGGTTTGTCTCACTGCGTAAGGCAGGTTTGTCTCACTGCGTCAGGCAGGTTTGTCTCACTGCGTAAGGCAGTTTATCTGTGTAAGGCAGATTTGTCTCACTATGTAAGGCAGGTTTGCTGTGTAAGGCAGGTTTGTCTCACTGTGTAAGGCAGGTTTGTCTCACTGCGTCAGGCAGGTTTGTCTCACTGCGTAAGGCAGTTTATCCGTGTAAGGCAGATTTGTCTCACTGTGTAAGGCAGGTTTGTCTGTGTAAGGCAGATTTGTCTCACTGTGTAAGGCAGGTTTCTCTCACAGTGTAAGGCAGGTTTGTCTCACTGCGTAAAGCAGGTTTGTCTCACTGCGTAAGGCAGGTTTGTCTCACTGCGTAAGGCAGGTTTGTCTCACTGCGTAAGGCAGGTTTGTCTCACTGCGTAAGGCAGGTTTGTCTCACTGCGTAAGGCAGGTTTGTCTCACTGCGTCAGGCAGGTTTGTCTCACTGCGTCAGGCAGTTTATCCGTGTAAGGCAGATTTGTCTCACTATGTAAGGCAGGTTTGTCTGTGTAAGGCAGGTTTGTCTCACTGTGTAAGGCAGGTTTGTCTCACTGCGTCAGGCAGGTTTGTCTCACTGCGTAAGGCAGTTTATCCGTGTAAGGCAGATTTGTCTCACTGTGTAAGGCAGGTTTGTCTGTGTAAGGCAGGTTTGTCTCAATGTGTAAGGCAGGTTTCTCTCACAGTGTAAGGCAGGTTTGTCTCACTGCGTAAAGCAGGTTTGTCTCACTGCGTAAGGCAGGTTTGTCTCACTGCGTAAGGCAGGTTTGTCTCACTGCGTAAGGCAGGTTTGTCTCACTGCGTAAGGCAGGTTTGTCTCACTGCGTAAGGCAGGTTTGTCTCACTGCGTAAGGCAGGTTTGTCTCACTACGTAAGGCAGGTTTGTCTCACTGTGTATGGCAGTTTTGTCTCACTGCGTAAGGCAGGTTTGCCTCACAGCGTAAGACAGGTTTGTCTCACTGCGTAAGGCAGGTTTGTCTCACTGGGTAAGGCAGGTTTGTCTCACTGCGTAAGGCAGGTTTGTCTCACTGCGTAAGGCAGGTTTGTCTCACGGTGTAAGGCAGGTGTATCTCACGGTGTAAGGCAGGTTTATCTGACTGTCTGAGGAAGGTTTGTCTAACTATGTAAGGCAGGTCTGTCTTACTGTGTAAGGAAGTTTTGTCTCACTGTGTAAGGCAGTTTTTTCTATCTGTATAAGGGAGGTTTATCTCACGGTGTGAGGCAGGTTTGTCTTACAGCGTAAGGCAGGTTTGTCTCACTGTGTAAGGCAGGTTTGTCTCACTACGTAAGGCAGGTTTGTCTCACTACATAAAGCAGGTTTGTCTCATTACGTAAGGAGGTTTGTCCCAACGCGTAAGGCAGGTTTGTCTCACCATGTGAGGCATGTTTGTCTCACCCCGTAAGGCAGGTTTGTCTCACTGCGTAAAGTATGTTTTTCTGCGTAAGGCAGGTTTGTCTCACCGCGTAAGGCACATTTGTCTCACCGCGTAAGGCACATTTGTCTCACCGCGTAAGGCACGTTTTTCTCACCGAGGTTGGCAGGTTTGTCTCTCTGTGTAAGGCAGGTTTCTCTCACTGCGTAAGGCAGGTTTGTCTCACTGTGTAAGGCAGGTTTGTCTCGCTGCGTAAGGCAGGTTTGTCTCACTGTGTAATGTATGTTTGTCTGCGTAAGGCAGGTTTGTCTCACCGGTTCAGGCACATTTGTCTCACCGCGTAAGGCACGTTAGTCTCACTGTGTTATTCAGGTTTGTCTCACTGTGTAAGGCAGGTTTGTCATACTGCATAAGGCAGGTTTGTCTGTGTAAGGCAGATTCATCTCACTGCGTAAGCCAGGTTTATCTGTGTAAGGCAGGTTTGTCTCACTGCGTAAGGCAGGTTAATCTCGCTGCGTAAAGCATTTTTTTCTGCGTGAAGCTGGTTTGTCTCACTATGTCAGGAAGGGTTGTCTCTCTGTGTCAGGCGGGTTCGTCTCACTGCGTAAAGCCGGTTTATCTGTGTAAGGCAGGTTTGTCTTACTGCGGAAGGCAGGTTTGTCTGTGTAAAGCAGGTTTGTCTCACTGCGTAAGGCTGCGTTGTCTCACTGTGTATGGCAGGTTTGTCTCACTGTGTAAGACCGGTTTTTCTCACTGTGTAAGGCAAGTTTGTCTCACTGTGCAAGGCATGTTTCATTCACTGCGTAAGGCAGGTTTGTCTCACTGCGTAAGGCAGGTTTGTCTCACTGCGTAAGGCAAGTTTGTCTCACTGCGTAAGGCAGGTTTGTCTCACTGTGTTAGCCAGATTTATCTCGCTGTGTAAGGCAGGTTTGTCTCACTGCGTAAGACAGGTTTGTCTCACTGCGTAAGGCAGGTTTGTCTCACTGCTTAAGGCAGGTTTGTCTCACTGCGTAAGGCAGGTTTGTCTCACTGCGTAAGACAGGTTTGTCTCACTGTGTAAGACAGATTTATCTCGCTGTGTAAGGCAGGTTTGTCTCACTGTGTAAGGCAGGTTTGTCTCCCTGTTTAAGGAAGGTTTGTCTCACTGTATAATGCTTGTTTGTTACACTGTGTAAGGCAGATTTATCTCACTGTGTAAGGCAGGTGTGTCTCACAGTGTAAGACAGGTTTGATTCACAGTGTAAGGCAGGTTTGTCTGTTTAAGGCAGGTTTTTCTGTGTAAGGCAGATTTGTCTAACTGTAAGGCAGGTTTGTCTCACTGTGTCAGGCAGGTTTGTCAGTGTAAGGCAGGTTTGTCTCACTGTGTAAGGCAGATTTGTCTCACTGTGTAAGGCAGGTTTGTCTCACTGTGTAAGGAAGGTTTGTCTCACTGTGTAAGGCAGGTTTGTCTCACATCGTCAGGCTGGTTTGTCTCCCTGTGTTAGGCAGGTTTGTCTATGTAAGTTAGGTTTGTCTCAGCGCGTAAGGAGGTTTGTCTCAATGTGTAAGGCATGTTTGTCTCACTGTGTAATTCAAGTTTTCTGTGTAAGGCAGTTTTGTCTCACTGTGTAAGTCTGGTTTGTCTCACTGTGAAATGCAGGTTTGTCTCACTGTGTAAGGCAGGTGTGTATCACTGTGTGAGGCAGGTTTGTCTCACTGCGTAAGGCAGGTTTGTCTCACTGCGTAAAGTATGTTTTTCTGCGTAAGGCAGGTTTGTCTCACTGCGTAATTCACATTTGTATCACCACGTAAGTCACGTTTGTCTCACCGAGGTAGGCAGGTTTGTCTCACTGTGTTAGGCAGATTTGTCTCGCTGCGTAAGGCAGGTTTGTCTCACTGTGTAAAGTATGTTTGTCTGCATAAGGCAGGTTCGTTACACCGCTTAAGGCACATTTGTCTCACCGCGTAAGGCACTTTAGTCTCACCGCGTAAGGCAGGTTTGTCTCACTGTGTTATTCAGGTTTGTCTCACTGTGTTATTCAGGTTTGTCTCACTGTGTAAGCCATGTTTGTCTGTGTAAGGCAGGTTTGTCTCACTATGTAAGGCAAGTTTGTCTCACTCTGTAAGGCAGGTTTGTCTCTCTGTGTCAGGCAGGTTTGTCTCACTGTGTAAGGCAGGTTTATATGTGTAAGGCAGGTTTGTCTTACTGCGGAAGGCAGGTTTATCTGTGCAAAGCAGGTTTGTCTCACTGCGTAAGGCTGCGTTGTCTCACTGTGTATGGCAGGTTTGTCTCACTGTGTAAGACAGGTTTTTCTCACTGTGTAAGGCAGGTTTGTCTCACTGCGTAAGGCAGGTTTGTCTCACTGCGTAAGGCAGGTTTGTCTCACTGCGTAAGGCAGGTTTGTCTCACTGCGTAAGGCAGGTTTGTCTCACTGCGTAAGGCAGGTTTGTCTCACTGCGTAAGGCAGGTTTGTCTCACTGCGTAAGGCAGGTTTGTCTCACTGCGTAAGGCAGGTTTGTCTCACTGCGTAAGGCAGGTTTGTCTCACCGCGTACGGCTGGTTTGTCTCCCTGTGTTAGGCAGGTTTGTCTATCTAAGTTAGGTTTGTCTCAGCGCGCAAGGAGTTTTGTCTCACTATTTCAGGCAGGTTTGTCTCACTGTGTAAGGCATGTTTGTCTGTGTAAGGCAGGTTTGTCTGTGTAAGGCAGGTTTGTCTGACTGTGTAAGGCAGGTTTGTCTGACTGTGTAAGGCAGGTTTGTCTGTGTAAGGCAGGTTTGTCTGTGTAAGGAAGGTTTGTCTCACTGTGTATGGAAGGTTTGTCTCACTGTGTAAGGCAGGTTTGTCTGTGTAAGGCAGGTTTATCTCTCTGTGTAAGGCAGGTTTATCTCACGGTGTGAGGCAGGTTTGTCTCACTGCGTAAGGCAGGTTTGTCTCACTGCTTAAGGTAGGTTTGTCTCACTGCGTAAGGTAGGTTTGTCTCACTGATTAAGGCAGGTTTGTCTCACGGTGTAAGGCAGGTTTGTCTCCCTGTGTAAGGAAGGTTTGTCTCACTGTATAATGCTTGTTTGTTACACTGTGTAAGGCAGATTTATCTCACTGTGTAAGGCAGGTGTGTCTCACAGTGTAAGACAGGTTTGATTCACAGTGTAAGGCAGGTTTGTCTGTTTAAGTCAGGTTTTTCTGTGTAAGGCAGATTTGTCTAACTGTGTAAGGCAGGTTTGTCTCACTGTGTAAGGCAGGTTTGTCAGTGTAAGGCAGGTTTGTCTCACTGTGTAAGGCAGATTTGTCTCACTGTGTAAGGCAGGTTTGTCTCACTGTGTAAGGAAGGTTTGTCTCACTTTGTAAGGCACGTTTGTCTCACATCGTCAGGCTGGTTTGTCTCACTGTGTAAGGCAGGTTTGTCTCAGCGCGTAAGGAGGTTTGTCTCAATGTGTAAGGCATGTTTGTCTCACTGTGTAATTCAGGTTTTCTGTGTAAGGCAGTTTTGTCTCACTGTGTAAGTCTGGTTTGTCTCACTGTGAAATGCAGGTTTGTCTCACTGTATAAGGCAGGTGTGTATCACTGTGTGAGGCAGGTTTGTCTCACTGCGTAAGGCAGGTTTGTCTCACTGCGTAAAGTATGTTTTTCTGCGTAAGGCAGGTTTGTCTCACTGCGTAATTCACATTTGTATCACCACGTAAGTTACGTTTGTCTCACCGAGGTAGGCAGGTTTGTCTCACCGAGGTAGGCAGCTTTGTCTCACTGTTAGGCAGATTTGTCTCGCTGCGTAAGGCAGGTTTGTCTCACTGTGTAAAGTATGTTTGTCTGCATAAGGCAGGTTCGTTACACTGCTTAAGGCACATTTGTCTCACCGCGTAAGGCACGTTAGTCTCACTGTGTTATTCAGGTTTGTCTCACTGTGTAAGGCAGGTTTGTCATACTGCATAAGGCAGGTTTGTCTGTGTAAGGCAGATTCATCTCACTGCGTAAGCCAGGTTTATCTGTGTAAGGCAGGTTTGTCTTACTGCGGAAGGCAGATTTGTCTGTGTAAAGCAGGTTTGTCTCACTGCGTAAGGCAGGTTTGTCTCACTGCGTAAGGCAGGTTTGTCTCACTGCGTAAGGCAAATTTGTCTCACTGCGTAAGGCAGGTTTGTCTCACTGCGTAAGGCAGGTTTGTCTCACTGCGTAAGGCAGGTTTGTCTCACTGCGTAAGGCAGGTTTGTCTCACTGCGTCAGGCAGGTTTGTCTCACTGCGTAAGGCAGTTTATCCGTGTAAGGCAGATTTGTCTCACTGTGTAAGGCAGGTTTGTCTGTGTAAGGCAGGTTTGTCTCACTGCGTGAGGCAGGTTTGTCTCACTGCGTGAGGCAGGTTTGTCTCACTGCGTGAGGCAGGTTTGTCTCACTGCGTGAGGCAGGTTTGTCTCACTGCGTGAGGCAGGTTTGTCTCACTGCGTGAGGCAGGTTTGTCTCACTGCGTGAGGCAGGTTTGTCTCACTGCGTGAGGCAGGTTTGTCTCACTGCGTGAGGCAGGTTTGTCTCACTGCGTGAGGCAGGTTTGTCTCACTGCGTGAGGCAGGTTTGTCTCACTGCGTGAGGCAGGTTTGTCTCACTGCGTGAGGCAGGTTTGTCTCACTGCGTGAGGCAGGTTTGTCTCACTGCGTGAGGCAGGTTTGTCTCACTGCGTGAGGCAGGTTTGTCTCACTGCGTGAGGCAGGTTTGTCTCACTGCGTGAGGCAGGTTTGTCTCACTGCGTGAGGCAGGTTTGTCTCACTGCGTGAGGCAGGTTTGTCTCACTGCGTGAGGCAGGTTTGTCTCACTGCGTGAGGCAGGTTTGTCTCACTGCGTGAGGCAGGTTTGTCTCACTGTGTATGGAAGGTTTGTCTCACTGTGTATGGAAGGTTTGTCTCACTGTGTAAGGCAGGTTTGTCTGTGTAAGGCAGGTTTGTCTGTGTAAGGCAGGTTTGTCTGTGTAAGTCAGGTTTGTCTCACTGTGTAAGGCAGGTTTGTCTCACTGTGTAAGGAAGGTTTGTCTCACTGTGTAAGGCAGGTTTGTCTGTGTAAGGCAGGTTTATCTCTCTGTGTAAGGTAGGTTTATCTCACGGCGTAATGCAGGTTTGTCTCACGGCGTAATGCAGGTTTGTCTCACTGCGTAAGGCAGGTTTGTCTCACTGCGTAAGGCAGGTTTGTCTCACTACGTAAGGCAGGTTTTTCTCACTGCGTAAGGAAGGTTTGTCTCACGGTGTAAGGCAGGTGTATCTCACGGTGTAAGGCAGGTTTATCTGACTGTCTGAGTAAGGTTTGTCTCACTAAGTAAGGCAGGTCTGTCTTACTGTGTAAGGAAGTTTTGTCTCACTGTGTAAGGCAGTTTTTTCTCTCTGTATAAGGGAGGTTTATCTCACGGTGTGAGGCAGGTTTGTCTTACTGCGTAAGGCAGGTTTATCTCACTATGTAAGGCAGGTTTGTCTCACTACGTAAGGCAGGTTTGTCTCATTACGTAAGGAGATTTGTCCCACCGCATAGGGCAGGTTTGTCTCACCATGTGAGGCAGGTTTGCCTCACCGCGTAAGGCAGGTTTGTCTCACTGCAGAAAGTATGTTTTTCTGCGTAAGGCAGGTTTGTCTCACCGCGTAAGGCACATTTGTCTCACCGCGTAAGGCACATTTGTCTCACTGCGTAAGGCAGGTTTGTCTCACTGCGTAAGGCAGGTTTGTCTCACTGCGTAAGGCAGGTTTGTCTCACTGCGTAAGGCAGGTTTGTCTCACTGCGTAAGGCAGGTTTGTCTCACTGCGTAAGGCAGGTTTGTATCACTGTGTTATGCAGGTTTGTCTCACTGTGTAAGGCAGGTTTGTCTCCCTGTTTACGGAAGGTTTGTCTCACTGTATTATGATTGTTTGTTTCACTGTGTAAGGCAGATTTATCTCACTGTGTAAGGCAGGTTTGTCTCACAGTGTAAGGCAGGTTTGTCTGTTTAAGGCAGGTTTTTCTGTGTAAGGCAGATTTGTCTCACTGTGTAAGGCAGGTTTGTCTCACTGTGTAAGGCAGGTTTGTGAGTGTAAGGCAGGTTCGTCTCACTGTGTAAGGCAGATTTGTCTCACTGTGTAAGGCAGGTTTGTCTCACTCTGTAAGGAAGGTTTGTCTCACTGTGTAAGGCACATTTGTCTCACATCGTCAGGCTGGTTTGTCTCCCTGTGTTAGGCAGGTTTGTCTATGTAAGTTAAGTTTGTCTCAGCGCGTAAGGTGGTTTGTCTCAATGTGTAAGGCATTTTTTTCTCACTGTGTAAGTCTGGTTTGTCTCACTGTGAAATGTAGGTTTGTCTCACTGCGTAAGGCAGGTGTGTATCATTGTGTGAGGCAGGTTTGTCTCACTGCGTAAGGCAGGTTTGTCTCACTGCGTAAAGTATGTTTTTCTGCGTAAGGCAGGTTTGTCTCACCGCTTAAGGCACATTTGTCTCACCGCGTAAGGCACATTAGTCTCACTGTGTTATTCAGGTTTGTCTCATTGTGTAAGGCAGGTTTGTCATACTGCATAAGGCAGGTTTGTCTGTGTAAGGCAGGTTCCTCTCACTGCGTAAGCCAGGTTTATCTGTGTAAGGCAAGTTTGTCTCACTGCGGAAGGCAGGTTTGTCTGTGTAAGGCAGGTTTGTCTCACTGCGTAAGGCAGGTTAATCTCGCTGCGTAAAGCATTTTTTGCTGCGTAAGGCTGGTTTGTCTCACTATGTAAGGAAGGGTTGTCTCTCTGTGTCAGGCGGTTTCGTCTCACTGCGTAAAGCCGGTTTATCTGTGTAAGGCAGGTTTGTCTTACTGCGGAAGGCAGCTTTGTCTGTGTAAAGCAGGTTTGTCTCACTGCGTAAGGCAGCGTTGTCTCACTGTGTATGGCAGGTATGTCTCACTGTGTAAGACAGGTTTTTCTCACTGTGTAAGGCAAGTTTGTCTCACTGTTGAAGGCAGGTTTGATTCACTGCGTAAGGCAGGTTTGTCTCACTGCGTAAGGCAGGTTTGTCTCACTGCGTAAGGCAGGTTTGTCTCACTGCGTAAGGCAGGTTTGTCTCACTGCGTAAGGCAGGTTTGTCTCACTGCGTAAGGCAGATTTATCTGGCTGTGTAAGGCAGGTTTATCTCACTGCGTCAGGAAGGTTTGTCTCACGGTGCAAGGCAGGTGTATCTCACGGTGTAAGGCAGGTTTATCTGACGGTCTGAGGAAGGTTTGTCTCACTATGTAAGGCAGGTCTGTCTTACTGTGTAAGGAAGTTTTGTCTCACTGTGTAAGGCAGTTTTTTCTCTCTGTATAAGGGAGGTTTGTCTTACTGCGTAAGGCAGGTTTGTCTCACAGCGTAAGGCAGGTTTGTCTCATTACGTAAGGAGGTTTCTACCACCGCGTAAGGCTGGTTTGTCTCACCATGTGAGGCAGGTTTGTCTCACCCCGTAAGGCAGGTTTGTCTCACTGCGTAAAGTATGTTTTTCTGCATAAGGCAGGTTTGTCTCTCCGCGTAAGGCACATTTGTCTCACCGCGTAAGGCACATTTGTCTCACCGCGTAAGGCACGTTTGTCTCACCGATGTTGGCTGGTTTGTCTCTCTGTGTAAGGCAGGTTTCTCTCACTGCGTAAGGCAGGTTCGTCTCGCTGCGTAAGGCAGGTTTGTCTCACTGTGTAACGTATGTTTGTCTGCGTAAGGCAGGTTTGTCTCACCGCTTAAGGCACATTTGTCTCACTGTGTTATTCAAGTTTGTCTCACTGTGTAAGGCAAGTTTGTCTCAGGGTGCAAGGCAGGTTTGTTTTACTGTGTAAGGCAGATTTATCTCACTGCGTGAGGCAGGTTTGTCTCACTGCGTAAGGCAGGTTTGTCTCACTGTGTAAGGCAGGTTTCTCTCACAGTGTAAGGCAGGTTTGTCTCACTGTGTAAAGCAGGTTTGTTTCACTGTGTAAGGCAGTATTGTCTCACTGCGTAAGGCAGGTTTGTCTCACTGCGTAAGGCAGGTTTGTCTCACTGCGTAAGGCAGGTTTGTCACACTGCGTAAGGTAGGTTTGTCTCACTGCGTAAGGCAGCTTTGTCTCACTGCGTAAGGCAGGTTTGTCTCACTGCGTAAGGAAGCTTTGTCTCACTGCGTAAGGCAGGTTTGTCTCAGTGCGTAAGGCAGGTTTGCCTCACTGCGTAAGGCAGGTTTGTCTCACTGCGTAAGGCAGGTTTGTCTCACTGCGTAAGGCAGGTTTGTCTCACTGCGTAAGGCAGGTTTGTCTCACTGCGTAAGGCAGTTTTGTCTCACTGCGTAAGGCAGGTTTGTCCGTGTAAGGCAGATTTGTCTCACTGTGTAAGGTAGGTTTGTCTGTGTAAGGCAGGTTTGTCTCGCTTCGTAAGGCTGGTTTGTCTCCCTGTGTTAGGCAGGTTTGTCTATCTAAGTTAGGTTTGTCTCAGCGCGTAAGGAGGTTTGTCTCACTGTATAAGGCAGGTTTGTCTCACTGTGTAAGGCATGTTTGTCTGTGAAAGGCAGGTTTGTCTGTGTAAGGCAGGTTTGTCTCACTCTGTAAGGCAGGTTTGTCTCACTGTGTAAGGCAGGTTTGTCTCACTGTGTAAGGCAGGTTTGTCTTACTGTGTAAGGAAGGTTTGTCTCACTGTGTAAGGCAGGTTTGTCTGTGTAAGGCAGGTTTATCTCTCTGTGTAAGGTAGGTTTATCTCACAGTGTGAGGCAGGTTTGTCTTACTGCGTAAGGCAGGTTTGTCTCACTGCGTAAGGAAGGTTTGTCTCACGGTGTAAGGCAGGTGTATCTCACGGTGTAAGGCACGTTTATCTGACTCTCTGAGGAAGGTTTGTCTCACTATGTAAGGCAGGTCTGTCTTACTGTGTAAGGAAGTTTTGTCTCACTGTGTAAGGGAGGTTTGTCTTACTGCGTGAGGCAGGTTTGTCTTACTGCGTGAGGCAGGTTTGTCTCACAGCGTAAGGCAGGTTTGTCTCACTACGTAAGGCAGGTTTGTCTCGCTACGTAAGGCAGGTTTGTCTCGCTACGTAAGGCAGGTTTGTCTCATTACGTAAGGAGGTTTGCACCACCGCTTAAGGCAGGTTTGTCTCACCATGTGAGGCAGGTTTGTCTCAGCCCGTAAGGCAGGTTTGTCTCACTGCGTAAAGTATGTTTTTCTGCGTAAGGCAGGATTGTCTCACCGCGTAAGGCACATTTGTCTCACCGCGTAAGGCACGTTTGTCTCACCGAGGTTGGCAGGTTTGTCTCTCTGTGTGAGGCAGGTTTCTCTCACTGCGTAAGGCAGGTTTGTCTCGCTGCGTAAGGCAGGTTTGTCTCACTGTGTAACGTATGTTTGTCTGCGTAAGGCAGGTTTGTCTCACCGCTTAAGGCACATTTGTCTCACTGTGTTATTCAGGTTTGTCTCACTGTGTAAGGCAAGTTTGTCTCAGGGTGCAAGGCAGGTTTGTTTTACTGTATAAGGCAGATTTATCTCACTGCGTGAGGCAGGTTTGTCTCACTGCGTAAGGCAGGTTTGTCTCACTGTGTAAGGCAGGTTTCTCTCACAGTGTAAGGCAGGTTTGTCTCACTGTGTAAAGCAGGTTTGTTTCACTACGTAAGGCAGGTTTGTCTCACTGCGTAAGGCAGGTTTGTCTCACTGCGTAAGGCAGGTTTGTCTCACTGCGTAAGGCAGGTTTGTCTCACTGCGTAAGGCAGGTTTGTCTCACTGCGTAAGGCAGGTTTGTCTCACTGCGTAAGGCAGGTTTGTCTCACTGCCTAAGGCAGGTTTGTCTCACTGCGTAAGGCAGGTTTGTCTCACTGCGTAAGGCAGGTTTTTCTCACTGCGTAAGGCAGGTTTGTCTCACTGCGTAAGGCAGGTTTGTCTCACTGCGTAAGGCAGGTGTGTATCACTGTGTAAGGCAGGTGTGTATCACTGTGTGAGGCAGGTTTGTCTCACTGCGTAAGGTAGGTTTGTCTCACTGCGTAAAGTATGTTTTTCTGCGTAAGGCAGGTTTGTCTCACCGCTTAAGGCACATTTGTCTCACCGCGTAAGGCACGTTAGTCTCACTGTGTTATTCAGGTTTGTCTCAATGTGTAAGGCAGGTTTGTCATACTGCATAAGGCAGGTTTGTCTGTGTAAGGCAGGTTCCTCTCACTGCGTAAGCCAGGTTTATCTGTGTAAGGCAGGTTTGTCTCACTGCAGAATGCAGGTTTGTCTGTGTAAGGCAGGTTTGTCTCACTGCGTAAGGCAGGTTAATCTCGCTGCGTAAAGCATTTTTTTCTGCGTAAGGCTGGTTTGTCTCACTATGTAAGGAAGGGTTGTCTCTCTGTGTCAGGCGGTTTCGTCTCACTGCGTAAAGCCGGTTTATCTGTGTAAGGCAGGTTTGTCTTACTGCGGAAGGCAGCTTTGTCTGTGTAAAGCAGGTTTGTCTCACTGCGTAAGGCAGCGTTGTCTCACTGTGTATGGCAGGTATGTCTCACTGTGCAAGACAGGTTTTTCTCACTGTGTAAGGCAAGTTTGTCTCACTGTTGAAGGCAGGTTTGATTCACTGCGTAAGGCCGGTTTGTCTCACTGCGTAAGGCAGGTTTGTCTCACTGCGTAAGGCAGGTTTGTCTCACTGCGTAAGGCAGGTTTGTCTCACTGTGTAAGGCAGATTTATCTGGCTGTGTAAGGCAGGTTTATCTCACTGCGTCAGCAAGGTTTGTCTCACGGTGCAAGGCAGGTGTATCTCACGGTGTAAGGCAGGTTTATCTGACTGTCTGAGGAAGGTTTGTCTCACTATGTAAGGCAGGTCTGTCTTACTGTGTAAGGAAGTTTTGTCTCACTGTGTAAGGCAGTTTTTTCTCTCTGTATAAGGGAGGTTTGTCTTACTGCGTAAGGCAGGTTTGTCTCACAGCGTAAGGCAGGTTTGTCTCATTACGTAAGGAGGTTTGTACCACCGCGTAAGGCTGGTTTGTCTCACCATGTGAGGCAGGTTTGTCTCACCCCGTAAGGCAGGTTTGTCTCACTGCGTAAAGTATGTTTTTCTGCATAAGGCAGGCTTGTCTCTCCTCGTAAGGCACATTTGTCTCACCGCGTAAGGCACATTTGTCTCACCGCGTAAGGCACGTTTGTCTCACCGAGGTTGGCTGGTTTGTCTCTCTGTTTAAGGCAGGTTTCTCTCACTGCGTAAGGCAGGTTCGTCTCGCTGCGTAAGGCAGGTTTGTCTCACTGTGTAACATATGTTTGTCTGCGTAAGGCAGGTTTGTCTCACCGCTTAAGGCACATTTGTCTCACTGTGTTATTCAAGTTTGTCTCACTGTGTAAGGCAAGTTTGTCTCAGGGTGCAAGGCAGGTTTGTTTTACTGTGTAAGGCAGATTTATCTCACTGCGTGAGGCAGGTTTGTCTCACTGCGTAAGGCAGGTTTGTCTCACTGTGTAAGTTAGTTTCTCTCACAGTGTAAGGCAGGTTTGTCTCACTGTGTAAAGCAGGTTTGTTTCACTGCGTAAGGCAGTATTGTCTCACTGCGTAAGGCAGGTTTGTCTCACTGCGTAAGGCAGGTTTGTCTCACTGCGTAAGGCAGGTTTGTCTCACTGCGTAAGGCAGGTTTGTCTCACTGCGTAAGGCAGGTTTGTCTCACTGCGTAAGGCAGGTTTGTCTCACTGCGTAAGGCAGGTTTGTCTCACTGCGTAAGGCAGGTTTGTCTCAATGCGTAAGGCAGGTTTGTCTCACTGCGTAAGGCAGGTTTGTCTCACTGCGTAAGGCAGGTTTGTCTCACTGCGTAAGGCAGGTTTGTCTCACTGCGTAAGGCAGGTTTGTCTCACTGTGTAACGTATGTTTGTCTGCATAAGGCAGGTTTGTCTCACCGCTTAAGGCACATTTGTCTCACTGTGTTATTCAAGTTTGTCTCACTGTGTAAGGCAAGTTTGTCTCAGGGTGCAAGGCAGGTTTGTTTTACTGTGTAAGGCAGATTTATCTCACTGCGTGAGGCAGGTTTGTCTCACTGCGTAAGGCAGGTTTGTCTCACTGTGTAAGGCAGGTTTCTCTCACAGTGTAAGGCAGGTTTGTCTCACTGTGTAAAGCAGGTTTGTTTCACTGCGTAAGGCAGTATTGTCTCACTGCGTAAGGCAGGTTTGTCTCACTGCGTAAGTCAGGTTTGTCTCACTGCGTAAGGCAGGTTTGTCTCACTGCGTAAGGCAGGTTTGTCTCACTGCGTAAGGCAGGTTTGTCTCACTGCGTAAGGCAGGTTTGTCTCACTGCGTAAGGCAGGTTTGTCTCACTGCGTAAGGCAGGTTTGTCTCACTGCGTAAGGCAGGTTTGTCTCACTGCGTAAGGCAGGTTTGTCTCACTGCGTAAGGCAGGTTTGTCTCATTGCGTAAGGCAGGTTTGTCTCACTGCGTAAGGCAGGTTTGTCTCACTGCGTAACGCAGGTTTGTCTCACTGCGTAAGGCAGGTTTGTCTCACTGCGTAAGGCAGGTTTGTCTCACTGCGTAAGGCAGGTTTGTCTCACTGTGTAAGGCAGGTTTGTCTTACTGTGTAAGGAAGGTTTGTCTCACTGTGTATGGAAGGTTTGTCTCACTGTGTTTGGAATTTTTGTCTCACTGTGTAAGGAAGGTTTGTCTGTGTAAGGCAGGTTTGTCTGTGTCAGGCAGGTTTGTCTGTGTAAGTCAGGTTTGTCTCACTGTGTAAGGCAGGTTTGTCTTACTGTGTAAGGAAGGTTTGTCTCACTGTGTATGGAAGGTTTGTCTCACTGTGTAAGGCAGGTTTGTCTGTGTAAGGCAGGTTTATCTCTCTGTGTAAGGTAGGTTTATCTCACGGTGTGAGGCAGGTTTGTCTCACTGCGTAAGGCAGGTTTGTCTCATTGCGTAAGGAAGGTTTGTCTCACGGTGCAAGGCAGGTGTATCTCACGGTGTAAGGCACGTTTATCTGACTGTCTGAGGAAGGTTTGTCTCACTATGTAAGGCAGGTCTGTCTTACTGTGTAAGGAAGTTTTGTCTCACTGTGTAAGGCAGTTTTTTCTCTCTGTATAAGGGAGGTTTGTCTTACTGCGTGAGGCAGGTTTGTCTTACTGCGTGAGGCAGGTTTGTCTCACAGCGTAAGGCAGGTTTGTCTCACTACGTAAGGCAGGTTTGTCTCGCTACGTAAGGCAGGTTTGTCTCATTGCGTAAGGCAGGTTTGTCTCACTGCGTAAGGCAGGTTTGTCTCACTGCGTAAGGCAGGTTTGTCTCACTGCGTAAGGCAGGTTTGTCTCACTGCGTAAGGCAGGTTTGTCTCACTGCGTAAGGCAGGTTTGTCTCACTGCGTAAGGCAGGTTTGTCTCACTGTGTAAGGCAGGTTTGTCTTATTGTGTAAGGAAGGTTTGTCTCACTGTGTATGGAAGGTTTGTCTCACTGTGTTTGGAATTTTTGTCTCACTGTGTAAGGAAGGTTTGTCTGTGTAAGGCAGGTTTGTCTGTGTCAGGCAGGTTTGTCTGTGTAAGTCAGGTTTGTCTCACTGTGTAAGGCAGGTTTGTCTTACTGTGTAAGGAAGGTTTGTCTCACTGTGTATGGAAGGTTTGTCTCACTGTGTAAGGCAGGTTTGTCTGTGTAAGGCAGGTTTATCTCTCTGTGTAAGGTAGGTTTATCTCACGGTGTGAGGCAGGTTTGTCTCACTGCGTAAGGCAGGTTTGTCTCACTGCGTAAGGAAGGTTTGTCTCACGGTGTAAGGCAGGTGTATCTCACGGTGTAAGGCACGTTTATCTGACTGTCTGAGGAAGGTTTGTCTCACTATGTAAGGCAGGTCTGTCTTACTGTGTAAGGAAGTTTTGTCTCACTGTGTAAGGCAGTTTTTTCTCTCTGTATAAGGGAGGTTTGTCTTACTGCGTGAGGCAGGTTTGTCTTACTGCGTGAGGCAGGTTTGTCTCACAGCGTAAGGCAGGTTTGTCTCACTACGTAAGGCAGGTTTGTCTCGCTACGTAAGGCAGGTTTGTCTCGCTACGTAAGGCAGGTTTGTCTCATTACGTAAGGAGGTTTGCACCACCGCGTAAGGGAGGTTTGTCTCACCATGTGAGGCAGGTTTGTCTCAGCCCGTAAGGCAGGTTTGTCTCACTGCGTAAAGTATGTTTTTCTGCGTAAGGCAGGTTTGTCTCACCGCGTAAGGCACATTTGTCTCACCGCGTAAGGCACGTTTGTCTCACCGAGGTTGGCAGGTTTGTCTCTCTGCGTAAGGCAGGTTTCTCTCACTGCGTAAGGCAGGTTTGTCTCACTGCGTAAGGCAGGTTTGTCTCACTGTGTAACGTATGTTTGTCTGCGTAAGGCAGGTTTGTCTCACCGCTTAAGGCACATTTGTCTCACTGTGTTATTCAGGTTTGTCTCACTGTGTAAGGCAAGTTTGTCTCAGGGTGCAAGGCAGGTTTGTTTTACTGTATAAGGCAGATTTATCTCACTGCGTGAGGCAGGTTTGTCTCACTGCGTAAGGCAGGTTTGTCTCACTGTGTAAGGCAGGTTTCTCTCACAGTGTAAGGCAGGTTTGTCTCACTGCGTAAAGCAGGTTTGTTTCACTGCGTAAGGCAGGTTTGTCTCACTGCGTAAGGCAGTTTTGTCTCACTGCGTAAGGCAGGTTTGTCTCACTGCGTAAGGCAGGTTTGTCTCACTGCGTAAGGCAGGTTTGTCTCACTGCGTAAGGCAGGTTTTTCTCACTGCGTAAGGCAGGTTTGTCTCACTGCGTAAGGCAGGTTTGTCTCACTGCGCAAGGCAGGTTTGTCTCACTGCGTAAGGCAGGTTTGTCTCACTGCGTAAGGCAGGTTTGTCTCACTGCGTAAGGCAGGTTTGTCTCACTGCGTAAGGCAGGTTTGTCTCACTGCGTAAGGCAGGTTTGTCTCACTGCGTAAGGCAGTTTTGTCTCACTGCGTAAGGCAGGTTTGTCTGTGTAAGGCAGGTTTGTCGCACTTCGTAAGGCTGGTTTGTCTCCCTGTGTTAGGCAGGTTTGTCTATCTAAGTTAGGTTGGTCTCAGCGCGTAAGAAGGTTTGTCTCACTGTGTAAGGCAGGTTTGTCTCACTGTGTAAGGCATGTTTGTCTGTGAAAGGCAGGTTTGTCTGAGTAAGGCAGGTTTGTCTCACTGTGTAAGGCAGGTTTGTCTTACTGTGTAAGGAAGGTTTGTCTCACTGTGTATGGAAGGTTTGTCTCACTGTGTATGGAAGGTTTGTCTCACTGTGTATGGAAGGTTTGTCTCACTGTGTAAGGCAGTTTTGTCTGTGTAAGGCAGGTTTGTCTGTGTAAGGCAGGTTTGTCTGTGTAAGTCAGGTTTGTCTCACTGTGTAAGGCAGGTTTGTTTTACTGTGTAAGGAAGGTTTGTCTCACGGTGTATGGAAGGTTTGTCTCACTGTGTAAGGCAGTTTTATCTCTCTGTGTAAGGTAGGTTTATCTCACGGTGTGAGGCAGGTTTGTCTCACTGCGTAAGGCAGGTTTGTCTCACTGCGTAAGGCATGTTTGTCTCACTACGTAAGGCAGGTTTGTCTCACTGCGTAAGGAAGGTTTGTCTCACGGTGGAAGGCAGGTGTATCTCACGGTGTAAGGCAGGTTTATCTGACTGTCTGAGGAAGGTTTGTCTCACTATGTAAGGCAGGTCTGTCTTACTGTGTAAGGAAGTTTTGTCTCACTGTGTAAGGCAGTTTTTTCTCTCTGTATAAGGGAGGGTTGTCTTACTGCGTAAGGCAGGTTTGTCTCACAGCGTAAGGCAGGTTTGTCTCACTACGTAAGGCAGGTTTGTCTCACTACGTAAGGCAGGGTTGTCTCATTACGTAAGGAGGTTTGTACCACCGCGTAAGGCAGGTTTGTCTCACCATGTGAGGCAGGTTTGTCTCACCCCGTAAGGCAGGTTTGTCTCACTGCGTAAAGTATGTTTTTCTGCATAAGGCAGGTTTGTCTCACCGCGTAAGGCACATTTGTCTCACCGCGTAAGGCACATTTGTCTCACCGCGTAAGGCACGTTTGACTCACCGAGGTTGGCAGGTTTCTCTCTCTGCGTAAGGCAGGTTTCTCTCTCTGCGTAAGGCAGGTTTGTCTCACTGCGTAAGGCAGGTTTGTCTCACTGCGTAAGGCAGGTTTGTCTCACTGCGTAAGGCAGGTTTGTCTCACTGCGTAAGGCAGGTTTGTCTCACTGCGTAAGGCAGGTTTGTCTCACTGCGTAAGGCAGGTTTGTCTCACTGCGTAAGGCAGGTTTGTCTCACTGCGTAAGGCAGGTTTGTCTCACTGCGTAAGGCAGGTTTGTCTCACTGCGTAAGGCAGGTTTGTCTCACTGCGTAAGGCAGGTTTGTCTCACTGTGTAAGGCAGGTTTGTCTTACTGTGTAAGGAAGGTTTGTCTCACTGTGTATGGAAGGTTTGTCTCACTGTGTTTGGAATTTTTGTCTCACTGTGTAAGGAAGGTTTGTCTGTGTAAGGCAGGTTTGTCTGTGTCAGGCAGGTTTGTCTGTGTAAGTCAGGTTTGTCTCACTGTGTAAGGCAGGTTTGTCTTACTGTGTAAGGAAGGTTTGTCTCACTGTGTATGGAAGGTTTGTCTCACTGTGTAAGGCAGGTTTGTCTGTGTAAGGCAGGTTTATCTCTCTGTGTAAGGTAGGTTTATCTCACGGTGTGAGGCAGGTTTGTCTCACTGCGTAAGGCAGTTTTGTCTCATTGCGTAAGGAAGGTTTGTCTCACGGTGCAAGGCAGGTGTATCTCACGGTGTAAGGCACGTTTATCTGACTGTCTGAGGAAGGTTTGTCTCACTATGTAAGGCAGGTCTGTCTTACTGTGTAAGGAAGTTTTGTCTCACTGTGTAAGGCAGTTTTTTCTCTCTGTATAAGGGAGGTTTGTCTTACTGCGTGAGGCAGGTTTGTCTTACTGCGTGAGGCAGGTTTGTCTCACAGCGTAAGGCAGGTTTGTCTCACTACGTAAGGCAGGTTTGTCTCGCTACGTAAGGCAGGTTTGTCTCATTGCGTAAGGCAGGTTTGTCTCACTGCGTAAGGCAGGTTTGTCTCACTGCGTAAGGCAGGTTTGTCTCACTGCGTAAGGCAGGTTTGTCTCACTGCGTAAGGCAGGTTTGTCTCACTGCGTAAGGCAGGTTTGTCTCACTGCGTAAGGCAGGTTTGTCTCACTGTGTAAGGCAGGTTTGTCTCACTGTGTAAGGCAGGTTTGTCTTATTGTGTAAGGAAGGTTTGTCTCACTGTGTATGGAAGGTTTGTCTCACTGTGTTTGGAATTTTTGTCTCACTGTGTAAGGAAGGTTTGTCTGTGTAAGGCAGGTTTGTCTGTGTCAGGCAGGTTTGTCTGTGTAAGTCAGGTTTGTCTCACTGTGTAAGGCAGGTTTGTCTTACTGTGTAAGGAAGGTTTGTCTCACTGTGTATGGAAGGTTTGTCTCACTGTGTAAGGCAGGTTTGTCTGTGTAAGGCAGGTTTATCTCTCTGTGTAAGGTAGGTTTATCTCACGGTGTGAGGCAGGTTTGTCTCACTGCGTAAGGCAGGTTTGTCTCACTGCGTAAGGAAGGTTTGTCTCACGGTGTAAGGCAGGTGTATCTCACGGTGTAAGGCACGTTTATCTGACTGTCTGAGGAAGGTTTGTCTCACTATGTAAGGCAGGTCTGTCTTACTGTGTAAGGAAGTTTTGTCTCACTGTGTAAGGCAGTTTTTTCTCTCTGTATAAGGGAGGTTTGTCTTACTGCGTGAGGCAGGTTTGTCTTACTGCGTGAGGCAGGTTTGTCTTACTGCGTGAGGCAGGTTTGTCTCACAGCGTAAGGCAGGTTTGTCTCGCTACGTAAGGCAGGTTTGTCTCGCTACGTAAGGCAGGTTTGTCTCGCTACGTAAGGCAGGATTGTCTCATTACGTAAGGAGGTTTGCACCACCGCGTAAGGCAGGTTTGTCTCACCATGTGAGGCAGGTTTGTCTCAGCCCGTAAGGCAGGTTTGTCTCACTGCGTAAAGTATGTTTTTCTGCGTAAGGCAGGTTTGTCTCACCGCGTAAGGCACATTTGTCTCACCGCGTAAGGCACGTTTGTCTCACCGAGGTTGGCAGGTTTGTCTCTCTGCGTAAGGCAGGTTTCTCTCACTGCGTAAGGCAGGTTTGTCTCGCTGCGTAAGGCAGGTTTGTCTCACTGTGTAACGTATGTTTGTCTGCGTAAGGCAGGTTTGTCTCACCGCTTAAGGCACATTTGTCTCACTGTGTTATTCAGGTTTGTCTCACTGTGTAAGGCAAGTTTGTCTCAGGGTGCAAGGCAGGTTTGTTTTACTGTATAAGGCAGATTTATCTCACTGCGTGAGGCAGGTTTGTCTCACTGCGTAAGGCAGGTTTGTCTCACTGTGTAAGGCAGGTTTCTCTCACAGTGTAAGGCAGGTTTGTCTCACTGCGTAAAGCAGGTTTGTTTCACTGCGTAAGGCAGGTTTGTCTCACTGCGTAAGGCAGTTTTGTCTCACTGCGTAAGGCAGGTTTGTCTCACTGCGTAAGGCAGGTTTGTCTCACTGCGTAAGGCAGGTTTGTCTCACAGCGTAAGGCAGGTTTGTCTCACTACGTAAGGCAGGTTTGTCTCACTACGTAAGGCAGGGTTGTCTCATTACGTAAGGAGGTTTGTACCACCGCGTAAGGCAGGTTTGTCTCACCATGTGAGGCAGGTTTGTCTCACCCCGTAAGGCAGGTTTGTCTCACTGCGTAAAGTATGTTTTTCTGCATAAGGCAGGTTTGTCTCACCGCGTAAGGCACATTTGTCTCACCGCGTAAGGCACATTTGTCTCACCGCGTAAGGCACGTTTGACTCACCGAGGTTGGCAGGTTTCTCTCTCTGCGTAAGGCAGGTTTCTCTCTCTGCGTAAGGCAGGTTTGTCTCACTGCGTAAGGCAGGTTTGTCTCACTGCGTAAGGCAGGTTTGTCTCACTGCGTAAGGCAGGTTTGTCTCACTGCGTAAGGCAGGTTTGTCTCACTGCGTAAGGCAGGTTTGTCTCACTGCGTAAGGCAGGTTTGTCTCACTGCGTAAGGCAGGTTTGTCTCACTGCGTAAGGCAGGTTTGTCTCACTGCGTAAGGCAGGTTTGTCTCACTGCGTAAGGCAGGTTTGTCTCACTGCGTAAGGCAGGTTTGTCTCACTGTGTAAGGCAGGTTTGTCTTACTGTGTAAGGAAGGTTTGTCTCACTGTGTATGGAAGGTTTGTCTCACTGTGTTTGGAATTTTTGTCTCACTGTGTAAGGAAGGTTTGTCTGTGTAAGGCAGGTTTGTCTGTGTCAGGCAGGTTTGTCTGTGTAAGTCAGGTTTGTCTCACTGTGTAAGGCAGGTTTGTCTTACTGTGTAAGGAAGGTTTGTCTCACTGTGTATGGAAGGTTTGTCTCACTGTGTAAGGCAGGTTTGTCTGTGTAAGGCAGGTTTATCTCTCTGTGTAAGGTAGGTTTATCTCACGGTGTGAGGCAGGTTTGTCTCACTGCGTAAGGCAGTTTTGTCTCATTGCGTAAGGAAGGTTTGTCTCACGGTGCAAGGCAGGTGTATCTCACGGTGTAAGGCACGTTTATCTGACTGTCTGAGGAAGGTTTGTCTCACTATGTAAGGCAGGTCTGTCTTACTGTGTAAGGAAGTTTTGTCTCACTGTGTAAGGCAGTTTTTTCTCTCTGTATAAGGGAGGTTTGTCTTACTGCGTGAGGCAGGTTTGTCTTACTGCGTGAGGCAGGTTTGTCTCACAGCGTAAGGCAGGTTTGTCTCACTACGTAAGGCAGGTTTGTCTCGCTACGTAAGGCAGGTTTGTCTCATTGCGTAAGGCAGGTTTGTCTCACTGCGTAAGGCAGGTTTGTCTCACTGCGTAAGGCAGGTTTGTCTCACTGCGTAAGGCAGGTTTGTCTCACTGCGTAAGGCAGGTTTGTCTCACTGCGTAAGGCAGGTTTGTCTCACTGCGTAAGGCAGGTTTGTCTCACTGTGTAAGGCAGGTTTGTCTCACTGTGTAAGGCAGGTTTGTCTTATTGTGTAAGGAAGGTTTGTCTCACTGTGTATGGAAGGTTTGTCTCACTGTGTTTGGAATTTTTGTCTCACTGTGTAAGGAAGGTTTGTCTGTGTAAGGCAGGTTTGTCTGTGTCAGGCAGGTTTGTCTGTGTAAGTCAGGTTTGTCTCACTGTGTAAGGCAGGTTTGTCTTACTGTGTAAGGAAGGTTTGTCTCACTGTGTATGGAAGGTTTGTCTCACTGTGTAAGGCAGGTTTGTCTGTGTAAGGCAGGTTTATCTCTCTGTGTAAGGTAGGTTTATCTCACGGTGTGAGGCAGGTTTGTCTCACTGCGTAAGGCAGGTTTGTCTCACTGCGTAAGGAAGGTTTGTCTCACGGTGTAAGGCAGGTGTATCTCACGGTGTAAGGCACGTTTATCTGACTGTCTGAGGAAGGTTTGTCTCACTATGTAAGGCAGGTCTGTCTTACTGTGTAAGGAAGTTTTGTCTCACTGTGTAAGGCAGTTTTTTCTCTCTGTATAAGGGAGGTTTGTCTTACTGCGTGAGGCAGGTTTGTCTTACTGCGTGAGGCAGGTTTGTCTTACTGCGTGAGGCAGGTTTGTCTCACAGCGTAAGGCAGGTTTGTCTCGCTACGTAAGGCAGGTTTGTCTCGCTACGTAAGGCAGGTTTGTCTCGCTACGTAAGGCAGGATTGTCTCATTACGTAAGGAGGTTTGCACCACCGCGTAAGGCAGGTTTGTCTCACCATGTGAGGCAGGTTTGTCTCAGCCCGTAAGGCAGGTTTGTCTCACTGCGTAAAGTATGTTTTTCTGCGTAAGGCAGGTTTGTCTCACCGCGTAAGGCACATTTTTCTCACCGCGTAAGGCACGTTTGTCTCACCGAGGTTGGCAGGTTTGTCTCTCTGCGTAAGGCAGGTTTCTCTCACTGCGTAAGGCAGGTTTGTCTCGCTGCGTAAGGCAGGTTTGTCTCACTGTGTAACGTATGTTTGTCTGCGTAAGGCAGGTTTGTCTCACCGCTTAAGGCACATTTGTCTCACTGTGTTATTCAGGTTTGTCTCACTGTGTAAGGCAAGTTTGTCTCAGGGTGCAAGGCAGGTTTGTTTTACTGTATAAGGCAGATTTATCTCACTGCGTGAGGCAGGTTTGTCTCACTGCGTAAGGCAGGTTTGTCTCACTGTGTAAGGCAGGTTTCTCTCACAGTGTAAGGCAGGTTTGTCTCACTGCGTAAAGCAGGTTTGTTTCACTGCGTAAGGCAGGTTTGTCTCACTGCGTAAGGCAGTTTTGTCTCACTGCGTAAGGCAGGTTTGTCTCACTGCGTAAGGCAGGTTTGTCTCACTGCGTAAGGCAGGTTTGTCTCACTGCGTAAGGCAGGTTTGTCTCACTGCGTAAGGCAGGTTTGTCTCACTGCGTAAGGCAGGTTTGTCTCACTGCGTAAGGCAGGTTTGTCTCACTGCGTAAGGCAGGTTTGTCTCACTGCGTAAGGCAGGTTTGTCTCACTGCGTAAGGCAGGTTTTTCTCACTGCGTAAGGCAGGTTTGTCTCACTGCGTAAGGCAGGTTTGTCTCACTGCGCAAGGCAGGTTTGTCTCACTGCGTAAGGCAGGTTTGTCTCACTGCGTAAGGCAGGTTTGTCTCACTGCGTAAGGCAGGTTTGTCTCACTGCGTAAGGCAGGTTTGTCTCACTGCGTAAGGCAGGTTTGTCTCACTGCGTAAGGCAGTTTTGTCTCACTGCGTAAGGCAGGTTTGTCTGTGTAAGGCAGGTTTGTCGCACTTCGTAAGGCTGGTTTGTCTCCCTGTGTTAGGCAGGTTTGTCTATCTAAGTTAGGTTGGTCTCAGCGCGTAAGAAGGTTTGTCTCACTGTGTAAGGCAGGTTTGTCTCACTGTGTAAGGCATGTTTGTCTGTGAAAGGCAGGTTTGTCTGAGTAAGGCAGGTTTGTCTCACTGTGTAAGGCAGGTTTGTCTTACTGTGTAAGGAAGGTTTGTCTCACTGTGTATGGAAGGTTTGTCTCACTGTGTATGGAAGGTTTGTCTCACTGTGTATGGAAGGTTTGTCTCACTGTGTAAGGCAGTTTTGTCTGTGTAAGGCAGGTTTGTCTGTGTAAGGCAGGTTTGTCTGTGTAAGTCAGGTTTGTCTCACTGTGTAAGGCAGGTTTGTTTTACTGTGTAAGGAAGGTTTGTCTCACGGTGTATGGAAGGTTTGTCTCACTGTGTAAGGCAGTTTTATCTCTCTGTGTAAGGTAGGTTTATCTCACGGTGTGAGGCAGGTTTGTCTCACTGCGTAAGGCAGGTTTGTCTCACTGCGTAAGGCATGTTTGTCTCACTACGTAAGGCAGGTTTGTCTCACTGCGTAAGGAAGGTTTGTCTCACGGTGGAAGTCAGGTGTATCTCACGGTGTAAGGCAGGTTTATCTGACTGTCTGAGGAAGGTTTGTCTCACTATGTAAGGCAGGTCTGTCTTACTGTGTAAGGAAGTTTTGTCTCACTGTGTAAGGCAGTTTTTTCTCTCTGTATAAGGGAGGGTTGTCTTACTGCGTAAGGCAGGTTTGTCTCACAGCGTAAGGCAGGTTTGTCTCACTACGTAAGGCAGGTTTGTCTCACTACGTAAGGCAGGGTTGTCTCATTACGTAAGGAGGTTTGTACCACCGCGTAAGGCAGGTTTGTCTCACCATGTGAGGCAGGTTTGTCTCACCCCGTAAGGCAGGTTTGTCTCACTGCGTAAAGTATGTTTTTCTGCATAAGGCAGGTTTGTCTCACCGCGTAAGGCACATTTGTCTCACCGCGTAAGGCACATTTGTCTCACCGCGTAAGGCACGTTTGACTCACCGAGGTTGGCAGGTTTCTCTCTCTGCGTAAGGCACGTTTCTCTCTCTGCATAAGGCAGGTTTGTCTCGCTGCGTAAGGCAGGTTTGACTCACTGCGTAAGGCAGGTTTGTCTCACTGCGTAAGGCAGGTTTGTCTCACTGCGTAAGGCAGGTTTGTCTCACTGCGTAAGGCAGGTTTGTCTCACTGCGTAAGGCAGGTTTGTCTCACTGCGTAAGGCAGGGTTGTCTCACTGCGTAAGGCAGGTTTGTCTCACTGCGTAAGGCAGGTTTGTCTCACTGCGTAAGGCAGGTTTTTCTCACTGCGTAAGGCAGGTTTGTCTCACTGCGTAAGGCAGGTTTGTCTCACTGCGTAAGGCAGGTTTGTCTCACTGCGTAAGGCAGGTTTGTCTCACTGCGTAAGGCAGGTTTGTCTCACTGCGTAAGGCAGGTTTGTCTCACTGCGTAAGGCAGTTTTGTCTCACTGCGTAAGGCAGGTTTGTCTGTGTAAGGCAGGTTTGTCTCACTTCGTAAGGCTGGTTTGTCTCCCTGTGTTAGGCAGGTTTGTCTATCTAAGTTAGGTTGGTCTCAGCGCGTAAGGAGGTTTGTCTCACTGTGTAAGGCAGGTTTGTCTCACTGTGTATGGAAGGTTTGTCTCACTGTGTATGGAAGGTTTGTCTCACTGTGTAAGGCAGTTTTGTCTGTGTAAGGCAGGTTTGTCTGTGTAAGGCAGGTTTGTCTGTGTAAGTCAGGTTTGTCTCACTGTGTAAGGCAGGTTTGTTTTACTGTGTAAGGAAGGTTTGTCTCACGGTGTATGGAAGGTTTGTCTCACTGTGTAAGGCAGTTTTATCTCTCTGTGTAAGGTAGGTTTATCTCACGGTGTGAGGCAGGTTTGTCTCACTGCGTAAGGCAGGTTTGTCTCACTGCGTAAGGCATGTTTGTCTCACTACGTAAGGCAGGTTTGTCTCACTGCGTAAGGAAGGTTTGTCTCACGGTGGAAGGCAGGTGTATCTCACGGTGTAAGGCAGGTTTATCTGACTGTCTGAGGAAGGTTTGTCTCACTATGTAAGGCAGGTCTGTCTTACTGTGTAAGGAAGTTTTGTCTCACTGTGTAAGGCAGTTTTTTCTCTCTGTATAAGGGAGGTTTGTCTTACTGCGTAAGGCAGGTTTGTCTCACAGCGTAAGGCAGGTTTGTCTCACAGCGTAAGGCAGGTTTGTCTCACTACGTAAGGCAGGTTTGTCTCACTACGTAAGGCAGGGTTGTCTCATTACGTAAGGAGGTTTGTACCACCGCGTAAGGCAGGTTTGTCTCACCATGTGAGGCAGGTTTGTCTCACCCCGTAAGGCAGGTTTGTCTCACTGCGTAAAGTATGTTTTTCTGCATAAGGCAGGTTTGTCTCACCGCGTAAGGCACATTTGTCTCACCGCGTAAGGCACATTTGTCTCACCGCGTAAGGCACGTTTGACTCACCGAGGTTGGCAGGTTTCTCTCTCTGCGTAAGGCAGGTTTCTCTCTCTGCGTAAGGCAGGTTTCTCTCTCTGCGTAAGGCAGGTTTGTCTCGCTGCGTAAGGCAGGTTTGTCTCACTGTGTAACGTATGTTTGTCTGCGTAAGGCTGGTTTGTCTCACCGCTTAACGCACATTTGTCTCACTGTATTATTCAGGTTTGTCTATCTGTGTAAGGCAGGTTTGTCTCACTGCGGAAGGCAGGTTTGTCTGTGTAAGGCAGGTTTGTCTCACTGCGTAAGGCAGGTTAATCTCGCTGCGTAAAGTATTTTTTTCTGCGTAAGTCTGGTTTGTTTCACTATGTAAGGAAGGGTTGTCTCTCTGTGTCAGGCGGGTTCGTCTCACTGCATAAAGCCGGTTTATCTGTGTAAGGCAGGTTTGTCTCACCCTGTAAGGCAGGTTTGTCTCACTGCGTAAAGTATGTTTTTCTGCGTAAGGCAGGTTTGTCTCACCGCGTAAGGCACATTTGTCTCACCGCGTAAGGCACATTTGTCTCACCGCGTAAGGCACGTTTGTCTCACCGAGGTTGGCAGGTTTGTCTCTCTGTGTAAGGCAGGTTTCTCTCTCTGCGTAAGGCAGGTTTGTCTCGCTGCGTAAGGCAGGTTTGTCTCACTGTGTAATGTATGTTTGTCTGCGTAAGGCAGGTTTGTCTCACCGCTTAACGCACATTTGTCTCACTGTATTATTCAGGTTTGTCTCACTGTGTAAGGCAGGTTTGTCATACTGCATAAGCCATGTTTATCTGTGAAAGACAGGTTTGTCTCACTGCGGAAGGTAGGTTTGTCTGTGTAAGGCAGGTTTGTCTCACTGCGTAAGGCAGGTTAATCTCGCTGCGTAAAGTATTTTTTTCTGCGTAAGTCTGGTTTGTCTCACTATGTAAGGAAGGGTTGTCTCTCTGTGTCAGGCTGCGTTGTCTCACTGTGTATGGCAGGTTTGTCTCACTGTGTAAGACAGGTTTTTCTCACTGTGTAAGGCAAGTTTGTCTCACTGTGCAAGGCAGGTTTGTCTCACTGCGTAAGGCAGGTTTGTCTCACTGCGTAAGGCAGGTTTGTCTCACTGCGTAAGGCAGGTTTGTCTCACTGCGTAAGGCAGGTTTGTCTCACTGCGTAAGGCAGGTTTGTCTCACTGCGTAAGGCAGGTTTGTCTCACTGCGTAAGGCAGGTTTGTCTCACTGCATAAGGCAGGTTTGTCTCACTGTGTAAGGCAGATTTATCTTGCTGTGTGAGGCAGGTTTGTCTCACTGTGTGAGGCAGGTTTGTCTCACTGCGTAAGGCAGGTTTGTCTCACTGCGTAAGGCAGGTTTGTCTCACTACGTAAGGCAGGTTTGTCTCACTACGTAAGGCAGGTTTGTCTCATTACGTAAGGAGGTTTGTCCCACCGCGTAAGGCAGGTTTGTCTCACCGCTTAAGGCACATTTGTCTCACCGCGTAAGGCACGTTAGTCTCACTGTGTTATTCAGGTTTGTCTCACTGTGTAAGGCAGGTTTGTCATACTGCATAGGGCAGGTTTGTCTGTGTAAGGCAGGTTCGTCTCACTGCGTAAGCCAGGTTTATCTGTGTAAGGCAGGTTTGTCTCACTGCGGAAGGCAGGTTTGTCTGTGTAAGGCAGGTTTGTCTCACTGCGTAAGGCAGGTTAATCTCGCTGCGTAAAGCATTTTTTTCTGCGTAAGCCTGGTTTGTCTCACTATGTAAGGAAGGGTTGTCTCTCTGTGTCAGGTGGGTTCGTCTCACTGCGTAAAGCCGGTTTATCTGTGTAAGGCAGGTTTGTCTTACTGCGGAAGACAGGTTTGTCTTTGTAAAGCAGGTTTGTCTCACTGCGTAAGGCTGCGTTGTCTCACTGTGTATGGCAGGTTTGTCTCACTGTGTAAGACAGGTTTTTCTCACTGTGTAAGGCAAGTTTGTCTCACTGTGCAAGGCAGGTTTGATTCACTGCGTTAGGCAGGTTTGTCTCACTGCGTAAGGCAGGTTTGTCTCACTGCGTAAGGCAGGTTTGTCTCACTGCGTAAGGCAGGTTTGTCTCACTGCGTAAGGCAGGTTTGTCTCACTGCGTAAGGCAGGTTTGTCTCGCTGTGTAAGGCAGATTTATCTCGCTGTGTAAGGCAGGTTTGTCTCACTGTGTAAGGCAGATTTGTCTCCCTGTTTAAGGAAGTTTTGTCTCACTGTATAATGCTTGTTTGTTTCACTGTGTAAGGCAGATTTGTCTCACTGTGTAAGGCAGGTTTGTCTCACTGTGTAAGGCAGGTGTGTCTCACAGTGTAAGGCAGGTTTTTCTGTGTAAGCCAGATTTGTCTCACTGTGTAAGGAAGGTTTGTCTCACTGTGTAAGGCAGGTTTGTCAGTGTAAGGCAGGTTTGTCTCACTGATTAAGGCAGATTTGTCTCACTGTGTAAGGCAGGTTTGTCTCACTGCGTAAGGCAGGTTTGTCTCACTGTGTAAGGAAGGTTTGTCTCACTGTGTAAGGCACGTTTGTCTCACATCGTCAGGCTGGTTTGTCTCCCTGTGTTAGGCAGATTTGTCTATGCAAGTTAGGTTTGTCTCAGCGCGTAAGGAGGTTTGTCTCAATGTGTAAGTCAGGTTTTCTGTTTAAGGCAGTTTTGTCTCACTGTGTAAGTCTGGTTTGTCTCACTGTGAAATGCAGGTTTGTCTCACTGTGTAAGGCAGGTGTGTATCATTGTGTGAGGCAGGTTTGTCTCACTGCGTAAGGCAGGTTTGTCTGCTGTGTAAGTCTGGTTTGTCTCACTGTGAAACGCAGGTTTGTCTCACTGTGTAAGGCAGGTGTGTATCACTGTGTGAAGCAGATATGTCTCACTGTGTAAGGAACGTTTGTCTCACTGTGTAATGCAGGTGTATCTCACTGTGTAAGGCAGATTTGTCTTACTATGCAAGGAAGGATGGTCTCACTGTGTAAGGAAGGTTTGTCTCACTGTGTAAGGCAGGTAAGTCTCACTGTGTTAGGCAGGTTTGTCTCAATGCGTAAGGCAGATCTGTGTCAACACGTAAGGCAGGTTTTTCTCACTGCGTAAGGCAGGATTGTCTCACTGTGTAAGGCAGGTTTGTCTCACTGCGTAAGGCAGGATGGTCTCACTGCGTAAGGCAGGTTTGTCTCACTGCGTAAGGCAGGTTTGTCTCACTGCGTAAGGCTGGTTTGTCTCACTGCGTAAGGCTGGTTTGTCTCACTGCGTAAGGCAGGTTTGTCTCACTGCGTAAGGCAGGTTTGTCTCACTGCGTAAGGCAGGTTTGTCTCACTGCGTAAGGCAGGTTTGTCTCACTGTGTAAGACAGGTTTATCTCATTGTGTAAGGCAGGTTTGTCTCACTGCGTAAGACAGGTTTGTCTGTGTAAGGCTGGTTTGTCTCCCTGCGTATGGCAGGTTTGTCTGTGCAAGGCAAGTTTGTCTCACCGTGGAAGGCAGGTATTTCTCGCTACGTAAGGCAGGTTTGTCTCAATGTGTAAGGCAGGTTTGTCTCAATATTTAAGGCTGGTTTGTCTCACAGCGTAAGGAGATTTGTCTCGCTGTTTAAGGCAGGTGTGTCTGTGTGAGGCAGGTTTGTCTCACCGCGTAAGGCAGGTTTATCACCCTGTGTAAGGCAGGTATTTCTCGCTGCTTAAGGCAGATGTGTCTCACAGCGTTAGGCAGGTATGTCTCACTGCGTAAGTCAGGTTTGTCTCATCACTTAAGGCAGGTATGTCTCACTGTGTAAGGCAGGTTTGTCTCACCTCGTAAGGCAGGTTTGTCTCACCTCGTAAGGCATGTTTTCTCACTGTGTAAGGCAGGTTTGTTTGTGTAAGGCAGGGTTGTTTCACCGCTTAAGGAGGTTTGTCTCACTGTGTAATGAATGTTTGTCTCACTGTGTAAGGCACGTGTACCTCACTGTGTAAGCCAGGTTTGTCTCACTGTGTAAGGCAGGTTTGTCTCATATCGTAAGGCAGGGTTGTCTCACTGTGTTAGGCAGGTTTGTCTTACTGGCATAAAGCAGGTTTGTCTGTGTAAGGCAGGTTTGTCTCACTGTGTAAGGCAGGTTTGTCTGCGTAAGGTAGGTTTGTCTCACTGCGTAAGGCAGGATTGTCTCATCGCGTAAGGCAGGTATGTCTCACTGTGTAAGGCAGGTTTGTCTCACTGCGTAAGGCAGGTTTGCCTCACTGCGTAAGGCAGGTTTGTCTCAATGCGTAAGGCTGGTTTGTCTCACTGTGTATGGCAGGTTTGTCTCACCTCATAGGGCAGGTTTGTCTCACTGTGTAAGGCAGGTTTGTCTGTGTAATGCAGGTTTGTCTGTGTAAGGCAGGTTTGTCTCACTGCGTAAGGAGGTTTGTCTCAATGCGTAAGGCATGTTTGTCTCACTGCGGAAGGAAAGTTTGTCTCACTGTTGTAGGCAGTTTTGTCTCACTGCGTAAGGCAGGTGTGTCTCACTGTGTAAGGCGGGTTTGTCTCACTGTGTAAGGCATGTTTGTCTCACTGTGTAAGGTGGGTTTGTCTCACTGCGTAAGGCATTTTTGTCTCACTGTGTTAGGAAGGTTTGTCTCAATATGTAAGCCCAGTTTGTCTCACTGTGTAAGGCAGGTTTGTCTCACTGTGTAAGGCAGGTTTGTCTCACTGCGTATGGCAGGTTTGTCTGACCGCGTAAGGCAGGTTTGTCTCACCGCGTAAGGCAAGTTTGTCTCACTGTGTAAGGCAGGTTTGTCTCACCTCGTCGGGCAGGTTTGTCTCACTGCGTAAGGAAGATTAGTCTCGCTGCGTAAGGCATGTTTGTCTCGCTGCGTAAATCATTTTTGTCTGCATAAGGCACGTTTGTCTCACTGTATGAGGATGGTTTGTCTCACTGTGTAAGGAAGGTTTGTCTCACTGTGTAAGGCAGGTTTGTCTCACTGTGTAAGGCAGGTTTGTCTCACTGTGTAAGGCAGGTTTGTCTCACTGCGTAAAGTATGTTTTTCTGCGTAAGGCAGGTTTGTCTCACTGCGTAAGGCAGGTTTGTCTCACTGCGTAAGGCAGGTTTGTCTCACTGCGTAAGGCAGTTTTGTCTCACTGTGTAAGGCAGGTTTGTCTCACTGCATAAGGCAGGTTTGTCTCTCTGCGTGAGGCAGGTTTGTCTGTGTAAGGCAGCTTTGTCTCACCGCGTAACGCAGGTTTGTCTCACTGTGTAAGGCAGGTTTGTCTCACCGCGTAAGGCAGGTTTGTCTCACTTTGTAAGGCAGGTTTGTCTCACTTTGTGAGGCAGGTTTGTCTCACTGTGTAAGGAAGATTTGTCTCACTGTGTAAGGCAGCTTTGCCTTATTGTGTAAGGAAGGTTTGTCTCACTGTGTAAGGAAGGTTTGTCTCACTGTGTAAGGCAGGTTTGTCTCACTGCGTAAGGTTTGGTTTGTCTCACTGCGTAAGGCAGGTTTGTCTCACTGTAAGGAAGTTTTGACTCACTGTGTAAGGCAGGTTTGTCTCACTGCATAAGTCAGGTTTATCTTGCTGCGTAAAGCATTTTTTTCTGCTTATAGCAGGTTTGTCTCACTATGTAAGGATGGTTTGTCTCACTGTGTAATGTAGGTTTGTCTCACTGTGTAAGGCAGGTTTGTCTCACTGTGTGAGACAGGTTTGTCTCACTGCGTAAGGCAGGTTTGTCTCACTGCGTAAGGCAGGTTTGTCTCACTGCGTAAGGTTTGGTTTGTCTCACTGCGTAAAGTAGATTTGTATCACCGCGTACGGCAGGTTTGACTCACTGTGTAAGGCAGGTTTGTCTCACTGTGTAAGGAAGGTTTGTCTCACTGCGTAAGGCAGCTTTGTCTCACTGTGTAAGGCAGGTTTGTCTCACTACGTAAGGCAGGTTTGTCTGCGTAAGGCAGGTTTGTCTCACTACGTAAGGCAGATCTGTGTCACTGCATGAGGCAAGTTTGTCTCACTGCATGAGGCAGGTTTGTCTCACTGCGTAAGGCAGGATTGTCTTACTGTGTAAGGAAGGTTTGTCTGTGTAAGGCAGGTTTGTCTCACTACGTAAAGTATGTTTTCTACGTAAGGCATGTTTGTCTCACCGCGTAAGGCACATTAGTCTCACTGCGTAAGGCAGGTTTGTCTCACTACGTAAGGCAGATCTGTGTCACTGCGTGTGGCAGGTTTAGCTCACTGCGTGTGGCAGGTTTGTCTCACATCGTAAGGCAGGTTTGTCTCACATCGTAAGGCAGGTTTGTCTCACATCGTAAGGCAGGTTTGTCTCACTGTGTAAGTCAGGTTTGTCTCACTGCGTAAGGCTGTTTGTCTCATAGTGCAAGTCAGGTTTGTCTCGCTGCATAAGGCAGGTTTGTCACAATGTGTAAGGCAGGTTTGTGTCACTGTGTACGGAGATTTGTCTCGCGGTGTAAGGCAGGTTTGTCTCACTGCGTAAGGCAGGTTTGTCTCGCTGCGTAAAGTATGTTTTTCTGTGTGAGGCACGTTAGTCTCACAGCGTAAGGCAGGTTTGTCTTACTGTGTTAGGTTGTTACTCTCACTGCGTAAGGCAGGTTTGTCTTACTGTGTTCGGTTGTTACTCTCACTGCGTAAGGCAGGTTTGTCTTACTGTGTTAGGTTGTTACTCTCACTGTGTAAGGCAGGTTTGTCTTACTGGCATAAGGCAGGTTAGTCTGTGTAAGGCAGGTTCGTTTCACTGCGTTAGGCAGGTTTATCTGTGTAAGGCAGGTTTGTCTCACTATGTAAGGCAGGTTTGTCTGCGTAAGGCAGGTTTGCCTCACCGCGTAAGGAGGTTTGTCTCACTGTGTAAGGCAGGTTTGTCTGTGAAAGACAGGTTTGTGTCACCGCGTAAGGAGGTTTGTTTCACTGTGTAAGGCAGATTTATGTCACTGTGTAAGGCAGATTTGTCTCACTGCGTAAGGCAGGTTTGTCTCACTGCGTAAGGCAGGATTGTCTTACTGTGTAAGGAAGGTTTGTCTGTGTAAGGCAGGTTTGTCTCACTACGTAAAGTATGTTTTCTACGTAAGGCATGTTTGTCTCACCGCGTAAGGCACATTAGTCTCACTGCGTAAGGCAGGTTTGTCTCACTACGTAAGGCAGATCTGTGTCACTGCGTGTGGCAGGTTTAGCTCACTGCGTGTGGCAGGTTTGTCTCACATCGTAAGGCAGGTTTGTCTCACATCGTAAGGCAGGTTTGTCTCACATCGTAAGGCAGGTTTGTCTCACATCGTAAGGCAGGTTTGTCTCACATCGTAAGGCAGGTTTGTCTCACTGTGTAAGTCAGGTTTGTCTCACTGCGTAAGGCTGTTTGTCTCATAGTGCAAGTCAGGTTTGTCTCGCTGCATAAGGCAGGTTTGTCACAATGTGTAAGGCAGGTTTGTGTCACTGTGTACGGAGATTTGTCTCGCGGTGTAAGGCAGGTTTGTCTCACTGCGTAAGGCAGGTTTGTCTCACCGCCTAAGGCAGGTTTGTCTCACCGCGTAAGGCAGGGTTGTCTCACCGCGTAAGGCAGGGTTGTCTCACTGCGTGAGGCAGGTTTGTCTCCCTGCGTCAGGCAGTTTTGTCTCACCGCGTAAGGCAGGGTTGTCTCACCGCGTAAGGCAGGTTTGTCTCACCGAGTGATGCAGGTTTGTCTCTCCGCGTAAGGCAGGTTAGTCTCACCTCGTAAGGCAGGTTTGTCTCACTGTGTAAGGCAGGTTGGTCTGTGTAAGGCAGGTTTGTTTCAGCGCGTAAGGAGGTTTACCTCACTGTGTAAGGCAGGTTTGTTTGTGTACGTCAGGTTTGTCTGTGTAAGGCGGGTTTGTCTCTCCGCGTAAGGCGGTTTGTCTCACTGTGTAAGGCAGGTTTGTCTGTGTAAGGCAGGTTTGTCTCACCGCTTAAGGAGGTTTGTCTCACTTTGTAAGGCAGTTTTGTCTCACTGTGTAAGGCAGGTCTGTCTCACTGAGTAAGGCAGGTTTGTCTCACTATGGAAGGCAGATCTGTGTCACTGCGTAAGGCAGTTTTGTCTCACTGCGTAAGGCAGGTTTGTCTCACTGTGTAAGGCAGGTTTGTCTCACTGCGTAAGGGTGGTTTGTCTCACTGCGTAAAAGAGGTTTGTCTCACTGCGTAAGGCAGATTTGTCTCACTGCGTAAGGCAGGTTTGTCTCACTGTGTTTGGCAGTTTTGTCTGTGTTAGGCAGGTTTGTTTCACCGTGTAAGGATGTTTGTCTCATTGTGTAAGGCAGGCTTGTCTGTGTACAGCAGGTTTGTCTGTGTAAGGCAGGTTTGTCTCACCGGGTAAGGAGGTTTGTCTCACTGCGTAAGGCAGGTTTGTCTCACTGTGTAAGCCAGTTTTGTCTCACTGTGTAAGGCAGTTTTGTCTCACTGTAAGGCATGTTTGTTTCACTGTGTAAGGCAGATTTCTGTCACTGTGTAAGGCAGATTTGTCTCACTGCGTAAGGCAGGTTTGTCTCGCTGCGTAAGGCAGGTTTGTCTTACTGTGTAAGGCGGGTTTGTCTCACTGTTTAAGGCAGGTATTTCTTACTGTGTAAAGCATGTTTGTCTCACAGTGTAAGGCAGGTTTGTCTCATTGCGTAAGGCAGGTTTGTCTCATTGCGTAAGGCAGGTTTGTCTCACTGTGTAAGGCAGGTTTGTCTCACTGCGTATGGCAGGTTTGTCTGACCGCGTAAGGCAGGTTTGTCTGACCGCGTAAGGCAAGTTTGTCTCACTGTGTAAGGCAGGTTTGTCTCACCTCGTAGGGCAGTTTTGTCTCACTGCGTAAGGAAGATTTGTCTCGCTGCTTAAGGCATGTTTGTCTCGCTGCGTAAATCATTTTTGTCTGCATAAGGCAGGTTTGTCTCACTGTATAAGGAAGGTTTGTCTCATTGTGTAAGGCAGGTTTGTCTCGCTGCGTAAAGTATGTTTTTCTGCGTAAGGCAGGTTTGTCTCACTGCGTAAGGCAGGTTTGTCTCACTGCGTAAGGCAGGTTTGTCTCACTGCGTAAGGCAGGTTTGTCTCACTGCGTAAGGCAGGTTTGTCTCACTGCATAAGGCAGGTTTGTCTCTCCGCGTGAGGCAGGTTTGTCTGTGTAAGGCAGCTTTGTCTCACCGCGTAACGCAGGTTTGTCTCACTGTGGAAGGCAGGTTTTTTTCGCTGCGTAAGGCAGGTTTGTCTCACTGCGTCAGGCAGTTTTGTTCCACTGCGTCAGGCAGGTTTGTCTCACCGCGTAAGGCAGGTTTTTCTCACTGTGTAAGGCAGGTTTGTCTCACTGTGTAAGGAAGGTTTGTCTCACTGTGTAAGGCAGGTTTGTCTCACTGAGTAAGGCAGGTTTGTCCCACTATGTAAGGCAGATCTGTGTCACTGCGTAATGCAGGTTTGTCTCACTGCGTAAGGCAGGTTTGTCTCATTCCGTGAGGCAGGTTTGTCTCACTGCGTAAGGCAGGTTTGTCTCACTTTGTTTGGCAGTTTTGTCTGTGTTAGGCAGGTTTCTCTCGCATCTTAAGGCAGGTTTGTCTCGCTGCGTAAGGCAGGTTTGTCTCACTGTGTAAGGCGGGTTTGTCTCACTGTTTAAGGCAGGTTTTTCTTAGTGTGTAAAGCATGTTTGACTCACAGTGTAAGGCAGGTTTGTCTCATTGCGTAATGCAGGTTTGTCTCATTGCGTAAGGCAGGTTTGTCTCACTGTGTAAGGCAGGTTTGTCTCACTGCGTATGGCAGGTTTGTCTGACCGCGTAAGCCAGGTTTGTCTGACCGCGTAAGGCAAGTTTGTCTCACTGTGTAAGGCAGGTTTGTCTCACCTCATAGGGCAGGTTTGTCTCACTGTGTAAGGCAGGATTGTCTGTGTAATGCAGGTTTGTCTGTGTAAGGCAGGTTTGTCTCACCGTGTAAGGCAGTTTTGTCTGTGTCATGCAGTTTTGTCTCACTGCGTAAGGAAGATTTGTCTCGCTGCGTAAGGCATGTTTGTCTCGCTGCGTAAATCATTTTTGTCTGCATAAGGCAGGTTTGTCTCACTGTATAAGGATGGTTTGTCTCACTGTGTAAGGCAGGTTTGTCTGTGTAATGCAGGTTTGTCTGTGTACGTCAGGATTGTCTGTGTAAGGCGGGTTTGTCTCACCGCGTAAGGAGGTTTGTCTCACTTTGTCTGTGTTAGGCAGGTTTCTCTCGCTTCGTAACGCAGGTTTGTCTTGCTTCGTAAGGCAGGTTTGTCTCACTGTTTAAGGCAGGTTTTTCTGTGTAAGTCAGGTTTGTCTCACTGCGTAAGGCAGGTTTGTCTCATTCCGTGAGGCAGGTTTGTCTCACTGCGTAAGGCAGGTTTGTCTCACTGTGTAAGACAGGTTTGTCTCAATGCGTAAGGCAGGTTTGTCTCACTGCGTAAGGCAGTTTTGTCTCACTGTGTAAGGCAGGTTTGTCTCACTGCGTAAGGCATGTTTGTCTCACTGTGTAAGGCAGGTGTGTCTCATTGTGTTAGGCGGGTTTGTCTCACTGTGTAAGGCATTTTTGTCTCACTGTGTCAGGCATTTTTGTCTCACTGTGTAAGGCAGTTTTGTCTCACTGTGTTAGGAAGGTTTCTCACAATATGTAAGATCAGTTTGTTTCACTTTGTAAGGCACGTTTGTCTCACTGTGTTTGGATGGTTTGTCTCAATTTGTAAGGCCAGTTTGTCTCACTGTGTAAGGCAGGTTTGTCTCACTGTGTAAGGCAGGTTTGTCTCACTGTGTAAGGCAGGTTTGTCTCACTGTGTAAGGCAGGTTTGTCTCACTGTGTAAGGCAGGTTTATCTTACTGCGTAAGGCAAATTTGTCTCACCGTGTAAGGCAGATTTGTCTCACTATGTAAGGCAGGTTTGTCTGCGTAAGGCAGGTTTGTCTGACTACGTAAGGCAGATCTGTGTCACTGCGTAAGGCAGGTTTGTCTCACTGCATAAGGCAGGTTTGTCTCACTGCGTAAGGCAGGTTTGTCTCACTATGTAAGGCAGTTTTGTCTCACTGTGTAAGGAAGTTTTGTCTCACTGTGTAAAGCATGTTTGCTTCACTGTGTAAGGCAGATTTATGTCACTGTGCAAGGCAGATTAGTCTCACTGCGTAAGGCAGGTTTGTCTCACTGTATAAGGCAGGTTTGTCTCACTGTGTAAGGCACGTTTGTCTCACTGTGTAAGGCGGGTTTGTCTCACTGTTTAAGGCAGGTTTTTCTTACTGTGTAAAGCATGTTTTTGTCACAGTGTAAGGCAGGTTTGTCTCACTGCGTAAGGCAGGTTTGTCTCACTGTGTAAGGCAGGTTTGTCTCACTGCGTAAGGCAGGTTCGTCTCACTGTGTAAGGCAGGTTTGTCTCACTGCCTATGGCAGGTTTGACTGACCGCGTAAGGCAGGTTTGTCTGACTGCGTAAGCCAAGTTTGTCTCACTGTGTAAGGCAGGTTTGTCTCACCTCGTAGGGCAGGTTTGTCTCACTGTGTAAGGCAGGTTTGCCTGTGTAATGCAGGTTTGTCTGTGTAAGGCAGGTTTGTCTCACTGTGTAAGGCAGTTTTGCCTTTGTCAGGCAGTTTTGTCTCACTGCGTAAGGAAGATTTGTCTCGCTGCATAAGGCATGTTTGTCTCGCTGCGTAAATCATTTTTGTCTGCATAAGGCAGGTTTGTCTCACTGTATAAGGATGGTTTGTCTCGCTGTGTAAGGAAGGTTTGTCTCACTGTGTAAGGCAGGTTTTTCTCACTGTGTAAGGCAGGTTTGTCTCACTGTGTAAGGCAGGTTTGTCTCACTGTGTAAGGCAGGTTTGTCTCACTGTGTAAGGCAGGTTTGTTTCACCGCGTAAGGCAGGTTTGTCTCACTGTGTAAGGCAGGTTTGTCTCACTGTGTAAGGAAGGTTTGTCTCACTGTGTAAGGCAGGTTTGCCTTACTGTGTAAGGAAGTTTTGTCTCACTGTGAAGGAAGGTTTGTCTCACTGTGTAAGGCAGGTTTGTCTCACTGTGTAAGGCAGGTTTGTCTCACTGTGTAAGGCAGGTTTATCTCACTGTGTAAGGCAGCTTTGTCTCACTGTTTAAGGCAGGTTTGCCTCACCATGTAAGGCAGGTTTGTCTCGCTGCGTAAAGTATGTTTTTCTGTGTGAGGCATGTTTGTCTCACCGCGTAAGGCAGGTTTGTCTTACTGTGTTCGGTTGTTACTCTCACTGTGTAAGGCAGGTTTGTCTTACTGGCATAAGGCAGGTTTGTCTGTGGTAGGCAGGTTCGTTTCACTGCGTTAGGCAGGTTTATCTGTGTAAGGCAGGTTTGTCTCACTATGTAAGGCAGGTTTGTCTGCGTAAGGCAGGTTTGTCTCACTACGTAAGGCAGATCTGTGTCACTGCGTAAGGCAGGATTGTCTCACTGCGTGAGGCAGGTTTGTCTCACTACGTAAGGCAGATCTGTGTCACTGCGTAAGGCAGGATTGTCTCACTGCGTGAGGCAGGTTTGTCTCACTGCGTGAGGCAGGTTTGTCTCACTGCGTGAGGCAGGTTTGTCTCACTGCGTGAGGCAGGATTGTCTCACTGCGTGAGGCAGGTTTGTCTCACTGCGTGAGGCAGGTTTGTCTCACTGCGTGAGGCAGGTTTGTCTCACTGCGTGAGGCAGGTTTGTCTCATTGCGTGAGGCAGGTTTGTCTCACTGCGTGAGGCAGGTTTGTCTCACTGCGTGAGGCAGGTTTGTCTCACTATGTAAGGCAGGTTTGTCTGTGTACGTCAGGATTGTCTGTGTAAGGCGGGTTTGTCTCACCGCGTAAGGAGGTTTGTCTCACTTTGTCTGTGTTAGGCAGGTTTCTCTCGCTTCGTAACGCAGGTTTGTCTCATTCCGTGAGGCAGGTTTGTCTCACTGTGTAAGGCAGGTGTGTCTCATTGTGTTAGGCGGGTTTGTCTCACTGTGTAAGGCAGTTTTGTCTCACTGTGTTAGGAAGGTTTCTCACAATATGTAAGCCCAGTTTGTCTCACTTTGTAAGGCACGTTTGTCTCACTGTGTTTGGAAGGTTTGTCTCAATATGTAAGGCCAGTTTGTCTCACTGTGTAAGGCATGTTTGTCTCACTGTGTAAGGCAGATTTATGTCACTGTGTAAGGCAGATTTGTCTCACTGCGTAAGGCAGGTTTGTCTCGTTGCGTAAGCCAGGTTTGTCTCACTGAATAAGGCAGGTTTGTCTCACTGCGTAAGGCACGTTTGTCTCACTGTGTAAGGCGGGTTTGTCTCACTGTTTAAGGCAGGTTTTTCTTACTGTGTAAAGCATGTTTTTGTCACAGTGTAAGGCAGGTTTGTCTCACTGCATAAGGCAGGTTTGTCTCACTGTGTAAGGAAGGTTTGTCTCACTGTGTAAGGAAGGTTTGTCTCACTGTGTAAGGCAGGTTTAACTCACTGTGTAAGGCAGCTTTGTTTCACTGTGTAAGGCAGGTTTGCCTCACCACGTAAGGCAGGTTTATCTCGCTGCGTAAAGTATGTTTTTCTGTGTGAGGCATGTTTGTCTCACCGCGTAAGGCAGGTTTGTCTTACTGTGTTAGGTTGTTACTCTCACTGCGTAAGGCAGGTTTGTCTTACTGTGTTCGGTTGTTACTCTCACTGCGTAAGGCAGGTTTGTCTTACTGTGTTAGGTTGTTACTCTCACTGTGTAAGGCAGGTTTGTCTTACTGTGTTAGGTTGGTTTGTCTCACTGTGTAAGGCAGGTTTGTCTTACTGGCATAAGGCAGGTTTGTCTGTGTAAGGCAGGTTTGTCTCACTACGTAAGGCAGATCTGTGTCACTGCGTAAGGCAGGATTGTCTCACTGCGTGAGGCATGTTTGTCTCACTGTGTGAGGCAGGTTTGTCTCACTGCGTAAGGCAGGTTTGTCTCACTGCGTAAGCCAGGTTTGTCTCACTGCGTGAGGCATGTTTGTCTCACTGCGTAAGGCAGGTTTGTCTCACTGCGTCAGGCAGGTTTGTCTCACAGCGTAAGGCAGGATTGTCTCACTGTGTAAGGCAGGTTTGTCTCACTGCATAAGGCAGGTTTGTCTCTCCGCGTGAGGCAGTTTTGTCTGTGTAAGGCAGCTTTGTCTCACTGCGTAACACAGTTTTGTCTCACTGTGTAAGGTAGGTATTTCTCGCTGCGTCATGCAGGTTTGTCTCACTGCGTCAGGCAGGTTTGTCTCACTGTGTAAGGCAGGTTTGTCTCACTGTGTAAGGCAGGTTTGTCTCACTGCGTCAGGCAGGTTTGTCTCACCGCCTAAGGCAGGTTTGTCTCACTGTGTAAGGCACGTTTGCCTTACTGTGTAAGGAAGGTTTGTCTCACTGTGTATGGAAGGTTTGTCTCACTGTGTAAGGCAGGTTTGTCTCACTGTGTAAGGTAGATTTGTCTCACTGCGTAAAGTAGATTTGTATCACCGCGTACGGCAGGTTTGTCTCACTGTGTAAGGCAGGTTTATCTCACTGTGTAAGGCAGCTTTGTCTCACTGTGTAAGGCAGGTTTGCCTCACCACGTAAGGCAGGTTTGTCTCGCTGCGTAAAGTATGTTTTTCTGTGTGAGGCATGTTTGTCTCACCGCGTAAGGCAGGTTTGTCTTACTGTGTTAGGTTGGTTTGTCTCACTGTGTAAGGCAGGTTTGTCTTACTGGCATAAGGCAGGTTTGTCTTTGTAAGGCAGATTCGTTTCACTGCGTTAGGCAGGTTTATCTGTGTAAGGCAGGTTTGTCTCACTATGTAAGGCAGGTTTGTCTGCGTAAGGTAGGTTTGTCTCACTACGTAAGGCAGATCTGTGTCACTGCGTAAGGCAGGTTTGTCTCACTGCGTGAGGCAGGTTTGTCTCACTGTGTGAGGCAGGTTTGTCTCACTGCGTAAGGCAGGTTTGTCTCACTGCGTAAGGCAGGTTTGTCTCACTGTGTAAGTCAGTTTTGTCTCACTGTGTAAGGCAGGTATGTCTCACTGTGGAAGGCAGGTTAGTCTCACCTCGTAAGGCAGGTTAGTGTCACCTTGTAAGGCAGGTTAGTCTCACCTTGTAAGGCAGGTTTGTCTCACTGTGTGAGGCAGGTTTGTCTGTGTAAGGCAGGTTTGTTTCACCGCGTAAGGAGGTTTGTCTCACTGTGTAAGGCAGGTTTGTCTCACTGTGTAAGGCAGGTTTGTCTCACTGTTTAAGGCAGGTTTGTCTCACTGTGTAAGGCAGGTTTGTCTCACTGTGTAAGGCAGGTTTTTCTGTGTAAGGCAGGTTTGTCTCACTGAGTAAGGCAGGTTTGTCCCACTATGTAAGGCAGATCTGTGTCACTGCGTAATGCAGGGTTGTCTCACTGTGTAAGGAAGGTTTGTCTCACTGTGTAAGGCAGGTTTGCCTTACTGTGTAAGGAAGTTTTGTCTCACTGTGAAGGAAGGTTTGTCTCACTGTGTAAGGCAGCTTTGTCTCACTGTGTAAGGCAGGTTTGCCTCACCACGTAAGGCAGGTTTGTCTCGCTGCGTAAAGTATGTTTTTCTGTGTGAGGCATGTTTGTCTCACCGCGTAAGGCAGGTTTGTCTTACTGTGTTCGGTTGTTACTCTCACTGTGTAAGGCAGGTTTGTCTTACTGGCATAAGGCAGGTTTGTCTGTGGTAGGCAGGTTCGTTTCACTGCGTTAGGCAGGTTTATCTATGTAAGGCAGGTTTGTCTCACTGTGTAAGGCAGGTTTGTCTGCGTAAGGCAGGTTTGTCTCACTACGTAAGGCAGATCTGTGTCACTGCGTAAGGCAGGATTGTCTCACTGCGTGAGGCAGGTTTGTCTCACTGCGTGAGGCAGGTTTGTCTCACTGCGTGAGGCCGGTTTGTCTCACTGCGTGAGGCCGGTTTGTCTCACTGCGTGAGGCCGGTTTGTCTCACTGCGTGAGGCAGGTTTGTCTCACTGCGTGAGGCAGGTTTGTCTCACTGCGTGAGGCAGGTTTGTCTCACTGCGTGAGGCAGGATTGTCTCACTGCGTGAGGCAGGTTTGTCTCACTGCGTGAGGCAGGTTTGTCTCACTGCGTGAGGCAGGTTTGTCTCACTGCGTGAGGCAGGTTTGTCTCATTGCGTGAGGCAGGTTTGTCTCACTGCGTGAGGCAGGTTTGTCTCACTGCGTAAGGCAGGTTTGTCTCACTGTGTAAGGCAGGTTTGTCTCACTGTGTAAGGCAGTTTTGTCTCACTGTGTAAGGATGGTTTGTCTCACTATGTAAGGCAGGTTTGTCTGCGTAAGGCAGGTTTGTCTCACTACGTAAGGCAGATCTGTGTCACTGCGTAAGGCAGGATTGTCTCACTGCGTGAGGCAGGTTTGTCTCACTACGTAAGGCAGATCTGTGTCACTGCGTAAGGCAGGATTGTCTCACTGCGTGAGGCAGGTTTGTCTCACTGCGTGAGGCAGGTTTGTCTCACTGCGTGAGGCAGGTTTGTCTCACTGCGTGAGGCAGGATTGTCTCACTGCGTGAGGCAGGTTTGTCTCACTGCGTGAGGCAGGTTTGTCTCACTGCGTGAGGCAGGTTTGTCTCACTGCGTGAGGCAGGTTTGTCTCATTGCGTGAGGCAGGTTTGTCTCACTGCGTGAGGCAGGTTTGTCTCACTGCGTGAGGCAGGTTTGTCTCACTATGTAAGGCAGGTTTGTCTGTGTACGTCAGGATTGTCTGTGTAAGGCGGGTTTGTCTCACCGCGTAAGGAGGTTTGTCTCACTTTGTCTGTGTTAGGCAGGTTTCTCTCGCTTCGTAACGCAGGTTTGTCTCATTCCGTGAGGCAGGTTTGTCTCACTGTGTAAGGCAGGTGTGTCTCATTGTGTTAGGCGGGTTTGTCTCACTGTGTAAGGCAGTTTTGTCTCACTGTGTTAGGAAGGTTTCTCACAATATGTAAGCCCAGTTTGTCTCACTTTGTAAGGCACGTTTGTCTCACTGTGTTTGGAAGGTTTGTCTCAATATGTAAGGCCAGTTTGTCTCACTGTGTAAGGCATGTTTGTCTCACTGTGTAAGGCAGATTTATGTCACTGTGTAAGGCAGATTTGTCTCACTGCGTAAGGCAGGTTTGTCTCGTTGCGTAAGCCAGGTTTGTCTCACTGAATAAGGCAGGTTTGTCTCACTGCGTAAGGCACGTTTGTCTCACTGTGTAAGGCGGGTTTGTCTCACTGTTTAAGGCAGGTTTTTCTTACTGTGTAAAGCATGTTTTTGTCACAGTGTAAGGCAGGTTTGTCTCACTGCATAAGGCAGGTTTGTCTCACTGTGTAAGGAAGGTTTGTCTCACTGTGTAAGGAAGGTTTGTCTCACTGTGTAAGGCAGGTTTAACTCACTGTGTAAGGCAGCTTTGTTTCACTGTGTAAGGCAGGTTTGCCTCACCACGTAAGGCAGGTTTATCTCGCTGCGTAAAGTATGTTTTTCTGTGTGAGGCATGTTTGTCTCACCGCGTAAGGCAGGTTTGTCTTACTGTGTTAGGTTGTTACTCTCACTGCGTAAGGCAGGTTTGTCTTACTGTGTTCGGTTGTTACTCTCACTGCGTAAGGCAGGTTTGTCTTACTGTGTTAGGTTGTTACTCTCACTGTGTAAGGCAGGTTTGTCTTACTGTGTTAGGTTGGTTTGTCTCACTGTGTAAGGCAGGTTTGTCTTACTGGCATAAGGCAGGTTTGTCTGTGTAAGGCAGGTTTGTCTCACTACGTAAGGCAGATCTGTGTCACTGCGTAAGGCAGGATTGTCTCACTGCGTGAGGCATGTTTGTCTCACTGTGTGAGGCAGGTTTGTCTCACTGCGTAAGGCAGGTTTGTCTCACTGCGTAAGCCAGGTTTGTCTCACTGCGTGAGGCATGTTTGTCTCACTGCGTAAGGCAGGTTTGTCTCACTGCGTCAGGCAGGTTTGTCTCACAGCGTAAGGCAGGATTGTCTCACTGTGTAAGGCAGGTTTGTCTCACTGCATAAGGCAGGTTTGTCTCTCCGCGTGAGGCAGTTTTGTCTGTGTAAGGCAGCTTTGTCTCACTGCGTAACACAGTTTTGTCTCACTGTGTAAGGTAGGTATTTCTCGCTGCGTCATGCAGGTTTGTCTCACTGCGTCAGGCAGGTTTGTCTCACTGTGTAAGGCAGGTTTGTCTCACTGTGTAAGGCAGGTTTGTCTCACTGCGTCAGGCAGGTTTGTCTCACCGCCTAAGGCAGGTTTGTCTCACTGTGTAAGGCACGTTTGCCTTACTGTGTAAGGAAGGTTTGTCTCACTGTGTATGGAAGGTTTGTCTCACTGTGTAAGGCAGGTTTGTCTCACTGTGTAAGGTAGATTTGTCTCACTGCGTAAAGTAGATTTGTATCACCGCGTACGGCAGGTTTGTCTCACTGTGTAAGGCAGGTTTATCTCACTGTGTAAGGCAGCTTTGTCTCACTGTGTAAGGCAGGTTTGCCTCACCACGTAAGGCAGGTTTGTCTCGCTGCGTAAAGTATGTTTTTCTGTGTGAGGCATGTTTGTCTCACCGCGTAAGGCAGGTTTGTCTTACTGTGTTAGGTTGGTTTGTCTCACTGTGTAAGGCAGGTTTGTCTTACTGGCATAAGGCAGGTTTGTCTTTGTAAGGCAGATTCGTTTCACTGCGTTAGGCAGGTTTATCTGTGTAAGGCAGGTTTGTCTCACTATGTAAGGCAGGTTTGTCTGCGTAAGGTAGGTTTGTCTCACTACGTAAGGCAGATCTGTGTCACTGCGTAAGGCAGGTTTGTCTCACTGCGTGAGGCAGGTTTGTCTCACTGTGTGAGGCAGGTTTGTCTCACTGCGTAAGGCAGGTTTGTCTCACTGCGTAAGGCAGGTTTGTCTCACTGTGTAAGTCAGTTTTGTCTCACTGTGTAAGGCAGGTATGTCTCACTGTGGAAGGCAGGTTAGTCTCACCTCGTAAGGCAGGTTAGTGTCACCTTGTAAGGCAGGTTAGTCTCACCTTGTAAGGCAGGTTTGTCTCACTGTGTGAGGCAGGTTTGTCTGTGTAAGGCAGGTTTGTTTCACCGCGTAAGGAGGTTTGTCTCACTGTGTAAGGCAGGTTTGTCTCACTGTGTAAGGCAGGTTTGTCTCACTGTTTAAGGCAGGTTTGTCTCACTGTGTAAGGCAGGTTTGTCTCACTGTGTAAGGCAGGTTTTTCTGTGTAAGGCAGGTTTGTCTCACTGAGTAAGGCAGGTTTGTCCCACTATGTAAGGCAGATCTGTGTCACTGCGTAATGCAGGGTTGTCTCACTGTGTAAGGAAGGTTTGTCTCACTGTGTAAGGCAGGTTTGCCTTACTGTGTAAGGAAGTTTTGTCTCACTGTGAAGGAAGGTTTGTCTCACTGTGTAAGGCAGCTTTGTCTCACTGTGTAAGGCAGGTTTGCCTCACCACGTAAGGCAGGTTTGTCTCGCTGCGTAAAGTATGTTTTTCTGTGTGAGGCATGTTTGTCTCACCGCGTAAGGCAGGTTTGTCTTACTGTGTTCGGTTGTTACTCTCACTGTGTAAGGCAGGTTTGTCTTACTGGCATAAGGCAGGTTTGTCTGTGGTAGGCAGGTTCGTTTCACTGCGTTAGGCAGGTTTATCTATGTAAGGCAGGTTTGTCTCACTGTGTAAGGCAGGTTTGTCTGCGTAAGGCAGGTTTGTCTCACTACGTAAGGCAGATCTGTGTCACTGCGTAAGGCAGGATTGTCTCACTGCGTGAGGCAGGTTTGTCTCACTGCGTGAGGCAGGTTTGTCTCACTGCGTGAGGCCGGTTTGTCTCACTGCGTGAGGCCGGTTTGTCTCACTGCGTGAGGCCGGTTTGTCTCACTGCGTGAGGCAGGTTTGTCTCACTGCGTGAGGCAGGTTTGTCTCACTGCGTGAGGCAGGTTTGTCTCACTGCGTGAGGCAGGTTTGTCTCACTGCGTGAGGCAGGTTTGTCTCACTGCGTGAGGCAGGTTTGTCTCACTGCGTGAGGCAGGTTTGTCTCACTGCGTGAGGCAGGTTTGTCTCACTGCGTGAGGCAGGTTTGTCTCACTGCGTGAGGCAGGTTTGTCTCACTGCGTGAGGCAGGTTTGTCTCACTGCGTGAGGCAGGTTTGTCTCACTGCGTGAGGCAGGTTTGTCTCACCTTGTAAGGCAGGTTAGTCTCACCTTGTAAGGCAGGTTTGTCTCACTGTGTGAGGCAGGTTTGTCTGTGTACGTCAGGATTCTCTGTGTAAGGCGGGTTTGTCTCACCGCGTAAGGAGGTTTGTCTCACTTTGTCTGTGTAAGGCAGGTTTCTCTCGCTTCGTAACGCAGGTTTGTCTCACTGTTTAAGGCAGGTTTTTCTGTGTAAGGCAGGTTTGTCTCACTGTGTAAGGCAGTTTTGTCTCACTGTGTAAGGAAGGTTTGTCGCACTGTGTAAGGCATGTTTGTCGCACTGTGTAAGGCAGATTTGTCTCACTGCGTAAGGCAGGTTTGTCTCGCTGCGTAAGGCAGGTTTGTCTCACTGTATAAGGCAGTTTTGTCTCACTGTGTAAGGCAGGTTTGTCTCACTGAGTAAGGCAGGTTTGTCCCACTATGTAAGGCAGATCTGTGTCACTGCGTAATGCAGGTTTGTCTCACTGTGTAAGGCAGGTTTGTCTCACTGTGTAAGGCAGGTTTGTCTCACTGTGTAAGGAAGGTTTGTCTCACTGTGTAAGGCAGGTTTGCCTTACTGTGTAAGGAAGTTTTGTCTCACTGTGAAGGAAGGTTTGTCTCACTGTGTAAGGCAGCTTTGTCTCACTGTGTACGGCAGGTTTGCCTCACCACGTAAGGCAGGTTTGTCTCGCTGCGTAAAGTATGTTTTTCTGTGTGAGGCATGTTTGTCTCACCGCGTAAGGCAGGTTTGTCTTACTGTGTTCGGTTGTTACTCTCACTGTGTAAGGCAGGTTTGTCTTACTGGCATAAGGCAGGTTTGTCTGTGGTAGGCAGGTTCGTTTCACTGCGTTAGGCAGGTTTATCTATGTAAGGCAGGTTTGTCTCACTGTGTAAGGCAGGTTTGTCTGCGTAAGGCAGGTTTGTCTCACTACGTAAGGCAGATCTGTGTCACTGCGTAAGGCAGGATTGTCTCACTGCGTGAGGCAGGTTTGTCTCACTGCGTGAGGCAGGTTTGTCTCACTGCGTGTGGCCGGTTTGTCTCACTGCGTGAGGCCGGTTTGTCTCACTGCGTGAGGCCGGTTTGTCTCACTGCGTGAGGCAGGTTTGTCTCACTGCGTGAGGCAGGTTTGTCTCACTGCGTGAGGCAGGTTTGTCTCACTGCGTGAGGCAGGTTTGTCTCACTGCGTGAGGCAGGTTTGTCTCACTGCGTGAGGCAGGTTTGTCTCACTGCGTGAGGCAGGTTTGTCTCACTGCGTGAGGCAGGTTTGTCTCACTGCGTGAGGCAGGTTTGTCTCACTGCGTGAGGCAGGTTTGTCTCACTGCGTGAGGCAGGTTTGTCTCACTGCGTGAGGCAGGTTTGTCTCACCTTGTAAGGCAGGTTAGTCTCACCTTGTAAGGCAGGTTTGTCTCACTGTGTGAGGCAGGTTTGTCTGTGTACGTCAGGATTCTCTGTGTAAGGCGGGTTTGTCTCACCGCGTAAGGAGGTTTGTCTCACTTTGTCTGTGTAAGGCAGGTTTCTCTCGCTTCGTAACGCAGGTTTGTCTCACTGTTTAAGGCAGGTTTTTCTGTGTAAGGCAGGTTTGTCTCACTGTGTAAGGCAGTTTTGTCTCACTGTGTAAGGAAGGTTTGTCGCACTGTGTAAGGCATGTTTGTCGCACTGTGTAAGGCAGATTTGTCTCACTGCGTAAGGCAGGTTTGTCTCGCTGCGTAAGGCAGGTTTGTCTCACTGTATAAGGCAGTTTTGTCTCACTGTGTAAGGCAGGTTTGTCTCACTGAGTAAGGCAGGTTTGTCCCACTATGTAAGGCAGATCTGTGTCACTGCGTAATGCAGGTTTGTCTCACTGTGTAAGGCAGGTTTGTCTCACTGTGTAAGGCAGGTTTGTCTCACTGTGTAAGGAAGGTTTGTCTCACTGTGTAAGGCAGGTTTGCCTTACTGTGTAAGGAAGTTTTTCTCACTGTGTAAGGCAGCTTTGTCTCACTGTGTACGGCAGGTTTGCCTCACCACGTAAGGCAGGTTTGTCTCGCTGCGTAAAGTATGTTTTTCTGTGTGAGGCATGTTTGTCTCACCGCGTAAGGCAGGTTTGTCTTACTGTGTTCGGTTGTTACTCTCACTGTGTAAGGCAGGTTTGTCTTACTGGCATAAGGCAGGTTTGTCTGTGGTAGGCAGGTTCGTTTCACTGCGTTAGGCAGGTTTATCTATGTAAGGCAGGTTTGTCTCACTGTGTAAGGCAGGTTTGTCTGCGTAAGGCAGGTTTGTCTCACTACGTAAGGCAGATCTGTGTCACTGCGTAAGGCAGGATTGTCTCACTGCGTGAGGCAGGTTTGTCTCACTGCGTGAGGCAGGTTTGTCTCACTGCGTGAGGCCGGTTTGTCTCACTGCGTGAGGCAGGTTTGTCTCACTGCGTGAGGCAGGTTTGTCTCACTGCGTGAGGCAGGTTTGTCTCACTGCGTGAGGCAGGTTTGTCTCACTGCGTGAGGCAGGTTTGTCTCACTGCGTGAGGCAGGTTTGTCTCACTGCGTGAGGCAGGTTTGTCTCACTGCGTGAGGCAGGTTTGTCTCACTGCGTGAGGCAGGTTTGTCTCACTGCGTGAGGCAGGTTTGTCTCACTGCGTGAGGCAGGTTTGTCTCACTGCGTGAGGCAGGTTTGTCTCACTGCGTGAGGCAGGTTTGTCTCACTGCGTGAGGCAGGTTTGTCTCACCTTGTAAGGCAGGTTAGTCTCACCTTGTAAGGCAGGTTTGTCTCACTGTGTGAGGCAGGTTTGACTGTGTAAGGCAGGTTTGTCTCACTGTGTAAGGCAGGTTTGTCTGTGTACGTCAGGATTCTCTGTGTAAGGCGGGTTTGTCTCACCGCGTAAGGAGGTTTGTCTCACTTTGTCTGTGTAAGGCAGGTTTCTCTCGCTTCGTAACGCAGGTTTGTCTCACTGTGTAAGGCAGGTTTGTCTCACTGAGTAAGGCAGTTTTGTCTCACTGTGTAAGGAAGGTTTGTCGCACTGTGTAAGGCATGTTTGTCGCACTGTAAGGCAGATTTGTCTCACTGCGTAAGGCAGGTTTGTCTCGCTGCGTAAGGCAGGTTTGTCTCACTGTATAAGGCAGTTTTGTCTCACTGTGTAAGGCACGTTTGTCTCACTGCGTAAGGCGGGTTTGTCTCACTGTTTAAGGCAGGTTTTTCTTACTGTGTAAAGCATGTTTTTGTCACTGCGTAAGGCAGGTTTGTCTCACTGCGTAAGGCAGGTTTGTCTCACTGTGTAAGGCAGGTTTGTCTCACTGTGTAAGGCAGGTTTGTCTCACTGCGTAAGGCAGGTTTATCTCACTGTGTAAGGCAGGTTTGTCTCACTGCGTATGGCAGTTTTGTCTGACCGCGTAAGGCAGGTTTGTCTGACTGCGTAAGCCAAGTTTGTCTCACTGTGTAAGGCAGTTTTGGCTCTCTGCGTAAAGTATGTTTTTCTGCGTAAGGCAGGTTTGTCTCACTGCGTAAGGCAGGTTTGTCTCACTGCGTAAGGCAGGTTTGTCTCACTGTGTAAGGCAGTTTTGTCTCACTGTGGTAGGAAGGTTTGTCTCAATATGTAAGGCCAGTTTGTCTCACTGTGTAAGGCAGGTTTGTCTCACTGTGTAAGGCAGGTTTGTCTCACTGCGTAAGGCATACTTGTCTCACTGTGTAAGGCAGGTTTGTCTTGCTGCGTAAGGCAGTTTTGTCTCACTGTGTAAGGCAGGTTTGTCTCACTGCGTAAGGCTGCTTTGTCTCACTGCGTAAGGCAGTTTTGGCTCTCTGCGTAAGGCAGTTTTGTCACGCCGTGTAAGGCAGGTTTGTCTCACTGTGTAAGGCAGGTTTGTTTCACTGAGTTAGGCTGGTTTCTCTCACTGTGTAAGGCAGGTTTGCCTCACCACGTAAGGCAGGTTTGTCTCACTGCGTAAAGTATGTTTTTCTGCGTAAGGCACATTTGTCTCACCGCGTAATGCATGTTTGTCTCAGTGTGTTAGGCAACTTTGTCTCACTGTGTAAGGCAGGTTTGCCTTACTGGCATAAGGCAGGTTTGTCTGTGTAAGGCATGTTCGTTTCACTGCGTTAGGCAGCTTTATCTGTGTAAGGCAGGTTTGTCTCACTGTGTAAGGCAGGTTTGTCTCACTATGTAAGGCAGGTTTGTCTGCGTAAGGCAGGTTTGTCTGACTACGTAAGGCAGATCTGTGTCACTGCGTAAGGCAGTTTTGTCTCACTGTGTAAGGCACGTTTGTCTCACTGCGTAAGGCGGGTTTGTCTCACTGTTTAAGGCAGGTTTTTCTTACTGTGTAAAGCATGTTTTTGTCACTGCGTAAGGCAGGTTTGTCTCACTGCGTAAGGCAGGTTTGTCTCACTGTGTAAGGCAGGTTTGTCTCACTGTGTAAGGCAGGTTTGTCTCACTGCGTAAGGCAGGTTTATCTCACTGTGTAAGGCAGGTTTGTCTCACTGCGTATGGCAGTTTTGTCTGACCGCGTAAGGCAGGTTTGTCTGACTGCGTAAGCCAAGTTTGTCTCACTGTGTAAGGCAGTTTTGGCTCTCTGCGTAAAGTATGTTTTTCTGCGTAAGGCAGGTTTGTCTCACTGCGTAAGGCAGGTTTGTCTCACTGCGTAAGGCAGGTTTGTCTCACTGTGTAAGGCAGTTTTGTCTCACTGTGGTAGGAAGGTTTGTCTCAATATGTAAGGCCAGTTTGTCTCACTGTGTAAGGCAGGTTTGTCTCACTGTGTAAGGCAGGTTTGTCTCACTGCGTAAGGCATATTTGTCTCACTGTGTAAGGCAGGTTTGTCTTGCTGCGTAAGGCAGTTTTGTCTCACTGTGTAAGGCAGGTTTGTCTCACTGCGTAAGGCTGCTTTGTCTCACTGCGTAAGGCAGTTTTGGCTCTCTGCGTAAGGCAATTTTGTCACGCCGTGTAAGGCAGGTTTGTCTCACTGTGTAAGGCAGGTTTGTTTCACTGAGTTAGGCTGGTTTCTCTCACTGTGTAAGGAAGTTTTGTCTCACTGTGTAAAGCATGTTTGTTTCACTGTGTCAGGCAGATTTATGTCACTGTGCAAGGCAGATTTGTCTCACTGCGTAAGGCAGGTTTGTCTCGCTGCGTAAGGCATGTTTGTCTCACTGTATAAGGCGGGTTTGTCTCACTGTTTAAGGCAGGTTTTTCTTATTGTGTAAAGCATGTTTTTGTCACAGTGTAAGGCGGGTTTGTCTCACTGCGTAAGGCAGGTTTGTCTCACTGTGTAAGGCAGGTTTGTCTCACTGCGTAAGGCAGATTTATCTCACTGTGTAAGGCAAGTTTGTCTGTGTTAGGCAGGTTTGTCTCGCTGCGTAAGGCACGTTTGTCTCAATGTGTAAGGAAGGTTTGTCTCACCGCGTAAGGAGATTTGTCTCGATGTGTAAGGCAGTTTTGTCTGTGTAAGGCAGGTTTGTCTCACTGCATAAGGCAGGTTTGTCTCACTGTGTAAGGCAGGTATTTCTCGCTGCTTAAAGCAGCTTTGTCTCACTGCGTGAGACAGGTTTGACTCACTGCGTAAGGCAGGTTTGTCTCAGTTTGTAAGGCAGGTTGGTCTCACTGTGTATCGCAGGTTTGTCTCACTGTGTATGGCAGATTTGTCTCTCTGTGTGAGGACAGTTTGTCTCTCTGTGTAAGGCAGGTTTGTCTCACTGTGTAAGAAGTTTTGTCTCACTGTGTAAGGAAGGTTTGTCTCACTGTGTAAAGCAGGTTTGCCTCACCACATAAGGCAGGTTTGTCTCGCTGCGTAAAGTATGTTTTTCTGCATAAGGGATGTTTGTCTCACCGCTTAAGGCACATTTGTAACACTGGGTAAGGCAGGTTTGTCTCACTGTGTATGGCAAGTTTGTCTGTGTTAGGCAGGTTTGTCTCGCTGCGTAAGGCACGTTTGTCTCAATGTGTAAGGAAGGTTTGTCTCACCGCGTAAGGAGATTTGTCTCGATGTGTAAGGCAGTTTTGTCTGTGTAAGGCAGGTTTGTCTCACGGCATAAGGCAGGTTTGTCTCACTGTGTAAGGCAGTATTTCTCGCTGCTTAAAGCAGCTTTGTCTCATTGTGTGAGTCAGGTTTGACTCACTGCGTAAGGCAGGTTTGTCTCACTGCGTAAGGCAGGTTTGTCTCACTGTGTAAGTCAGTTTTGTCTCACTGTGTAAGGAAGGTTTGTCTCACTGTGTAAGGCAGGTGTATCTCAAGGTATTTATGCATGTTTGTCTCACTGTATAAAGAAGGTTGTCTCACTGTGTAAGGTAGGTTTGTCTCACTGCGTAAGGCAGGTTTGTCTCACCGCGTAAGGAGGTTTATCTCACTGCGTATGCCGGTTTGTCTCACTGTTAAGGCAGTTTTGTCTCACCGCGTAAGGCAGGTGTGTATCACTGTGTTAGGCAGGTTTGTCTCCCTGTATAAGGCAGGTTTGTCTCACTGTTGAAGGCAGGTTTGTCTCACTGTGTACGGCTGGTTTGTCTCACTGCTTAAGGCATTTTTATCTCACTGTGTAAGGCAGGTTTGTCTCACTGTGTAAGGCAGGTTTGTCTCACTGCGTAATGCAGGTTTGTCTCACTGTGTATGGCAGGTTTGTCTCACTGCGTAAGGAAGGTTTGTCTCGCTGCGTAAGGCAGTTTTGTCTCGCCGCGTAAGGCAGTTTTGTCTCACTGCGTGAGGCAGGTTTTTCTCACCGTGTAAGGCAGGTATTTCTCACTGCGTAAGGCAGGCCTGTCTCACTGTTTAAGGCAGGTTTGTCTCACTGCATAAGGCAGGTTTCTCTCACTGTGTGAGATAGGTTTGTCTTTGTAAGGCAGATTTGTCTCTGTAAGGCAGGTTTGTCTCCATGCGTAAGGCAGGTTTGTCTGTGTAAGGCAGGTTTGTCTCACCGTGTAAGGCAACTATTTCTCGCTGCGTAAGGCATTTTTGTCTCACTGCGTAAGGCAGGTTTGGCTCACCGCGTAAGGCAGGTTTGTCTCATCGCGTAAGGCAGCATTGTCTCACTGTGTAAGGCTGGTTTGTCTCACTGTGTAAGGCAGGTTTGTCTCCCTAAGGCAGATTTGTCGGCGTAAGGCAGGTTTGTCTTCGTAAGGCAGGTTTGTCTGCGTAAGGCAGATTTGTCTGCGTAAGGCATGTTTGTCTGCGTAAGGCAGGTTTGTCTGACTGCGTAAGGCAGGTTTATCTCGCTGCGTAAGGCAGGTTTGACTCAATTTGTTAGGAAGGTTTGTCTCACTGTGTAAGGCAGGTTTGTCTCATTTTGTTAGGAAGGTATGTCTCACTGCGTAAGGCAGATTTGTCTCACTGTGTAAGGCAGGTTTGTCTCACCGCGTAAGGCACATTTGTCTCACCGCGTTAGGCAGGTTTCTCTCACTGCGTAAGGCAGGTTTGTCTCACTGCGTAAGGCAGGTTTGTCTCACTGCGTAAGGCAGGTTTGTCTCACTGTGTAAGGCAGGTTTGTCTCACTGTGCAAGGTGGGTTTGTCATACTGCGTAAGGCATTTTTGTCTCACTGTGTTAGGCAGGTTTGTCTCACTGTGTAAGGCAGGTTTGTCTCACCGCGTAAGGCAGGTTTGTCTCACTGTGTAAGGCAGGTTTTTCTCACTGTGTAAGGCAGGTTTGTATCACTATGTAAGGCAGGTTTGTCTCACTGTGTAAGGCAGGTTTTTCTCACTGTGTAAGGCAGATTGTCTCACTGTGTCAGGCAGGTTTGTCTCACCGCGTAAGGCCGGTTTGTCTCACTGTGTAAGGCAGGTTTGTCTCACTGTGTAAGACAGGTTTGTCTGTGTAAGGCAGATTGGTCTTTGTAAGGCAGGTTTGTCTCCATGCGTAAGGCAGGTTTGTCTCACTGTGTAAGGCAAGTTTGTCTCCCTGTGTAAGGCAGGTTTATATCCCTGCGTAAGGCAGGTTTGTCTCACCTCGTAATGCAGGTTTGTCTCACTATGTATGGCAGGTTTGTCTCACTGCGTAAGGAAGGTTTGTCTCGCTGCGTAAGGCAGTTTTGTCTCGCCGCGTAAGGCAGTTTTGTCTCACTGCGTGAGGCAGTTTTTTCTCACCGTGTAAGGCAGGTATTTCTCACTGCGTAAGGCAGGCCTGTCTCACTGTTTAAGGCAGGTTTGTCTCACTGCGTAAGGCAGGTTTCTCTCCCTGTGTGAGATAGGTTTGTCTGTGTCAGGCAGATTTGTCTCTGTAGGCAGGTTTGTCTCCATGCGTAAGGCAGGTTTGTCTGTGTAAGGCAGGTTTGTCTCACCGTGTAAGGCAGGTATTTCTCGCTGCGTAAGGCAGGTTTGTCTCACCGCGTAAGGCAGGTTTGGCTCACCGCGTAAGGCAGGTTTGTCTCACCGCGTAAGGCAGGTTTGTCTCGTCACGTAAGGCAGCATTGTCTCACTGTGTAAGGCTGGTTTGTCTCACTGTGTAAGGCAGGTTTGTCTCCCTAAGGCAGATTTGTCGGCGTAAGGCAGGTTTGTCTTCGTAACGCAGGTTTGTCTGCGTAAGGCAGGTTTGTCTGCCTAAGGCAGATTTGTCTGCGTAAGGGATGTTTGTCTGTGTAAGGCAGGTTTGTCTGACTGCGTAAGGCAGGTTTATCTCGCTGCATAAGGCAGGTTTGACTCATTTTGTTAGGAAGGTTTGTCTCACTGTGTAAGGCAGGTTTGTCTCATTTTGTTAGGAAGGTTTGTCTCACTGCGTAAGGCAGATTTGTCTCACTGTGTAAGGCAGGTTTGTCTCACCGCGTAAGGCACATTTGTCTCACCGCGTTACGCAGGTTTGTCTCACTGCGTAAGGCAGGTTTGTCTCACTGCGTAAGGCAGGTTTGTCTCACTGCATAAGGCAGGTTTGTCTCACTGCGTAAGGCAGGTTTGTCTCACTGCGTAAGGCAGGTTTGTCTCACTGCGTAAGGCAGGTTTGTCTCACTGTGTAAGGAAGGTTTGTCTCGCTGCATAAGGCAGGTTTGTCTCACTGTGTAAGGAAGGTTTGTCTCTCTGCATAAGGCAGGTTTGTCTCACTGTGTATGGAAGGTTTGTCTCGCTGCGTAAGGCAGGTTTGTCTCACTGCGTAAGGCAAGTTTGTCTCACTGTGGAAGGCAAGTTTGTCTCACTGTGGAAGGCAATTTTGTCTCACTGTGTATTCAGGTTTGTCTCACTGTGTAAGGCAGGTTTGTCTCACTGTGTAAGACAGGTTTGTCTCACTGTGTAAGGCATGTTTGTCTCACCGCGTAAGGAAGATTTTTCTCGCTGTGTAAGGCAGGTTTGTCTCGCTGCGTAAATCACTTTTGTCTGCATAAGGCAGGTTTGTCTCGCTGTATGAGGAATGTATGTCTCACTGCGTCAGGTAGGTTTCTCTCACTGCGTAAGGCAGATTTATCTCACTGTGTAAGTCAGGTTTGTCTGTGTTGGGAAGGTTTATCTCGCTGCGTAAGGCACGTTTGTCTCAATGTGTAAGGCAGGTTTGTCTTTCCGCGTAAGGAGATTTGTCTCGATGTGTAAGGCAGGTTTGTCTGTATAAGGCAGGTTTGTCTCACCGCATAAGGCAGGTTTGTCTCACTGTGTAAGGCAGGTTTGTCTCACTGCGTAAGGCAGGTTTGTCTCACTGCGTAAGGCAGGTTTTTGGCACTGCGTAAGGCAGGTTTGTCTCACTGCATAAGGCAGATTTATCTCACTGTGTAAGGCAAGTTTGTCTGTGTTAGGCAGGTTTGTCTCGCTGCGTAAGGCACGTTTGTCTCAATGTGTAAGGAAGGTTTGTCTCACCGCGTAAGGAGATTTGTCTCGATGTGTAAGGCAGTTTTGTCTGTGTAAGGCAGGTTTGTCTCACCGCATAAGGCAGGCTTGTCTCACTGTGTAAGGCAGTATTTCTCGCTGCTTAAAGCAGCTTTGTCTCACTGCGTGAGACAGGTTTGACTCGCCGCGTAAGGCAGTTTTGTCTCACTGCGTGAGGCAGGTTTTTCTCACCGTGTAAGGCAGGTATTTCTCACTGCGTAAGGCAGGCCTGTCTCACTGTTTAAGGCAGGTTTGTCTCACTGCGTAAGGCAGGTTTCTCTCACTGTGTGAGATAGGTTTGTCTGTGTAAGGCAGATTTGTCTCTGTAAGGCAGGTTTGTCTCCATGCGTAAGGCAGGTTTGTAAGGCAGGTTTGTCTCACCGTGTAAGGCAGGTATTTCTCGCTGCGTAAGGCATTTTTGTCTCACTGCGTAAGGCATTTTTGTCTCATGGCGTAAGGCAGGTTTGGCTCACCGCGTAAGGCAGGTTTGTCTCATCGCGTAAGGCAGCATTGTCTCACTGTGTAAGGCTGGTTTGTCTCACTGTGTAAGGCAGGTTTGTCTCCCTAAGGCAGATTTGTCGGCGTAAGGCAGGTTTGTCTTCGTAAGGCAGGTTTGTCTGCGTAAGGCAGATTTGTCTGCGTAAGGCATGTTTGTCTGCGTAAGGCAGGTTTGTCTGACTGCGTAAGGCAGGTTTATCTCGCTGCGTAAGGCAGGTTTGACTCATTTTGTTAGGAAGGTTTGTCTCACTGTGTAAGGCAGGTTTGTCCCATTTTGTTAGGAAGGTATGTCTCACTGCGTAAGGCAGATTTGTCTCACTGTGTAAGGCAGGTTTGTCTCACCGCGTAAGGCACATTTGTCTCACCGCGTTAGGCAGGTTTCTCTCACTGCGTATGGCAGGTTTGTCTCACTGCGTAAGGCAGGTTTGTCTCACTGCGTAAGGCAGGTTTGTCTCACTGTGTAAGGCAGGTTTGTCTCACTGTGCAAGGCGGGTTTGTCTCGCTGCATAAGGCAGGTTTGTCTCACTGTGTAAGGAAGGTTTGTCTCGCTGCGTAAGGCAGGTTTGTCTCACTGCGTAAGGCAGGTTTGTCTCACTGCGTAAGGCAGGTTTGTCTCACTGTGTATTCAGGTTTGTCTCACTGTGTAAGGCAGGCTTGTCTCACTGTGTAAGACAGGTTTGTCTCACTGTGGAAGGCAAGTTTGTCTCACTGTGGAAGGCAATTTTGTCTCACTGTGTATTCAGGTTTGTCTCACTGTGTAAGGCAGGTTTGTCTCACTGTGTAAGACATGTTTGTCTCACTGTGTAAGGCATGTTTGTCTCACCGCGTAAGGATAATTTTTCTCGCTGTGTAAGGCAGGTTTGTCTCGCTGCGTAAATCACTTTTGTCTGCATAAGGCAGGTTTGTCTCGCTGTATGAGGAATGTATGTCTCACTGCGTCAGGTAGGTTTCTCTCACTGCGTAAGGCAGATTTATCTCACTGTGTAAGGCAGGTTTGTCTGTGTTGGGAAGGTTTATCTCGCTGCGTAAGGCACGTTTGTCTCAATGTGTAAGGCAGGTTTGTCTTTCCGCGTAAGGAGATTTGTCTCGATGTGTAAGGCAGGTTTGTCTGTATAAGGCAGGTTTGTCTCACCGCATAAGGCAGGTTTGTCTCACTGTGTAAGGCAGGTTTGTCTCACTGCGTAAGGCAGGTTTGTCTCACTGCGTAAGGCAGGTTTTTGGCACTGCGTAAGGCAGGTTTGTCTCACTGCATAAGGCAGATTTATCTCACTGTGTAAGGCAAGTTTGTCTGTGTTAGGCAGGTTTGTCTCGCTGCGTAAGGCACGTTTGTCTCAATGTGTAAGGAAGGTTTGTCTCACCGCGTAAGGAGATTTGTCTCGATGTGTAAGGCAGTTTTGTCTGTGTAAGGCAGGTTTGTCTCACCGCATAAGGCAGGCTTGTCTCACTGTGTAAGGCAGTATTTCTCGCTGCTTAAAGCAGCTTTGTCTCACTGCGTGAGACAGGTTTGACTTGCCGCGTAAGGCAGTTTTGTCTCACTGCGTGAGGCAGGTTTTTCTCACCGTGTAAGGCAGGTATTTCTCACTGCGTAAGGCAGGCCTGTCTCACTGTTTAAGGCAGGTTTGTCTCACTGCGTAAGGCAGGTTTCTCTCACTGTGTGAGATAGGTTTGTCTGTGTAAGACAGATTTGTCTCTGTAAGGCAGGTTTGTCTCCATGCGTAAGGCAGGTTTGTAAGGCAGGTTTGTCTCACCGTGTAAGGCAGGTATTTCTCGCTGCGTAAGGCATTTTTGTCTCACTGCGTAAGGCATTTTTGTCTCATGGCGTAAGGCAGGTTTGGCTCACCGCGTAAGGCAGGTTTGTCTCATCGCGTAAGGCAGCATTGTCTCACTGTGTAAGGCTGGTTTGTCTCACTGTGTAAGGCAGGTTTGTCTCCCTAAGGCAGATTTGTCGGCGTAAGGCAGGTTTGTCTTCGTAAGGCAGGTTTGTCTGCGTAAGGCAGATTTGTCTGCGTAAGGCATGTTTGTCTGCGTAAGGCAGGTTTGTCTGACTGCGTAAGGCAGGTTTATCTCGCTGCGTAAGGCAGGTTTGACTCATTTTGTTAGGAAGGTTTGTCTCACTGTGTAAGGCAGGTTTGTCCCATTTTGTTAGGAAGGTATGTCTCACTGCGTAAGGCAGATTTGTCTCACTGTGTAAGGCAGGTTTGTCTCACCGCGTAAGGCACATTTGTCTCACCGCGTTAGGCAGGTTTCTCTCACTGCGTATGGCAGGTTTGTCTCACTGCGTAAGGCAGGTTTGTCTCACTGCGTAAGGCAGGTTTGTCTCACTGTGTAAGGCAGGTTTGTCTCACTGTGCAAGGCGGGTTTGTCTCGCTGCATAAGGCAGGTTTGTCTCACTGTGTAAGGAAGGTTTGTCTCGCTGCGTAAGGCAGGTTTGTCTCACTGCGTAAGGCAGGTTTGTCTCACTGCGTAAGGCAGGTTTGTCTCACTGTGTATTCAGGTTTGTCTCACTGTGTAAGGCAGGCTTGTCTCACTGTGTAAGACAGGTTTGTCTCACTGTGTAAGGCATGTTTGTCTCACTGTGTAAGGCAGTTTTGTCTCACCACGTAAGGAAGATTTTTCTCGCTGTGTAAGGCAGGTTTGTCTCGCTGCGTAAATCACTTTTGTCTGCATAAGGCAGGTTTGTCTCACTGTATGAGGAATGTATGTCTCACAGCGTCAGGTAGGTTTCTCTCACTGCGTAAGGCAGATTTATTTCACTGTGAAAGGCAGGTTTGTCTGTGTTGGGAAGGTTTATCTCACTGCGTAAGGCACGTTTGTCTCAATGTGTAAGGCAGGTTTGTCTCACCGCGTAAGGAGTTTTGTCTCGATGTGTAAGGCAGGTTTGTCTGTGTAAGGCAGGTTTGTCTCACCGCATAAGGCAGGTTTGTCTCACTGTGTAAGGCAGTTTTGTCTCACTGCGTAAGGCAGGTTTGTCTCACTGCGTAAGGCAGGTTTGTCTCACTGCGTAAGGCAGGTTTTTGGCACTGCGTAAGGCAGGTTTGTCTCACTGCATAAGGCAGATTTATCTCACTGTGTAAGGCAAGTTTGTCTGTGTTAGGCAGGTTTGTCTCGCTGCGTAAGGCAGATTTGTCTCACTGTGTAAGGCAGGTATTTCTCACTGCGTAAGGCAGTTTTGTCTCACTGTGTTAGGAAGGTTTGTCTCAATATGTAAGGCAAGATTGTCTCACTGTGTTAGGCACGTTTCTCTCACTGTGAAAGGCAGGTTTGTCTCAATGTGTAAGCCCTGTTTGTCTCGCTCCGTAAGGCAGTTTTGTCTCACTGCGTAAGGCAGGTTTGTCTCACCGTGTAAGGCAGGTTTGTCTCACCGCGTAAGGCTGGTTTGTCTCACTGTGAAAGGCAGGTTTTTCTCACTGTGTAAGGCAGGTTTGTCTCACTGTGTCCGGCAGGTTTGTCTCACCGCGTAAGGCAGGTTTGTCTCACCGTATAAGGCAGGTTTGTCTCACTGTGTAAGACAGGTTTGTCTGTGTAAGGCAGATTTGTCTGTGTAAGGCAGGTTTGTCTCCATGCTTAAGGCTGGTTTGTCTGTGCAAGGCAGGTTTGTCTCTCCGTGTAAGGCCAATTTGTCTCACTGTGTAAGGCAGATTTGTCTCACTGTGTAAGGCAGGTTTGTCTCACTGTGTAAGGCAGGTTTGTCTCACTGTGTAAGGCAGGTTTGTCATACTGCATAAGGCATTTTTGTCTCACTGTGTAAGGCAGGTTTGTCTCACTGTGTAAGGCAGGTTTGTCTCACTGTGTAAGGGAGTTTTGTCTCACTGTGTTAGGCAGGTTTGTCTCACTGTATAAGGCAGGTTTGTCTCACTGTGGAAGGCAGGTTTGTCTCACTGTGTAAGGCTGGTTTGTCTCACTGCTTAAGGCATTTTTATCTCACTGTGTAAGGCAGGTTTGTCTCACTGTGTAAGGCAGGTTTGTCTCACTGCGTAATGCAGGTTTGTCTCACTGTGTATGGCAGGTTTTTCTCACTGCGTAAGGAAGGTTTGTCTCGCTGCGTAAGGCAGTTTTGTCTCGCCTCGTAAGGCAGTTTTGTCTCACTGCGTGAGGCAGGTTTTTCTCACCGTGTAAGGCAGGTATTTCTCACTGTGTAAGGCAGGCCTGTCTCACTGTTTAAGGCAGGTTTGTCTCACTGCGTAAGGCAGGTTTCTCTCACTGTGTGAGATAGGTTTGTCTGTGTAAGGCAGATTTGTCTCTGTAAGGCAGGTTTGTCTCCATGCGTAAGGCAGGTTTGTCTGTGTAAGGCAGGTTTGTCTCACTGTGTAAGGCAGGTATTTCTCGCTGCGTAAGGCATTTTTGTCTCACCGCGTAAGGCAGGTTTGGCTCACCGCGTAAGGCAGGTTTGTCTCACCGCGTAAGGCAGGTTTGTCTCATCGCGTAAGGCAGCATTGTCTCACTGTGTAAGGCTGGTTTGTCTCACTGTGTACGGCAGGTTTGTCTCCCTAAGGCAGATTTGTCGGCGTAAGGCAGGTTTGTCTTCGTAAGGCAGGTTTGTCTGCGTAAGGCAGATTTGTCTGCGTAAGGCATGTTTGTCTGCGTAAGGCAGGTTTGTCTGACTGCGTAAAGTAGGTTTATCTCGCTGCGTAAGGCAGGTTTGACTCATTTTGTTAGGAAGGTTTGTCTCACTGTGTAAGGCAGGTTTGACTCATTTTGTTAGGAAGGTTTGTCTCACTGCGTAAGGCAGATTTGTCTCACTGTGTAAGGCAGGTTTGTCTCACCGCGTAAGGCAATTTTGTCTCACCGCGTTAGGCAGGTTTGTCTCACTGCGTAAGGCAGGTTTGTCTCACTGCGTAAGGCAGGTTTGTCTCACTGCGTAAGGCAGGTTTGTCTCACTGTGTAAGGAAGGTTTGTCTCGCTGCATAAGGCAGGTTTGTCTCACTGTGTAAGGAAGGTTTGTCTCGCTGCATAAGGCAGGTTTGTCTCACTGTGAAAGGAATTTTTGTCTCGCTGCATAAGGCAGGTTTGTCTCACTGCGTAAGGCAGGTTTGTCTCACTGTGTAAGGCAGGTTTGTCTCCCTAAGGCAGATTTGTTGGCGTAAGGCAGGTTTGTCTTCGTAAGGCAGGTTTGTCTGCGTAAGGCAGATTTGTCTGCGTAAGGCATGTTTGTCTGCGTAAGGCAGGTTTGTCTGACTGCGTAAAGCAGGTTTATCTCGCTGCGTAAGGCAGGGTTGACTCATTTTGTTAGGAAGGTTTGTCTCACTGTGTAAGGCAGGTTTGACTCATTTTGTTAGGAAGGTTTGTCTCACTGCGTAAGGCAGATTTGTCTCACTGTGTAAGGCAGGTTTGTCTCACCGCGTAAGGCAATTTTGTCTCACCGCGTTAGGCAGGTTTGTCTCACTGCGTAAGGCAGGTTTGTCTCACTGCGTAAGGCAGGTTTGTCTCACTGTGTAAGGAAGGTTTGTCTCGCTGCATAAGGCAGGTTTGTCTCACTGTGTAAGGAAGGTTTGTCTCGCTGCATAAGGCAGGTTTGTCTCACTGTGAAAGGAATTTTTGTCTCGCTGCATAAGGCAGGTTTGTCTCACTGCGTAAGGCAGGTTTGTCTCACTGTGGAAGGCAGGTTTGTCTCACTGTGTATTCAGGTTTGTCTCACTGTGTATTCAGGTTTGTCTCACTGTGTATTCAGGTTTGTCTCACTGTGTATTCAGGTTTGTCTCACTGTGTAAGGCAGGTTTCTCTCACTGTGTAAGACAGGTTTGTCTCACTGTGTAAGGCATGTTTGTCTCACTGTGTAAGGCAGTTTTGTCTCACCGCGTAAGGAAGATTTGTCTCGCTGTGTAAGGCAGGTTTGTCTCGCTGCGTAAATCACTTTTGTCTGCATAAGGCAGGTTTGTCTCACCGCGTGAGGCAGGTTTTTCTCACCGTGTAAGGCAGGTATTTCTCACTGCGTAAGGCAGGCCTGTCTCACTGTTTAAGGCAGGTTTGTCTCACTGCGTAAGGCAGGTTTCTCTCACTGTGTGAGATAGGTTTGTCTGTGTAAGGCAGATTTGTCTCTGTAAGGCAGGTTTGTCTCCATGCGTAAGGCAGGTTTGTCTGTGTAAGGCAGGTTTGTCTCACCGTGTAAGGCAGGTATTTCTCGCTGCGTAAGGCAGGTTTGTCTCTCCGCGTAAGGCAGGTTTGGCTCACCGCGTAAGGCAGGTTTGTCTCACCGCGTAAGGCAGGTTTGTCTCATCGCGTAAGGCAGCATTGTCTCACTGTGTAAGGCTGGTTTGTCTCACTGTGTAAGGCAGGTTTGTCTCCCTAAGGCAGATTTGTCGGCGTAAGGCAGGTTTGTCTTCGTAAGGCAGGTTTGTCTGCGTAAGGCAGATTTGTCTGCGTAAGGCATGTTTGTCTGCGTAAGGCAGGTTTGTCTGACTGCGTAAAGCAGGTTTATCTCGCTGCGTAAGGCAGGTTTGACTCATTTTGTTAGGAAGGTTTGTCTCAATGTGTAAGGCAGGTTTGACTCATTTTGTTAGGAAGGTTTGTCTCACTGCGTAAGGCAGATTTGTCTCACTGTGTAAGGCAGGTTTGTCTCACCGCGTGAGGCACATTTGTCTCACCGCGTTAGGCTGGTTTGTCTCACTGCGTAAGGCAGGTTTGTCTCACTGCGTAAGGCAGGTTTGTCTCACTGCGTAAGGCAGGTTTGTCTCACTGTGTAAGGAAGGTTTGTCTCGCTGCATAAGGCAGGTTTGTCTCACTGTGTAAGGAAGGTTTGTCTCGCTGCATAAGGCAGGTTTGTCTCACTGTGTAAGGAAGGTTTGTCTCGCTGCGTAAGGCAGGTTTGTCTCACTGCGTAAGGCAGGTTTGTCTCACTGTGGAAGGCAGGTTTGTCTCACTGTGTATTCAGGTTTGTCTCACTGTGTAAGGCAGGTTTGTCTCACTGTGTAAGACAGGTTTGTCTCACTGTGTAAGGCATGTTTGTCTAACTGTGTAAGGCAGTTTTGTCTCACCGCGTAAGGAAGATTTGTCTCGCTGCGTAAATCACTTTTGTCTGCATAAGGCAGGTTTGTCTCACTGTATGAGGAATGTATGTCTCACTGCGTCAGGTAGGTTTCTCTCACTGCGTAAGGCAGATTTATCTCACTGTGTAAGGCAGGTTTGTCTGTGTTGGGAAGTTTTATCTCGCTGCGTAAGGCACGTTTGTCTCAATGTGTAAGGCAGCTTTGACTCACCGCGTAAGGAGATTTGTCTCGATGTGTAAGGCAGGTTTGTCTGTGTAAGGCAGGTTTGTCTCACTGCATAAGGCAGATATGTCTCACCGCGTAAGGCAGGTTTGTCTCACCGCGTAAGGCAGGGTTGTCTCACTGCGTAAGGCAGGTTTGTCTCACTGCGTAAGGCAGGTTTTTGGCACTGCGTAAGGCAGGTTTGTCTCACTGCATAAGGCAGATTTATCTCACTGTGTAAGGCAAGTTTGTCTGTGTTAGGCAGGTTTGTCTCGCTGCGTAAGGCACGTTTGTCTCAATTTGTAAGGAAGGTTTGTCTCACCGCGTAAGGAGATTTGTCTCGATGTGTAAGGCAGTTTTGTCTGTGTAAGGCAGGTTTGTCTCATCGCATAAGGCAGGTTTGTCTCACTGTGTAAGGCAGGTATTTCTCGCTGCTTAAAGCAGCTTTGTCTCACTGCGTGAGACAGGTTTGACTCACTGCGTAAGGCAGGTTTGTCTCACTGCGTAAGGCAGGTTGGTCTCACTGTGTATCGCAGGTTTGTCTCAATGTGTATGGCAGATTTGTCTCTCTGTGTGAGGACAGTTTGTCTCTCTGTGTAAGGCAGGTTTGTCTCACTGTGTAAGGAAGTTTTGTCTCACTGTGTAAGGAAGGTTTGTCTCACTGTGTAAGGAAGGTTTGTCTCACTGTGTAAACCAGGTTTGCCTCACCACATAAGGCAGGTATGTCTCGCTGCGTAAAGTATGTTTTTCTGCAAAGGGGATGTTTGTCTCACCGCGTAAGGCACATTTGTAACACTGGGTAAGGCAGGTTTGTCTCACTGTGTAAGGCAGGTGTATCTCAAGGTTTTTATGCATGTTTGTCTCTCTGTGTAAGGCAGATTTATCTCACTGTGTGAGGCAGGTTTGTCTCACTGCGTAAGGTAGGTTTGTCTCACTGTTTACGGCACGTTTTTCTGTGTAAGTCAGGTTTGTCTCACTGCGTAAAGGAGGTTTGTCTCACTGCTTAAGGCAGGTTTAACTCACTGTGTTTGGCAGGTTTGTCTCACTGTGTAAGGCAGGTTTGTCTCACTGTGTAAGGCAGGTTTGTCTCACTGTGCAAGGCGGGTTTGTCATACTGCGTAAGGCATTTTTGTCTCACTGTGTTAGGCAGGTTTGTCTCACTGTGTAAGGCAGGTTCGTCTTAGTGAGTAAGGCATGTTTGTCTCACTGCGTAAGGCAGGTTTGTCTCACTGCGTAAGGCAGATGTGTCTGTGTAAGGCACGTTTGTCTCACCGCGTAAGGCAGGTTTGTCTCACTACGTAAGGCAGGTTTGTCTCACTGTGTAAGGCAGGTTTGTCTCACTGCGTAAGGCAGGTTTGTCTCACTATGTAAGGCAAGTTTGTCTCACTGTGTAAGGCAGGTTTGTCTCACTGCCAAAAGCAGGTTTGTCTGTGTAAGGCAGTTTGTCTCACTGTGTAAGGCAGGTATTTCTCGCTGCGTGAGGCAGTTTTGTCTCACTGTGTTAGGAAGGTTTGTCTCAATATGTAAGGCAAGATTGTCTCACTGTGTTAGGCACGTTTCTCTCACTGTGAAAGACAGGTTTGTCTCAATGTGTAAGCCCAGTTTGTCTCGCTCCGTAAGGCAGTTTTGTCTCTCTGCGTAAGGCAGGTTTGTCTCACCGTGTAAGGCAGGTTTGTCTCACCGCGTAAGGCTGGTTTGTCTCACTGTGAAAGGCAGGTTTTTCTCACTGTGTAAGGCAGGTTTGTCTCACTGTGTCCGGCAGGTTTGTCTCACCGCGTAAGGCAGGTTTGTCTCACCGTGTAAGGCAGGTTTGTCTCACTGTGAAAGACAGGTTTGTCTGTGTAAGGCAGATTTGTCTGTGTAAGGCAGGTTTGTCTCCATGCTTAAGGCTGGTTTGTCTGTGCAAGGCATGTTTGTCTCTCCGTGTAAGGCAGGTTTGTCTCACTGTGTAAGGCAGATTTGTCTCACTGTGTAAGGCAGGTTTGTCTCACTGTGTAAGGCAGGTTTGTCTCCCTGTGTAAGGCAGGTTTGTCATACTGCATAAGGCATTTTTGTCTCACTGTGTAAGGCAGGTTTGTCTCACTGTGTAAGGCAGGTTTGTCTCACTGTGTAAGGGAGTTTTGTCTCACTGTGTAAGGCAGGTTTGTCTCGCTGTGTAAGGCAGGTTTGTCTCACTGTGTAAGGCAGGTTTGTCTCACTGTGTAAGGCAAGTTTGTTTCACTGTGTAAGGCAGGTTTGTCTCACAGCGTAAGGCAGGTTTGTCTCACTGCGTAAGGCAGGTTTGTCTGACTGTGTAAGGCAGGTTTGTCTCAATGTGTAAGGCAGGTATTTCTCGCTGCATGAGGCTGGTTTGTCTCACCGTGTAAGGCAGGTATTTCTCGCTGCGTAAGGCAGGTTTTTCTCACTGCGTAAGGCAGATGTGTCTGTTTAAGACTCGTTTGTCTCACCGCGTAAGGCAGGTTTGTCTCACTGCGTACGGCAGGTTTGTCTCACTGCGTACGGCAGGTTTGTCTCACTGCGTAAGGCAGGTTTGTCTCACTGCGTAAGGCAGGTTTGTCTCACTGTGTAAGGCAAGATTGTCTCACTGTGTAAGGCAGGTTTGTCTCACTGCGGAAAGCAGGTTTGTCTGTGTAAGGCAGTTTGTCTCACTGTGTAAGGCAGATTTGTCTCACTGCGTAAGGCAGGTATTTCTCGCTGCGTAAGGCAGTTTTGTCTCACTGTGTTAGGAAGGTTTGTCTCAATATATAAGGCAAGATTGTCTCACTGTTTTAGGCACGCTTGTCTCACTGTGAAAGGCAGGTTTGTCTCAATGTGTAAGCCCGGTTTGTCTCGCTGCGTAAGGCAATTTTGTCTCACTGTGTAAGGAAGGTTTGTCTCACCGGGTAAGGCAAGTTTGTATCACCGCGTAAGGCAGTTTTGTCTCGCTCCGTAAGGCAGTTTTGTCTCACTGCGTAAGGCAGGTTTGTCTCACCGTGTAAGGCAGGTTTGTCTCACTGCGTAAGGCTAGTTTGTCTCACTGTGTAAGGCAGGTTTTTCTCACTGTGTAAGGCAGGTTTTTCTCACTGTGTAAGGCAGGTTTGTCTCTCTGTGTCTGGCAGGTTTGTCTCACCGCGTAAGGCAGGTTTGTCTCACCGTGTAAGGCAGGTTTGTCTCACTGTGTAAGACAGGTTTGTCTGTGTAAGGCAGATTTGTCTGTGTAAGGCAGGTTTGTCTCCATGCTTAAGGCTGGTTTGTCTGTGCAAGGCAGGTTTGTCTCTCCGTGTAAGGCAGGTTTGTCTCACTGTGTAAGGCAGATTTGTCTCACTGTTTAAGGCAGGTTTGTCTCACTGCGTAAGGCAGGTTTGTCTCGCTGCGTAAGGCAGGTTAGTCTCGCTGCGTAAGGCAGGTTTGTCTCGCTGCATAATGCAGGTTTGTCTCACTGTGTAAGGCAGGTTTATCTGTGTAATGCAGGTTTGTCTGTGTAAGGCAGGTTTGTCTCACCGCGTAATTAGATTTGTCTCACTGCTTTAGGCAGGTTTATCTCACTGCGTAAGGCAGGTTTGTCTCACTGTGTAAGGCAGGTTTTTCTGCGTAAGGCAGGTTTGTCTCTCCGCGTAAGGCAGGTTTGTCTCACTGTGTAATGCAGGTTTATCTCACCGCGTAAGGCAGGTTTGTCTCACCGTGTAAGGCAGGTTTGTCTCACTGTGTAAGACAGGTTTGTCTGTGTAAGGCAGATTTGTCTCCATGCTTAAGGCTGGTTTGTCTGTGCAAGGCAGGTTTGTCTCTCCGTGTAAGGCAGGTTTGTCTCACTGTGTAAGGCAGATTTGTCTCACTGCGTAAGGCAGGGTTGTCTGCGTAATGCATGTTTGTCTCACTGCGTAAGGCAGGTTTGTCTCACTGTGTAAGGCAGGTTTGTCTTGCTGCGTATGGCAGGTTTGTCTCGCTGCGTAAGGCCGATTTGTCTCACTGCGTAAGGCATATTTGTCTGTGTAAGGCAGGTTTGTCTCACTGTGTAAGGCAGGTTTGTCTCACTGTGTAAGGCAGGTTTGTCTCGCTGCGTAAGGCAGGTTTGTCTCGCTGCGTAATGCTGGTTTGTCTCACTGTGTAAGGCAGGTATGTCTCCGTAATGCAGATTTGTCTGCGTAAGGCAGGTTTGTCAGCGTTAGGCAGGTTTGTCTGACTGCGGAAGGCCGGTTTGTCTCGCTGCGTAAGGCCGATATGTCTCACTGTGTAAGGCAGGTGTGTCTCACTGTGTAAGGCAGGTTTGTATCACCGCGTAAGGCAGTTTTTTCTCGCTCCGTAAGGCAGGTTTGTCTCACTGTGTAAGGTAGGTTTGTCTCACTATGTAAGGCAGGTTTGTCTCACCGCGTAAGGCAGGTTTGTCTCACTGTGTAAGGCAGGTTTGTCTCACTGCGTAAGGCAGGTTTGTCTCACTGTGTAAGGTTGGTTTGTCTCACTGCTTAAGGCAGGTTGGTCTCACTGTGTAACGCAGGTTTGTCTCACTGTGTATGGCAGAATTGTCTCACTGTGTGAGGAACGTTTGTCTCTCTGTTTAAGGCAGGTTTGTCTCACTGTGTAAGGAAGGTTTGTCTCACTGTGTAAGGCAGGTGTATCTCAAGGTTTTTATGCATGTTTGTCTCACTGTATAAAGAAGGTTGTCTCACTGTGTTAAGTAGGTTTGTCTCACTGTGTAAGGCAGTTTTGTCTCACCGCGTAAGGCAGGTTTGTCTCACTGCGTAAGGCAGGTTTGTCTCACTGCGTAAGGCAGGTTTGTCTCACAGCATAAAGCAGGTTTGCCTCACCATGTTAGGCAGGTTTGTCTCGCTACGTAAAGTAAGTTTTTCTGCATAAGGCATGTTTGTCTCACCGCGTAAGGCACATCTGTGTCACTGTGTAAGGCAGGTTTGTCTCACTGTGTAAGGCAGGTGTATCTCAAGGTTATTATGCATGCTTGTCTCTCTGTGTAAGGCAGATTTATCTCACTGTGTGAGGCAGGTTTGTCTCACTGCGTAAGGTAGGTTTGTCTCGCCGCGTAAGTCAGGTTTGTATCACCGCGTAAGGCAGGTTTGTCTCACCGCGTAAGGCAGGTTTGCCTCACCGCGTAAGGCAGGTTTGTCTCGCTGCGTAAGGCACATCTGTGTCACTGTGTAAGGCAGGTTTGTCTCACTGCGTAACGCAGGTTTGTCTCACTGTGTAAGGCAGGTATTTCTCGCTGCGTAAGGCACGTTGGTCTCAATGTGTAAGGCAGGTTTGTTTCACCGCGTAAGGAGATTTGTCTCACTGTGTAAGGCAGGTTGGTCTGTGTAAGGCTGGTTTGTCTATCTACGTAAGGCAGATCTGTCTCACTGCGTAAGGCAGGTTTGTCTCACTGCGTAAGGCAGGTTTTTCTCACTGCATAAGGCAGGTTTGTCTCACTGTGGAAGGCAGGTTTGTCTCACTGTGTATTCAGGTTTGTCTCACTGTGTAAGGCAGGTTTGTCTCACTGTGTAAGACAGGTTTGTCTCACTGTGTAAGGCATGTTTGTCTCACTGTGTAAGGCAGTTTTGTCTCACCGCGTAAGGAAGATTTGTCTCGCTGTGTAAGGCAGGTTTGTCTCGCTGTGTAAATCACTTTTGTCTGCATAAGGCAGGTTTGTCTCACTGTATGAGGAATGTATGTCTCACTGCGTCAGGTAGGATTCTCTCACTGCGTAAGGCAGATTTATCTCACTGTGTAAGGCAGGTTTGTCTGTGTTGGGAAGGTTTATCTCGCTGCGTAAGGCATGTTTGTCTCAATGTGTAAGGCAGGTTTGTCTCACCGCGTAAGGAGATTTGTCTCGATGTGTAATGCAGGTTTGTCTGTCTAAGGCAGGTTTGTCTCACCGCATAAGGCAGGTTTGTCTCACTGTGTAAGGCAGGTATTTCTCGCTGCTTAAAGCAGCTTTGTCTCACTGCGTGAGACAGGTTTGTCTCACTGTGTAAGGCAGGTTTGTCTCACTGTGTAAGGCAGGTTTGTCATACTGCATAAGGCATTTTTGTCTCACTGTGTAAGGCAGGTTTGTCTCACTGTGTAAGGCAGGTTTGTCTCAGTGTGTAAGGGAATTTTGTCTCACTGTGTTAGGCAGGTTTGTCTCACTGTATAAGGCAGGTTTGTCTCACTGTGGAAGGCAGGTTTGTCTCACTGTATAAGGCTGGTTTGTCTCACTGCTTAAGGCATTTTTATCTCACTGTGTAAGGCAGGTTTGTCTCACTGTGTAAGGCAGGTTTGTCTCACTGCGTAATGCAGGTTTGTCTCACTGTGGATGGCAGGTTTGTCTCACTGCGTAAGGAAGGTTTGTCTCGCTGCGTAAGGCAGTTTTGTCTCGCCGCGTAAGGCACTTTTGTCTCACTGCGTGAGGCAGGTTTTTCTCACCGTGTAAGGCAGGTATTTCTCACTGCGTAAGGCAGGCCTGTCTCACTGTTTAAGGCAGGTTTGTCTCACTGCGTAAGGCAGGTTTCTCTCACTGTGTGAGATAGGTTTGTCTGTGTAAGGCAGATTTGTCTCTGTAAGGCAGGTTTGTCTCCATGCGTAAGGCAGGTTTGTCTGTGTAAGGCAGGTTTGTCTCACCGTGTAAGGCAGGTATTTCTCGCTGCGTAAGGCAGGTTTGTCTCACCGCGTAAGGCAGGTTTGGCTCACCGCGTAAGGCAGGTTTGCCTCACCGCTTAAGGCAGGTTTGCCTCGCTGCGTAAGTCACATCTGTGTCACTGTGTATAGCAGGTTTGTCTCACTGCGTAAGGCAGGTTTCTCTCACTGTGTGAGATAGGTTTGTCTGTGTAAGGCAGATTTGTCTCTGTAAGGCAGGTTTGTCTCCATGCGTAAGGCAGGTTTGTCTGTGTAAGGCAGGTTTGTCTCACCGTGTAAGGCAGGTATTTCTCGCTGCGTAAGGCAGGTTTGTCTCACCGCGTAAGGCAGGTTTGTCTCTCCGCGTGAGGCAGGTTTGTCTCACTGTGTAAGGCAGGTATTTCTCGCTGCGTAAGGCAGGTTTGTCTGTGTTGGGAAGGTTTGTCTCGCTGCGTAAGGCACGTTGGTCTCAATGTGTAAGGCAGGTTTGTTTCACCGCGTAAGGAGATTTGTCTCACTTTGTAAGGCAGGTTGGTCTGTGTAAGGCTGGTTTGTCTATCTACGTAAGGCAGATCTGTCTCACTGCGTAAGACAGGTTTGTCTCACTGCGTAAGGCAGGTTTGTCTCATTGCGTAAGGCACATTTGTCTCAATGTGTAAGGCAGTTTTGTCTCACCGCGTAAGGAGATTTGTCTCGATGTGTAAGGCAGGTTTGTCTGTGTAAGGCAGGTTTGTCTCACCGCATAAGGCAGGTTTGTCTCACTGTGTAAGGCAGGTTTGTCTCACTGCGTAAGGCAGGTTTGTCTCACTGCGTAAGGCAGGTTTTTGGCACTGCGTAAGGCAGGTTTGTCTCACTGCATAAGGCAGATTTATCTCACTGTGTAAGGCAAGTTTGTCTGTGTAAGGCAGGTTTGTCTGTGTAAGGCAGGTTTGTCTCACCGCATAAGGCAGGTTTGTCTCACCGTGTAAGGCAGGTATTTCTCGCTGCTTAAAGCAGCTTTGTCTCACTGCGTGAGACAGGTTTGACTCACTGCGTAAGGCAGGTTTGTCTCACTGCGTAAGGCAGGTTGGTCTCACTGTGTATCGCAGATTTGTCTCACTGTGTATGGCAGATTTGTCTCTCTGTGTGAGGACAGTTTGTCTCTCTGTGTAAGGCAGGTTTGTCTCTCTGTGTAAGGCAGGTTTGTCTCACTGTGTAAGGAAGTTTTGTCTCACTGTGTAAGGAAGGTTTGTCTCACTGTGTAAAGCAGGTTTGCCTCACCACATAAGGCAGGTTTGTCTCGCTCCGTAAAGTATGTTTTTCTGCATAAGGCATGTTTGTCTCACCGCGTAAGGCACATTTGTAACACTGGGTAAGGCAGGTTTGTCTCAATGTGTAAGGCAGTTTGTCTCACTTTGTCCGGCAGGTTTGTCTCACCGCGTAAGGCAGGTTTGTCTCAGCGTGTAAGGCAGGTTTGTCTCACTGTGTAAGACAGGTTTGTCTGTGTAAGGCAGATTTGTCTGTGTAAGGCAGGTTTGTCTCCATGCTTAAGGCTGGTTTGTCTGTGCAAGGCAGGTTTGTCTCTCCATGTAAGGCAGGTTTGTCTCACTGTGTAAGGCAGATTTGTCTCACTGTGTAAGGCAGGTTTGTCTCACTGCGTAAGGCAGGTTTGTCTCGCTGCGTAAGGCAGGTTTGTCTCGCTGCGTAAGGCAGGTTTGTCTCACTGCGTAAGGCAGGTTTGTCTCACTGCGTAATGCAGGTTTGTCTCACTGTGTAAGGCAGGTTTGTCTCCGTAAGGCAGATTTGTCTGCGTAAGGCAGGTTTGTCAGCGTTAGGCAGGTTTGTCTGACTGCGTAGGCCGATTTGTCTCACTGCGTAAGGCAGGTTTGTCTCACTGTGTAAGGCAGGTTTGTCTCACCGCGTAAGGCAGGTTTGTCTCACTGTGTAAGGCAGGTTTTTCTCACTGTGTAAGGCAGGTTGTCTCACTGTGTCAGGCAGGTTTGTCTCACCGCGTAAGGCAGGTTTGTCTCACTGTGTAAGGCAGGTTTGTCTCACTGTGTACAGCAGGTTTGTCTCACTGTGTAAGACAGGTTTGTCTTTGTAAGGCAAGTTTGTCTCCCTGTGAAAGGCAGGTTTATATCCCTGCGTAAGGCAGGTTTGTCTCACCTCGTAATGCAGGTTTGTCTCACTGTGTAAGACAGGTTTGTCTGTGTAAGGCAGATTTGTCTTTGTAAGGCAGGTTTGTCTCCATGCGTAAGGCAGGTTTGTCTCACCGTGTAAGGCAGGTATTTCTCGCTCCGTATGGCAGGCTTCTCTCCATGCGTAAGGCAGGTTTGTCTTACTGTGTAAGGCAGTTTTGTCTCACTGTGTAAGGCAGATTTGTCTCACTCTGTAAGGCAGGTTTGTCTCACCTCGTAAGGCAGGTATGTCTCACTGTGTAAGGAAGGTTTGTCTCACTGTTTAAGGCAGGTAGGTCTCACTGTGTAACGCAGGTTTGTCTCACTGTGTATGGCAGATTTGTCTCACTGTGTGAGGAACGTTTGTCTCTCTGTGTAAGGCAGGTTTGTCTCACTGTGTAAGGAAGGTTTGTCTCACTGTGAAAGGAAGGTTTGTCTCACTGTGTAAGGCAGGTGTATCTCAAGGTTTTTATGCATGTTTGTCTCACTGTATAAAGAAGGTTGTCTCACTGTGTAAGGTAGGTTTGTCTCACTGCGTAAGGCAGGTTTGTCTCACCGCGTAAGGCAGGTTTGTCTCACTGTGTAAGGCAGGTTTGTCTCACTGCATAAAGCAGGTTTGCCTCACCATGTAAGGCAGGTTTGTCTCGCTGTGTAAGGCACATCTGTGTCACTGTGTAAGGCAGGTTTGTCTCACTGTGTAAGGCAGGTGTATCTCAAGGTTTTTATGCATGTTTGTTTCTCTGTGTAAGGCAGATTTATCTCACTGTGTGAGGCAGGTTTATCTCACTGCGTAAGGTAGGTTTTTTCACCGCGTAAGGCAGGTTTGTATCACCGCGTAAGGCAGGTTTGTCTCACCGCGTAAGGCAGGTTTGCCTCACCGCGTAAGGCACATCTGTGTCACTGCGTAAGGCAGGTTTGTCTCACTGCGTAAGGCAGGTTTGTCTCACTGTGTAAGGAAGGTTTGTCTCACTCTGTAAGGCAGATGTATCCCACTGTGTGAGGCAGGTTTGTCTCACTGCGTAAGGCAGGTTTGTCTCACTGCGTAAGGCAGGTTTGTCTCACTGTGTAAGGCAGGTTTGTCATACTGCATAAGGCATTTTTGTCTCACTGTGTAAGGCAGGTTTGTCTCACTGTGTAAGGCAGGTTTGTCTCAGTGTGTAAGGGAATTTTGTCTCACTGTGTTAGGCAGGTTTGTCTCACTGTATAAGGCAGGTTTGTCTCACTGTGGAAGGCAGGTTTGTCTCACTGTATAAGGCTGGTTTGTCTCACTGCTTAAGGCATTTTTATCTCACTGTGTAAGGCAGGTTTGTCTCACTGTGTAAGGCAGGTTTGTCTCACTGTGTAAGGCAGGTTTGTCTCACTGTGTATGGCAGGTTTGTCTCACTGCGTAAGGAAGGTTTGTCTCGCTGCGTAAGGCAGTTTTGTCTCGCCGCGTAAGGCAGTTTTGTCTCACTGCGTGAGGCAGGTTTTTCTCACCGTGTAAGGCAGGTATTTCTCACTGCGTAAGGCAGGCCTGTCTCACTGTTTAAGGCAGGTTTGTCTCACTGCGTAAGGCAGGTTTCTCTCACTGTGTGAGATAGGTTTGTCTGTGTAAGGCAGATTTGTCTCTGTAAGGCAGGTTTGTCTCCATGCGTAAGGCAGGTTTGTCTGTGTAAGGCAGGTTTGTCTCACCGTGTAAGGCAGGTATTTCTCGCTGCGTAAGGCAGGTTTGTCTCACCGCGTAAGGCAGGTTTGGCTCACCGCGTAAGGCAGGTTTGGCTCACCGCGTAAGGCAGGTTTGCCTCACCGCGTAAGGCAGGTTTGCCTCGCTGCGTAAGGCACATCTGTGTCACTGTGTATAGCAGGTTTGTCTCACTGCATAAGGCAGGTTTGTCTCTCCGCGTGAGGCAGGTTTGTCTGTGTAAGGCAGCTTTGTCTCACCGCGTAACGCAGGTTTGTCTCAAATGTATGGCAGGTATTTCTCGCTGCGTAAGGCAGGTTTGTCTGTGTTGGGAAGGTTTGTCTCGCTGGGTAAGGCACGTTGGTCTCAATGTGTAAGGCAGGTTTGTTTCACCGCGTAAGGAGATTTGTCTCACTGTGTAAGGCAGGTTGGTCTGTGTAAGGCTGGTTTGTCTATCTACGTAAGGCAGATCTGTCTCACTGCGTAAGGCAGGTTTGTCTCACTGCGTAAGGCAGGTTTGTCTCATTGCGTAAGGCACATTTGTCTCAATGTGTAAGGCAGGTTTGTCTCACCGCGTAAGGAGATTTGTCTCGATGTGTATGGCAGGTTTGTCTGTGTAAGGCAGGTTTGTCTCACCGTGTAAGGCAGGTATTTCTCGCTGCGTAAGGCAGGTTTGTCTCACCGCGTAAGGCAGGTTTGGCTCACCGCGTAAGGCAGGTTTGCCTCACCGCTTAAGGCAGGTTTGCCTCGCTGCGTAAGGCACATCTGTGTCACTGTGTATAGCAGGTTTGTCTCACTGCGTAAGGCAGGTTTCTCTCACTGTGTGAGATAGGTTTGTCTGTGTAAGGCAGATTTGTCTCTGTAAGGCAGGTTTGTCTCCATGCGTAAGGCAGGTTTGTCTGTGTAAGGCAGGTTTGTCTCACCGTGTAAGGCAGGTATTTCTCGCTGCGTAAGGCAGGTTTGTCTCACCGCGTAAGGCAGGTTTGTCTCTCCGCGTGAGGCAGGTTTGTCTCACTGTGTAAGGCAGGTATTTCTCGCTGCGTAAGGCAGGTTTGTCTGTGTTGGGAAGGTTTGTCTCGCTGCGTAAGGCACGTTGGTCTCAATGTGTAAGGCAGGTTTGTTTCACCGCGTAAGGAGATTTGTCTCACTTTGTAAGGCAGGTTGGTCTGTGTAAGGCTGGTTTGTCTATCTACGTAAGGCAGATCTGTCTCACTGCGTAAGACAGGTTTGTCTCACTGCGTAAGGCAGGTTTGTCTCATTGCGTAAGGCACATTTGTCTCAATGTGTAAGGCAGTTTTGTCTCACCGCGTAAGGAGATTTGTCTCGATGTGTAAGGCAGGTTTGTCTGTGTAAGGCAGGTTTGTCTCACCGCATAAGGCAGGTTTGTCTCACTGTGTAAGGCAGGTTTGTCTCACTGCGTAAGGCAGGTTTGTCTCACTGCGTAAGGCAGGTTTTTGGCACTGCGTAAGGCAGGTTTGTCTCACTGCATAAGGCAGATTTATCTCACTGTGTAAGGCAAGTTTGTCTGTGTAAGGCAGGTTTGTCTGTGTAAGGCAGGTTTGTCTCACCGCATAAGGCAGGTTTGTCTCACCGTGTAAGGCAGGTATTTCTCGCTGCTTAAAGCAGCTTTGTCTCACTGCGTGAGACAGGTTTGACTCACTGCGTAAGGCAGGTTTGTCTCACTGCGTAAGGCAGGTTGGTCTCACTGTGTATCGCAGATTTGTCTCACTGTGTATGGCAGATTTGTCTCTCTGTGTGAGGACAGTTTGTCTCTCTGTGTAAGGCAGGTTTGTCTCTCTGTGTAAGGCAGGTTTGTCTCACTGTGTAAGGAAGTTTTGTCTCACTGTGTAAGGAAGGTTTGTCTCACTGTGTAAAGCAGGTTTGCCTCACCACATAAGGCAGGTTTGTCTCGCTCCGTAAAGTATGTTTTTCTGCATAAGGCATGTTTGTCTCACCGCGTAAGGCACATTTGTAACACTGGGTAAGGCAGGTTTGTCTCAATGTGTAAGGCAGTTTGTCTCACTGTGTCCGGCAGGTTTGTCTCACCGCGTAAGGCAGGTTTGTCTCACCGTGTAAGGCAGGTTTGTCTCACTGTGTAAGACAGGTTTGTCTGTGTAAGGCAGATTTGTCTGTGTAAGGCAGGTTTGTCTCCATGCTTAAGGCTGGTTTGTCTGTGCAAGGCAGGTTTGTCTCTCCATGTAAGGCAGGTTTGTCTCACTGTGTAAGGCAGATTTGTCTCACTGTGTAAGGCAGGTTTGTCTCACTGCGTAAGGCAGGTTTGTCTCGCTGCGTAAGGCAGGTTTGTCTCGCTGCGTAAGGCAGGTTTGTCTCACTGCGTAAGGCAGGTTTGTCTCACTGCGTAATGCAGGTTTGTCTCACTGTGTAAGGCAGGTTTGTCTCCGTAAGGCAGATTTGTCTGCGTAAGGCAGGTTTGTCAGCGTTAGGCAGGTTTGTCTGACTGCGTAGGCCGATTTGTCTCACTGCGTAAGGCAGGTTTGTCTCACTGTGTAAGGCAGGTTTGTCTCACCGCGTAAGGCAGGTTTGTCTCACTGTGTAAGGCAGGTTTTTCTCACTGTGTAAGGCAGGTTGTCTCACTGTGTCAGGCAGGTTTGTCTCACCGCGTAAGGCAGGTTTGTCTCACTGTGTAAGGCAGGTTTGTCTCACTGTGTACAGCAGGTTTGTCTCACTGTGTAAGACAGGTTTGTCTTTGTAAGGCAAGTTTGTCTCCCTGTGAAAGGCAGGTTTATATCCCTGCGTAAGGCAGGTTTGTCTCACCTCGTAATGCAGGTTTGTCTCACTGTGTAAGACAGGTTTGTCTGTGTAAGGCAGATTTGTCTTTGTAAGGCAGGTTTGTCTCCATGCGTAAGGCAGGTTTGTCTCACCGTGTAAGGCAGGTATTTCTCGCTCCGTATGGCAGGCTTCTCTCCATGCGTAAGGCAGGTTTGTCTTACTGTGTAAGGCAGTTTTGTCTCACTGTGTAAGGCAGATTTGTCTCACTCTGTAAGGCAGGTTTGTCTCACCTCGTAAGGCAGGTATGTCTCACTGTGTAAGGAAGGTTTGTCTCACTGTTTAAGGCAGGTAGGTCTCACTGTGTAACGCAGGTTTGTCTCACTGTGTATGGCAGATTTGTCTCACTGTGTGAGGAACGTTTGTCTCTCTGTGTAAGGCAGGTTTGTCTCACTGTGTAAGGAAGGTTTGTCTCACTGTGAAAGGAAGGTTTGTCTCACTGTGTAAGGCAGGTGTATCTCAAGGTTTTTATGCATGTTTGTCTCACTGTATAAAGAAGGTTGTCTCACTGTGTAAGGTAGGTTTGTCTCACTGCGTAAGGCAGGTTTGTCTCACCGCGTAAGGCAGGTTTGTCTCACTGTGTAAGGCAGGTTTGTCTCACTGCATAAAGCAGGTTTGCCTCACCATGTAAGGCAGGTTTGTCTCGCTGTGTAAGGCACATCTGTGTCACTGTGTAAGGCAGGTTTGTCTCACTGTGTAAGGCAGGTGTATCTCAAGGTTTTTATGCATGTTTGTTTCTCTGTGTAAGGCAGATTTATCTCACTGTGTGAGGCAGGTTTATCTCACTGCGTAAGGTAGGTTTTTTCACCGCGTAAGGCAGGTTTGTATCACCGCGTAAGGCAGGTTTGTCTCACCGCGTAAGGCAGGTTTGCCTCACCGCGTAAGGCACATCTGTGTCACTGCGTAAGGCAGGTTTGTCTCACTGCGTAAGGCAGGTTTGTCTCACTGTGTAAGGAAGGTTTGTCTCACTCTGTAAGGCAGATGTATCCCACTGTGTGAGGCAGGTTTGTCTCACTGCGTAAGGCAGGTTTGTCTCACTGCGTAAGGCAGGTTTGTCTCACTGTGTAAGGCAGGTTTGTCATACTGCATAAGGCATTTTTGTCTCACTGTGTAAGGCAGGTTTGTCTCACTGTGTAAGGCAGGTTTGTCTCAGTGTGTAAGGGAATTTTGTCTCACTGTGTTAGGCAGGTTTGTCTCACTGTATAAGGCAGGTTTGTCTCACTGTGGAAGGCAGGTTTGTCTCACTGTATAAGGCTGGTTTGTCTCACTGCTTAAGGCATTTTTATCTCACTGTGTAAGGCAGGTTTGTCTCACTGTGTAAGGCAGGTTTGTCTCACTGTGTATGGCAGGTTTGTCTCACTGCGTAAGGAAGGTTTGTCTCGCTGCGTAAGGCAGTTTTGTCTCGCCGCGTAAGGCAGTTTTGTCTCACTGCGTGAGGCAGGTTTTTCTCACCGTGTAAGGCAGGTATTTCTCACTGCGTAAGGCAGGCCTGTCTCACTGTTTAAGGCAGGTTTGTCTCACTGCGTAAGGCAGGTTTCTCTCACTGTGTGAGATAGGTTTGTCTGTGTAAGGCAGATTTGTCTCTGTAAGGCAGGTTTGTCTCCATGCGTAAGGCAGGTTTGTCTGTGTAAGGCAGGTTTGTCTCACCGTGTAAGGCAGGTATTTCTCGCTGCGTAAGGCAGGTTTGTCTCACCGCGTAAGGCAGGTTTGGCTCACCGCGTAAGGCAGGTTTGGCTCACCGCGTAAGGCAGGTTTGCCTCACCGCGTAAGGCAGGTTTGCCTCGCTGCGTAAGGCACATCTGTGTCACTGTGTATAGCAGGTTTGTCTCACTGCATAAGGCAGGTTTGTCTCTCCGCGTGAGGCAGGTTTGTCTGTGTAAGGCAGCTTTGTCTCACCGCGTAACGCAGGTTTGTCTCAAATGTATGGCAGGTATTTCTCGCTGCGTAAGGCAGGTTTGTCTGTGTTGGGAAGGTTTGTCTCGCTGGGTAAGGCACGTTGGTCTCAATGTGTAAGGCAGGTTTGTTTCACCGCGTAAGGAGATTTGTCTCACTGTGTAAGGCAGGTTGGTCTGTGTAAGGCTGGTTTGTCTATCTACGTAAGGCAGATCTGTCTCACTGCGTAAGGCAGGTTTGTCTCACTGCGTAAGGCAGGTTTGTCTCATTGCGTAAGGCACATTTGTCTCAATGTGTAAGGCAGGTTTGTCTCACCGCGTAAGGAGATTTGTCTCGATGTGTATGGCAGGTTTGTCTGTGTAAGTCAGGTTTGTCTCACCGCATAAGGCAGGTTTGTCTCACTGTGTAAGGCAGGTTTGTCTCACTGCGTAAGGCAGGTTTGTCTCACTGCGTAAGGCAGGTTTTTGGCACTGCGTAAGGCAGGTTTGTCTCACTGCATAAGGCAGATTTATCTCACTGTGTAAGGCAAGTTTGTCTGTGTAAGGCAGGTTTGTCTGTGTAAGGCAGGTTTGTCTCACCGCATAAGGCAGGTTTGTCTCACTGTGTAAGGCAGGTATTTCTCGCTGCTTAAAGCAGCTTTGTCTCACTGCGTGAGACAGGTTTGACTCACTGCGTAAGGCAGGTTTGTCTCACTGCGTAAGGCAGGTTGGTCTCACTGTGTATCGCAGGTTTGTCTCACTGTGTATGGCAGATTTGTCTCTCTGTGTGAGGACAGTTTGTCTCTCTGTGTAAGGCAGGTTTGTCTCACTGTGTAAGGAAGTTTTGTCTCACTGTGTAAGGAAGGTTTGTCTCACTGTGTAAAGCAGGTTTGCCTCACCACATAAGGCAGGTTTGTCTCGCTGCGTAAAGTATGTTTTTCTGCATAAGGCATGTTTGTCTCACCGCGTAAGGCACATTTGTAACACTGGGTAAGGCAGGTTTGTCTCACTGTGTAAGGCAGTTTGTCTCACTGTGTCCGGCAGGTTTGTCTCACCGCGTAAGGCAGGTTTGTCTCACCGTGTAAGGCAGGTTTGTCTCACTGTGTAAGACAGGTTTGTCTGTGTAAGGCAGATTTGTCTGTGTAAGGCAGGTTTGTCTCCATGCTTAAGGCTGGTTTTCTGTGCAAGGCAGGTTTGTCTCTCCGTGTAAGGCAGGTTTGTCTCGCTGTGTAAGGCAGATTTGTCTCACTGTGTAAGGCAGGTTTGTCTCACTGTGTAAGGCAGTTTTGTCTCACCGCGTAAGGAAGATTTGTCTCGCTGTGTAAGGCAGGTTTGTCTCGCTGTGTAAATCACTTTTGTCTGCATAAGGCAGGTTTGTCTCACTGTATGAGGAATGTATGTCTCACTGCGTCAGGTAGGATTCTCTCACTGCGTAAGGCAGATTTATCTCACTGTGTAAGGCAGGTTTGTCTGTGTTGGGAAGGTTTATCTCGCTGCGTAAGGCATGTTTGTCTCAATGTGTAAGGCAGGTTTGTCTCACCGCGTAAGGAGATTTGTCTCGATGTGTAATGCAGGTTTGTCTGTCTAAGGCAGGTTTGTCTCACCGCATAAGGCAGGTTTGTCTCACTGTGTAAGGCAGGTATTTCTCGCTGCTTAAAGCAGCTTTGTCTCACTGCGTGAGACAGGTTTGTCTCACTGTGTAAGGCAGGTTTGTCTCACTGTGTAAGGCAGGTTTGTCATACTGCATAAGGCATTTTTGTCTCACTGTGTAAGGCAGGTTTGTCTCACTGTGTAAGGCAGGTTTGTCTCAGTGTGTAAGGGAATTTTGTCTCACTGTGTTAGGCAGGTTTGTCTCACTGTATAAGGCAGGTTTGTCTCACTGTGGAAGGCAGGTTTGTCTCACTGTATAAGGCTGGTTTGTCTCACTGCTTAAGGCATTTTTATCTCACTGTGTAAGGCAGGTTTGTCTCACTGTGTAAGGCAGGTTTGTCTCACTGCGTAATGCAGGTTTGTCTCACTGTGGATGGCAGGTTTGTCTCACTGCGTAAGGAAGGTTTGTCTCGCTGCGTAAGGCAGTTTTGTCTCGCCGCGTAAGGCACTTTTGTCTCACTGCGTGAGGCAGGTTTTTCTCACCGTGTAAGGCAGGTATTTCTCACTGCGTAAGGCAGGCCTGTCTCACTGTTTAAGGCAGGTTTGTCTCACTGCGTAAGGCAGGTTTCTCTCACTGTGTGAGATAGGTTTGTCTGTGTAAGGCAGATTTGTCTCTGTAAGGCAGGTTTGTCTCCATGCGTAAGGCAGGTTTGTCTGTGTAAGGCAGGTTTGTCTCACCGTGTAAGGCAGGTATTTCTCGCTGCGTAAGGCAGGTTTGTCTCACCGCGTAAGGCAGGTTTGGCTCACCGCGTAAGGCAGGTTTGCCTCACCGCTTAAGGCAGGTTTGCCTCGCTGCGTAAGGCACATCTGTGTCACTGTGTATAGCAGGTTTGTCTCACTGCATAAGGCAGGTTTGTCTCTCCGCGTGAGGCAGGTTTGTCTCACTGTGTAAGGCAGGTATTTCTCGCTGCGTAAGGCAGGTTTGTCTGTGTTGGGAAGGTTTGTCTCGCTGCGTAAGGCACGTTGGTCTCAATGTGTAAGGCAGGTTTGTTTCACCGCGTAAGGAGATTTGTCTCACTTTGTAAGGCAGGTTGGTCTGTGTAAGGCTGGTTTGTCTATCTACGTAAGGCAGATCTGTCTCACTGCGTAAGACAGGTTTGTCTCACTGCGTAAGGCAGGTTTGTCTCATTGCGTAAGGCACATTTGTCTCAATGTGTAAGGCAGTTTTGTCTCACCGCGTAAGGAGATTTGTCTCGATGTGTAAGGCAGGTTTGTCTGTGTAAGGCAGGTTTGTCTCACCGCATAAGGCAGGTTTGTCTCACTGTGTAAGGCAGGTTTGTCTCACTGCGTAAGGCAGGTTTGTCTCACTGCGTAAGGCAGGTTTTTGGCACTGCGTAAGGCAGGTTTGTCTCACTGCATAAGGCAGATTTATCTCACTGTGTAAGGCAAGTTTGTCTGTGTAAGGCAGGTTTGTCTGTGTAAGGCAGGTTTGTCTCACCGCATAAGGCAGGTTTGTCTCACCGTGTAAGGCAGGTATTTCTCGCTGCTTAAAGCAGCTTTGTCTCACTGCGTGAGACAGGTTTGACTCACTGCGTAAGGCAGGTTTGTCTCACTGCGTAAGGCAGGTTGGTCTCACTGTGTATCGCAGATTTGTCTCACTGTGTATGGCAGATTTGTCTCTCTGTGTGAGGACAGTTTGTCTCTCTGTGTAAGGCAGGTTTGTCTCTCTGTGTAAGGCAGGTTTGTCTCACTGTGTAAGGAAGTTTTGTCTCACTGTGTAAGGAAGGTTTGTCTCACTGTGTAAAGCAGGTTTGCCTCACCACATAAGGCAGGTTTGTCTCGCTGCGTAAAGTATGTTTTTCTGCATAAGGCATGTTTGTCTCACCGCGTAAGGCACATTTGTAACACTGGGTAAGGCAGGTTTGTCTCAATGTGTAAGGCAGTTTGTCTCACTGTGTCCGGCAGGTTTGTCTCACCGCGTAAGGCAGGTTTGTCTCACCGTGTAAGGCAGGTTTGTCTCACTGTGTAAGACAGGTTTGTCTGTGTAAGGCAGATTTGTCTGTGTAAGGCAGGTTTGTCTCCATGCTTAAGGCTGGTTTGTCTGTGCAAGGCAGGTTTGTCTCTCCATGTAAGGCAGGTTTGTCTCACTGTGTAAGGCAGATTTGTCTCACTGTGTAAGGCAGGTTTGTCTCACTGCGTAAGGCAGGTTTGTCTCGCTGCGTAAGGCAGGTTTGTCTCGCTGCGTAAGGCAGGTTTGTCTCACTGCGTAAGGCAGGTTTGTCTCGCTGCGTAATGCAGGTTTGTCTCACTGTGTAAGGCAGGTTTGTCTCCGTAAGGCAGATTTGTCTGCGTAAGGCAGGTTTGTCAGCGTTAGGCAGGTTTGTCTGACTGCGTAGGCCGATTTGTCTCACTGCGTAAGGCAGGTTTGTCTCACTGTGTAAGGCAGGTTTGTCTCACCGCGTAAGGCAGGTTTGTCTCACTGTGTAAGGCAGGTTTTTCTCACTGTGTAAGGCAGGTTGTCTCACTGTGTCAGGCAGGTTTGTCTCACCGCGTAAGGCAGGTTTGTCTCACTGTGTAAGGCAGGTTTGTCTCACTGTGTACAGCAGGTTTGTCTCACTGTGTAAGACAGGTTTGTCTTTGTAAGGCAAGTTTGTCTCCCTGTGAAAGGCAGGTTTATATCCCTGCGTAAGGCAGGTTTTTCTCACCTCGTAATGCAGGTTTGTCTCACTGTGTAAGACAGGTTTGTCTGTGTAAGGCAGATTTGTCTTTGTAAGGCAGGTTTGTCTCCATGCGTAAGGCAGGTTTGTCTCACCGTGTAAGGCAGGTATTTCTCGCTCCGTATGGCAGGCTTCTCTCCATGCGTAAGGCAGGTTTGTCTTACTGTGTAAGGCAGTTTTGTCTCACTGTGTAAGGCAGATTTGTCTCACTGTGTAAGGCAGGTTTGTCTCACCTCGTAAGGCAGGTATGTCTCACTGTGTAAGGAAGGTTTGTCTCACTGTTTAAGGCAGGTAGGTCTCACTGTGTAACGCAGGTTTGTCTCACTGTGTATGGCAGATTTGTCTCACTGTGTGAGGAACGTTTGTCTCTCTGTGTAAGGCAGGTTTGTCTCACTGTGTAAGGAAGGTTTGTCTCACTGTGAAAGGAAGGTTTGTCTCACTGTGTAAGGCAGGTGTATCTCAAGGTTTTTATGCATGTTTGTCTCACTGTATAAAGAAGGTTGTCTCACTGTGTAAGGCAGGTTTGTCTCACCGCGTAAGGCAGGTTTGTCTCACTGTGTAAGGCAGGTTTGTCTCACTGCATAAAGCAGGTTTGCCTCACCATGTAAGGCAGGTTTGTCTCGCTGTGTAAGGCACATCTGTGTCACTGTGTAAGGCAGGTTTGTCTCACTGTGTAAGGCAGGTGTATCTCAAGGTTTTTATGCATGTTTGTTTCTCTGTGTAAGGCAGATTTATCTCACTGTGTGAGGCAGGTTTATCTCACTGCGTAAGGTAGGTTTTTTCACCGCGTAAGGCAGGTTTGTATCACTGCGTAAGGCAGGTTTGTCTCACCGCGTAAGGCAGGTTTGCCTCACCGCGTAAGGCACATCTGTGTCACTGCGTAAGGCAGGTTTGTCTCACTGCGTAAGGCAGGTTTGTCTCACTGTGTAAGGAAGGTTTGTCTCACTCTGTAAGGCAGATGTATCCCACTGTGTGAGGCAGGTTTGTCTCACTGCGTAAGGCAGGTTTGTCTCACTGCGTAAGGCAGGTTTGTCTCACTGTGTAAGGCAGGTTTGTCATACTGCATAAGGCATTTTTGTCTCACTGTGTAAGGCAGGTTTGTCTCACTGTGTAAGGCAGGTTTGTCTCAGTGTGTAAGGGAATTTTGTCTCACTGTGTTAGGCAGGTTTGTCTCACTGTATAAGGCAGGTTTGTCTCACTGTGGAAGGCAGGTTTGTCTCACTGTATAAGGCTGGTTTGTCTCACTGCTTAAGGCATTTTTATCTCACTGTGTAAGGCAGGTTTGTCTCACTGTGTAAGGCAGGTTTGTCTCACTGTGTAAGGCAGGTTTGTCTCACTGTGTATGGCAGGTTTGTCTCACTGCGTAAGGAAGGTTTGTCTCGCTGCGTAAGGCAGTTTTGTCTCGCCGCGTAAGGCAGTTTTGTCTCACTGCGTGAGGCAGGTTTTTCTCACCGTGTAAGGCAGGTATTTCTCACTGCGTAAGGCAGGCCTGTCTCACTGTTTAAGGCAGGTTTGTCTCACTGCGTAAGGCAGGTTTCTCTCACTGTGTGAGATAGGTTTGTCTGTGTAAGGCAGATTTGTCTCTGTAAGGCAGGTTTGTCTCCATGCGTAAGGCAGGTTTGTCTGTGTAAGGCAGGTTTGTCTCACCGTGTAAGGCAGGTATTTCTCGCTGCGTAAGGCAGGTTTGTCTCACCGCGTAAGGCAGGTTTGGCTCACCGCGTAAGGCAGGTTTGCCTCACCGCGTAAGGCAGGTTTGCCTCGCTGCGTAAGGCACATCTGTGTCACTGTGTATAGCAGGTTTGTCTCACTGCATAAGGCAGGTTTGTCTCTCCGCGTGAGGCAGGTTTGTCTGTGTAAGGCAGCTTTGTCTCACCGCGTAACGCAGGTTTGTCTCAAATGTATGGCAGGTATTTCTCGCTGCGTAAGGCAGGTTTGTCTGTGTTGGGAAGGTTTGTCTCGCTGGGTAAGGCACGTTGGTCTCAATGTGTAAGGCAGGTTTGTTTCACCGCGTAAGGAGATTTGTCTCACTGTGTAAGGCAGGTTGGTCTGTGTAAGGCTGGTTTGTCTATCTACGTAAGGCAGATCTGTCTCACTGCGTAAGGCAGGTTTGTCTCACTGCGTAAGGCAGGTTTGTCTCATTGCGTAAGGCACATTTGTCTCAATGTGTAAGGCAGGTTTGTCTCACCGCGTAAGGAGATTTGTCTCGATGTGTATGGCAGGTTTGTCTGTGTAAGTCAGGTTTGTCTCACCGCATAAGGCAGGTTTGTCTCACTGTGTAAGGCAGGTTTGTCTCACTGCGTAAGGCAGGTTTGTCTCACTGCGTAAGGCAGGTTTTTGGCACTGCGTAAGGCAGGTTTGTCTCACTGCATAAGGCAGATTTATCTCACTGTGTAAGGCAAGTTTGTCTGTGTAAGGCAGGTTTGTCTGTGTAAGGCAGGTTTGTCTCACCGCATAAGGCAGGTTTGTCTCACTGTGTAAGGCAGGTATTTCTCGCTGCTTAAAGCAGCTTTGTCTCACTGCGTGAGACAGGTTTGACTCACTGCGTAAGGCAGGTTTGTCTCACTGCGTAAGGCAGGTTGGTCTCACTGTGTATCGCAGGTTTGTCTCACTGTGTATGGCAGATTTGTCTCTCTGTGTGAGGACAGTTTGTCTCTCTGTGTAAGGCAGGTTTGTCTCACTGTGTAAGGAAGTTTTGTCTCACTGTGTAAGGAAGGTTTGTCTCACTGTGTAAAGCAGGTTTGCCTCACCACATAAGGCAGGTTTGTCTCCCTGCGTAAAGTATGTTTTTCTGCATAAGGCATGTTTGTCTCACCGCGTAAGGCACATTTGTAACACTGGGTAAGGCAGGTTTGTCTCACTGTGTAAGGCAGTTTGTCTCACTGTGTCCGGCAGGTTTGTCTCACCGCGTAAGGCAGGTTTGTCTCACCGTGTAAGGCAGGTTTGTCTCACTGTGTAAGACAGGTTTGTCTGTGTAAGGCAGATTTGTCTGTGTAAGGCAGGTTTGTCTCCATGCTTAAGGCTGGTTTGTCTGTGCAAGGCAGGTTTGTCTCTCTGTGTAAGGCAGGTTTGTCTCGCTGTGTAAGGCAGATTTGTCTCACTGTGTAAGGCAGGTTTGTCTCACTGCGTAAGGCAGGTTTGTCTCGCTGCGTAAGGCAGGTTTGTCTCGCTGCGTAAGGCAGGTTTGTCTCGCTGCGTAATGCAGGTTTGTCTCACTGTGTAAGGCAGGTTTGTCTCCGTAAGGCAGATTTGTCTGCGTAAGGCTGGTTTGTCAGCGTTAGGCAGGTTTGTCTGACTGCGTAGGCCGATTTGTCTCACTGCGTAAGGCAGGTTTGTCTCACTGTGTAAGGCAGGTTTGTCTCACCGCGTAAGGCAGGTTTGTCTCACTGTGTAAGGCAGGTTTTTCTCACTGTGTAAGGCAGGTTGTCTCACTGTGTCAGGCAGGTTTGTCTCACCGCGTAAGGCAGGTTTGTCTCACTGTGTAAGGCAGGTTTGTCTCACTGTGTACAGCAGGTTTGTCTCACTGTGTAAGACAGGTTTGTCTTTGTAAGGCAAGTTTGTCTCCCTGTGAAAGGCAGGTTTATATCCCTGCGTAAGGCAGGTTTGTCTCACCTCGTAATGCAGGTTTGTCTCACTGTGTAAGACAGGTTTGTCTGTGTAAGGCAGATTTGTCTTTGTAAGGCAGGTTTGTCTCCATGCGTAAGGCAGGTTTGTCTCACCGTGTAAGGCAGGTATTTCTCGCTCCGTATGGCAGGCTTCTCTCCATGCGTAAGGCAGGTTTGTCTTACTGTGTAAGGCAGTTTTGTCTCACTGTGTAAGGCAGATTTGTCTCACTGTGTAAGGCAGGTTTGTCTCACCTCGTAAGGCAGGTATGTCTCACTGTGTAAGGAAGGTTTGTCTCACTGTTTAAGGCAGGTAGGTCTCACTGTGTAACGCAGGTTTGTCTCACTGTGTATGGCAGATTTGTCTCACTGTGTGAGGAACGTTTGTCTCTCTGTGTAAGGCAGGTTTGTCTCACTGTGTAAGGAAGGTTTGTCTCACTGTGAAAGGAAGGTTTGTCTCACTGTGTAAGGCAGGTGTATCTCAAGGTTTTTATGCATGTTTGTCTCACTGTATAAAGAAGGTTGTCTCACTGTGTCAGGTAGGTTTGTCTCACTGCGTAAGGCAGGTTTGTCTCACCGCGTAAGGCAGGTTTGTCTCACTGTGTAAGGCAGGTTTGTCTCACTGCATAAAGCAGGTTTGCCTCACCATGTAAGGCAGGTTTGTCTCGCTGTGTAAGGCACATCTGTGTCACTGTGTAAGGCAGGTTTGTCTCACTGTGTAAGGCAGGTGTATCTCAAGGTTTTTATGCATGTTTGTTTCTCTGTGTAAGGCAGATTTATCTCACTGTGTGAGGCAGGTTTATCTCACTGCGTAAGGTAGGTTTTTTCACCGCGTAAGGCAGGTTTGTATCACCGCGTAAGGCAGGTTTGTCTCACCGCGTAAGGCAGGTTTGCCTCACCGCGTAAGGCACATCTGTGTCACTGCGTAAGGCAGGTTTGTCTCACTGCATAAGGCAGGTTTGTCTCACTGTGTAAGGAAGGTTTGTCTCACTCTGTAAGGCAGATGTATCCCACTGTGTGAGGCAGGTTTGTCTCACTGCGTAAGGCAGGTTTGTCTCACTGCGTAAGGCAGGTTTGTCTCACTGTGTAAGGCAGGTTTGTCATACTGCATAAGGCATTTTTGTCTCACTGTGTAAGGCAGGTTTGTCTCACTGTGTAAGGCTGGTTTGTCTCAGTGTGTAAGGGAATTTTGTCTCACTGTGTTAGGCAGGTTTGTCTCACTGTATAAGGCAGGTTTGTCTCACTGTGGAAGGCAGGTTTGTCTCACTGTATAAGGCTGGTTTGTCTCACTGCTTAAGGCATTTTTATCTCACTGTGTAAGGCAGGTTTGTCTCACTGTGTAAGGCAGGTTTGTCTCACTGTGTAAGGCAGGTTTGTCTCACTGCGTAATGCAGGTTTGTCTCACTGTGTATGGCAGGTTTGTCTCACTGCGTAAGGAAGGTTTGTCTCGCTGCGTAAGGCAGTTTTGTCTCGCCGCGTAAGGCAGTTTTGTCTCACTGCGTGAGGCAGGTTTTTCTCACCGTGTAAGGCAGGTATTTCTCACTGCGTAAGGCAGGCCTGTCTCACTGTTTAAGGCAGGTTTGTCTCACTGCGTAAGGCAGGTTTCTCTCACTGTGTGAGATAGGTTTGTCTGTGTAAGGCAGATTTGTCTCTGTAAGGCAGGTTTGTCTCCATGCGTAAGGCAGGTTTGTCTGTGTAAGGCAGGTTTGTCTCACCGTGTAAGGCAGGTATTTCTCGCTGCGTAAGGCAGGTTTGTCTCACCGCGTAAGGCAGGTTTGGCTCACCGCGTAAGGCAGGTTTGCCTCACCGCTTAAGGCAGGTTTGCCTCGCTGCGTAAGGCACATCTGTGTCACTGTGTATAGCAGGTTTGTCTCACTGCATAAGGCAGGTTTGTCTCTCCGCGTGAGGCAGGTTTGTCTGTGTAAGGCAGCTTTGTCTCACCGCGTAACGCAGGTTTGTCTCAAATGTATGGCAGGTATTTCTCGCTGCGTAAGGCAGGTTTGTCTGTGTTGGGAAGGTTTGTCTCGCTGCGTAAGGCACGTTGGTCTCAATGTGTAAGGCAGGTTTGTTTCACCGCGTAAGGAGATTTGTCTCACTGTGTAAGGCAGGTTGGTCTGTGTAAGGCTGGTTTGTCTATCTACGTAAGGCAGATCTGTCTCACTGCGTAAGGCAGGTTTGTCTCACTGCGTAAGGCAGGTTTGTCTCACTGTGTAAGGAAGGTTTGTCTCACTGTGTAAGGAAGGTTTGTCTCACTGTTTAAGGCAGGTAGGTCTCACTGTGTAACGCAGGTTTGTCTCACTGTGTATGGCAGATTTGTCTCACTGTGTGAGGAACGTTTGTCTCTCTGTGTAAGGCAGGTTTGTCTCACTGTGAAAGGAAGGTTTGTCTCACTGTGAAAGGAAGGTTTGTCTCACTGTGTAAGGCAGGTGTATCTCAAGGTTTTTATGCATGTTTGTCTCACTGTATAAAGAAGGTTGTCTCACTGTGTAAGGTAGGTTTGTCTCACTGCGTAAGGCAGGTTTGTCTCACCGCGTAAGGCAGGTTTGTCTCACTGTGTAAGGCAGGTTTGTCTCACTGCATAAAGCAGGTTTGCCTCACCATGTAAGGCAGGTTTGTCTCGCTGCGTAAGGCACATCTGTGTCACTGTGTAAGGCAGGTTTGTCTCACTGTGTAAGGCAGGTGTATCTCAAGGTTTTTATGCATGTTTGTTTCTCTGTGTAAGGCAGATTTATCTCACTGTGTGAGGCAGGTTTATCTCACTGCGTAAGGTAGGTTTTTTCACCGCGTAAGGCAGGTTTGTATCACCGCGTAAGGCAGGTTTGTCTCACCGCGTAAGGCAGGTTTGCCTCACCGCGTAAGGCACATCTGTGTCACTGCGTAAGGCAGGTTTGTCTCACTGCGTAAGGCAGGTTTGTCTCACTGTGTAAGGAAGGTTTGTCTCACTCTGTAAGGCAGATGTATCCCACTGTGTGAGGCAGGTTTGTCTCACTGCGTAAGGCAGGTTTGTCTCACTGCGTAAGGCAGGTTTGTCTCACTGTGTAAGGTTGGTTTGTCTCACTGTGTAAGGCAGGTTTGCCTCACCATGTAACGCAGATTTGTCTTGCAGCTTAAAGTATGTTTTTCTGCGTAAGGCAGGTTTGTATCACCGCGTAAGGCACTTTTGTCTCACTGCGTATGGCACGTTTGTCTCACTGCGTAAGGCAGGTTTGTCTCACTTTGTAACGCAGGTTTGTCTCACTGTGTAAGGCAGGTTTGTCTCATTTTTTCGGCAAGTTTGTCTGACAGTGTAAGGCAGGTTTGTCTCACTGCGTGAGGCAGGTTTGTCTCACCGCGTAAGGAGATTTGTCTCACTGTGTAAGGCAGGTTGGTCTGTGTAAGGCTTGTTTGTCTATCTACGTAAGGCAGATCTGTCTCACTGCGTAAGGCAGGTTTGTCTCACTGCGTAAGGCAGGTTTGTCTCATTGCGTAAGGCACATTTGTCTCAATGTGTAAGGCAGGTTTGTCTCACCGCATAAGGCAGGTTTGTCTCACTGTGTAAGGCAGGTTTGTCTCACTGCGTAAGGCAGGTTTGTCTCCGTAAGGCAGATTTGTCTGCGTAAGGCAGGTTTGTCAGCGTTAGGCAGGTTTGTCTGACTGCGTAGGCCGATTTGTCTCACTGCGTAAGACAGGTTTGTCTGTGTAAGGCAGATTTGTCTGTGTAAGGCAGGTTTGTCTCCATGCTTAAGGCTGGTTTGTCTGTGCAAGGCAGGTTTGTCTCTCCGTGTAAGGCAGGTTTGTCTCACTGTATAAAGAATGTTGTCTCACTGTGTAAGGTAGGTTTGTCTCACTGCGTAAGGCAGGTTTGTCTCACCGCGTAAGGCAGGTTTGTCTCACTGTGTAAGGCAGGTTTGTCTCACTGCATAAAGTAGGTTTGCCTCACCATGTAAGGCAGGTTTGTCTCGCTGCGTAAGGCACATCTGTGTCACTGTGTAAGGCAGGTTTGTCTCACTGTGTAAGGCAGGTGTATCTCAAGGTTTTTATGCATGTTTGTTTCTCTGTGTAAGGCAGATTTATCTCACTGTGTGAGGCAGGTTTATCTCACTGCGTAAGGTAGGTTTTTTCACCGCGTAAGGCAGGTTTGTATCACCGCGTAAGGCAGGTTTGTCTCACCGCGTAAGGCAGGTTTGCCTCACCGCGTAAGGCACATCTGTGTCACTGCGTAAGGCAGGTTTGTCTCACTGCGTAAGGCAGGTTTGTCTCACTGTGTAAGGAAGGTTTGTCTCACTCTGTAAGGCAGATGTATCCCACTGTGTGAGGCAGGTTTGTCTCACTGCGTAAGGCAGGTTTGTCTCACTGCGTAAGGCAGGTTTGTCTCACTGTGTAAGGTTGGTTTGTCTCACTGTGTAAGGCAGGTTTGCCTCACCATGTAAGGCATATTTGTCTTGCAGCTTAAAGTATGTTTTTCTGCGTAAGGCAGGTTTGTATCACTGCGTAAGGCAGGTTTGTCTCATTGCGTAAGGCACATTTGTCTCACTGTGTAAGGCAGGTTTGTCTCACTGCGTAAGGCAGGTTTGTCTCACTGCGTAAGGCAGGTTTTTGGCACTGCGTAAGGCAGGTTTGTCTCACTGCATAAGGCAGATTTATCTCACTGCGTAAGGCAAGTTTGTCTGTGTAAGGCAGGTTTGTCTGTGTAAGGCAGGTTTGTCTCACCGCATAAGGCAGGTTTGTCTCACTGTGTAAGGCAGGTATTTCTCGCTGCTTAAAGCAGCTTTGTCTCACTGCGTGAGACAGGTTTGACTCACTGCGTAAGGCAGGTTTGTCTCACTGCGTAAGGCAGGTTGGTCTCACTGTGTATCGCAGGTTTGTCTCACTGTGTATGGCAGATTTGTCTCTCTGTGTGAGGACAGTTTGTCTCTCTGTGTAAGGCAGGTTTGTCTCACTGTGTAAGGAAGTTTTGTCTCACTGTGTAAGGAAGGTTTGTCTCACTGTGTAAAGCAGGTTTGCCTCACCACATAAGGCAGGTTTGTCTCGCTGCGTAATGTATGTTTTTCTGCGTAAGGCACATTTGTAACACTGGGTAAGGCAGGTTTGTCTCACTGTGTAAGGCAGTTTGTCTCACTGTGTCCGGCAGGTTTGTCTCACCGCGTAAGGCAGGTTTGTCTCACCGTGTAAGGCAGGTTTGTCTCACTGTGTAAGACAGGTTTGTCTGTGTAAGGCAGATTTGTCTGTGTAAGGCAGGTTTGTCTCCATGCTTAAGGCTGGTTTGTCTGTGCAAGGCAGGTTTGTCTCTCCGTGTAAGGCAGGTTTGTCTCACTGTGTAAGGCAGATTTGTCTCACTGTGTAAGGCAGGTTTGTCTCACTGCGTAAGGCAGGTTTGTCTCGCTGCGTAAGGCAGGTTTGTCTCGCTGCGTAAGGCAGGTTTGTCTCGCTGCGTAAGGCAGGTTTGTCTCGCTGCGTAATGCAGGTTTGTCTCACTGTGTAAGGCAGGTTTGTCTCCGTAAGGCAGATTTGTCTGCGTAAGGCAGGTTTGTCAGCGTTAGGCAGGTTTGTCTGACTGCGTAGGCCGATTTGTCTCACTGCGTAAGGCAGGTTTGTCTCACTGTGTAAGGCAGGTTTGTCTCACCGCGTAAGGCAGGTTTGTCTCACTGTGTAAGGCAGGTTTTTCTCACTGTGTAAGGCAGGTTGTCTCACTGTGTCAGGCAGGTTTGTCTCACCGCGTAAGGCAGGTTTGTCTCACTGTTTAAGGCAGGTTTGTCTCACTGTGTACGGCAGGTTTGTCTCACTGTGTAAGACAGGTTTGTCTGTGTAAGGCAAGTTTGTCTGCCTGAGTAAGGCAGGTTTATATCCCTGCGTAAGGCAGGTTTGTCTCACCTCGTAATGCAGGTTTGTCTCACTGTGTAAGACAGGTTTGTCTGTGTAAGGCAGATTTGTCTTTGTAAGGCAGGTTTGTCTCCATGCGTAAGGCTGGTTTGTCTCACCGTGTAAGGCAGGTATTTCTCGCTCCGTATGGCAGGCTTCTCTCCATGCGTAACGCAGGTTTTTCTTACTGTGTAAGGCAGTTTTGTCTCACTGTGTAAGGCAGATTTGTCTCACTGTGTAAGGCAGGTTTGTCTCACCTCGTAAGGCAGGTATGTCTCACTGTGTAAGGAAGGTTTGTCTCACTGTTTAAGGCAGGTAGGTCTCAATTTGTAACGCAGGTTTGTCTCACTGTGTATGGCAGATTTGTCTCACTGTGTGAGGAACGTTTGTCTCACTGCGTGAGACAGACTTGACTCACTGCGTAAGGCAGGTTTGTCTCACTGCGTAAGGCAGGTTGGTCTCACTGTGTATCGCAGGTTTGTCTCACTGTGTATGGCAGATTTGTCTCTCTGTGTGAGGACAGTTTGTCTCTCTGTGTAAGGCAGGTTTGTCTCACTGTGTAAGGAAGTTTTGTCTCACTGTGTAAGGAAGGTTTGTCTCACTGTGTAAAGCAGGTTTGCCTCACCACATAAGGCAGGTTTGTCTCGCTGCGTAAAGTATGTTTTTCTGCATAAGGCATGTTTGTCTCACCGCGTAAGGCACATTTGTAACACTGGGTAAGGCAGGTTTGTCTCACTGTGTAAGGCAGTTTGTCTCACTGTGTTCGGCAGGTTTGTCTCACCGCGTAAGGCAGGTTTGTCTCACCGTGTAAGGCAGGTTTGTCTCACTGTGTAAGACAGGTTTGTCTGTGTAAGGCAGATTTGTCTGTGTAAGGCAGGTTTGTCTCCATGCTTAAGGCTGGTTTGTCTGTGCAAGGCAGGTTTGTCTCTCCGTGTAAGGCAGGTTTGTCTCACTGTGTAAGGCAGATTTGTCTCACTGTGTAAGGCAGGTTTGTCTCACTGCGTAAGGCAGGTTTGTCTCGCTGCGTAAGGCAGGTTTGTCTCGCTGCGTAAGGCAGGTTTGTCTCGCTGCGTAATGCAGGTTTGTCTCACTGTGTAAGGCAGGTTTGTCTCCGTAAGGCAGATTTGTCTGCGTAAGGCAGGTTTGTCAGCGTTAGGCAGGTTTGTCTGACTGCGTAGGCCGATTTGTCTCACTGCGTAAGGCAGGTTTGTCTCACTGTGTAAGGCAGGTTTGTCTCACCGCGTAAGGCAGGTTTGTCTCACTGTGTAAGGCAGGTTTTTCTCACTGTGTAAGGCAGGTTGTCTCACTGTGTCAGGCAGGTTTGTCTCACCGCGTAAGGCAGGTTTGTCTCACTGTGTAAGGCAGGTTTGTCTCACTGTGTACAGCAGGTTTGTCTCACTGTGTAAGACAGGTTTGTCTGTGTAAGGCAAGTTTGTCTCCCTGTGAAAGGCAGGTTTATATCCCTGCGTAAGGCAGGTTTGTCTCACCTCGTAATACAGGTTTGTCTCACTGTGTAAGACAGGTTTGTCTGTGTAAGGCAGATTTGTCTTTGTAAGGCAGGTTTGTCTCCATGCGTAAGGCAGGTTTGTCTCACCGTGTAAGGCAGGTATTTCTCGCTTCGTATGGCAGGCTTCTCTCCATGCGTAAGGCAGGTTTGTCTTACTGTGTAAGGCAGTTTTGTCTCACTGTGTAAGGCAGATTTGTCTCACTGTGTAAGGCAGGTTTGTCTCACCTCGTAAGGCAGGTATGTCTCACTGTGTAAGGAAGGTTTGTCTCACTGTTTAAGGCAGGTAGGTCTCACTGTGTAACGCAGGTTTGTCTCACTGTGTATGGCAGATTTGTCTCACTGTGTGAGGAACGTTTGTCTCTCTGTGTAAGGCAGGTTTGTCTCACTGTGAAAGGAAGGTTTGTCTCACTGTGAAAGGAAGGTTTGTCTCACTGTGTAAGGAAGGTTTGTCTCACTGTTTAAGGCAGGTAGGTCTCACTGTGTAACGCAGGTTTGTCTCACTGTGTATGGCAGATTTGTCTCACTGTGTGAGGAACGTTTGTCTCTCTGTGTAAGGCAGGTTTGTCTCACTGTGAAAGGAAGGTTTGTCTCACTGTGAAAGGAAGGTTTGTCTCACTGTGTAAGGCAGGTGTATCTCAAGGTTTTTATGCATGTTTGTCTCACTGTATAAAGAAGGTTGTCTCACTGTGTAAGGTAGGTTTGTCTCACTGCGTAAGGCAGGTTTGTCTCACCGCGTAAGGCAGGTTTGTCTCACTGTGTAAGGCAGGTTTGTCTCACTGCATAAAGCAGGTTTGCCTCACCATGTAAGGCAGGTTTGTCTCGCTGCGTAAGGCACATCTGTGTCACTGTGTAAGGCAGGTTTGTCTCACTGTGTAAGGCAGGTGTATCTCAAGGTTTTTATGCATGTTTGTTTCTCTGTGTAAGGCAGATTTATCTCACTGTGTGAGGCAGGTTTATCTCACTGCGTAAGGTAGGTTTTTTCACCGCGTAAGGCAGGTTTGTATCACCGCGTAAGGCAGGTTTGTCTCACCGCGTAAGGCAGGTTTGCCTCACCGCGTAAGGCACATCTGTGTCACTGCGTAAGGCAGGTTTGTCTCACTGCGTAAGGCAGGTTTGTCTCACTGTGTAAGGAAGGTTTGTCTCACTCTGTAAGGCAGATGTATCCCACTGTGTGAGGCAGGTTTGTCTCACTGCGTAAGGCAGGTTTGTCTCACTGCGTAAGGCAGGTTTGTCTCACTGTGTAAGGTTGGTTTGTCTCACTGTGTAAGGCAGGTTTGCCTCACCATGTAACGCAGATTTGTCTTGCAGCTTAAAGTATGTTTTTCTGCGTAAGGCAGGTTTGTATCACCGCGTAAGGCACTTTTGTCTCACTGCGTATGGCACGTTTGTCTCACTGCGTAAGGCAGGTTTGTCTCACTTTGTAACGCAGGTTTGTCTCACTGTGTAAGGCAGGTTTGTCTCATTTTTTCGGCAAGTTTGTCTGACAGTGTAAGGCAGGTTTGTCTCACTGCGTGAGGCAGGTTTGTCTCACCGCGTAAGGAGATTTGTCTCACTGTGTAAGGCAGGTTGGTCTGTGTAAGGCTTGTTTGTCTATCTACGTAAGGCAGATCTGTCTCACTGCGTAAGGCAGGTTTGTCTCACTGCGTAAGGCAGGTTTGTCTCATTGCGTAAGGCACATTTGTCTCAATGTGTAAGGCAGGTTTGTCTCACCGCATAAGGCAGGTTTGTCTCACTGTGTAAGGCAGGTTTGTCTCACTGCGTAAGGCAGGTTTGTCTCCGTAAGGCAGATTTGTCTGCGTAAGGCAGGTTTGTCAGCGTTAGGCAGGTTTGTCTGACTGCGTAGGCCGATTTGTCTCACTGCGTAAGACAGGTTTGTCTGTGTAAGGCAGATTTGTCTGTGTAAGGCAGGTTTGTCTCCATGCTTAAGGCTGGTTTGTCTGTGCAAGGCAGGTTTGTCTCTCCGTGTAAGGCAGGTTTGTCTCACTGTATAAAGAATGTTGTCTCACTGTGTAAGGTAGGTTTGTCTCACTGCGTAAGGCAGGTTTGTCTCACCGCGTAAGGCAGGTTTGTCTCACTGTGTAAGGCAGGTTTGTCTCACTGCATAAAGCAGGTTTGCCTCACCATGTAAGGCAGGTTTGTCTCGCTGCGTAAGGCACATCTGTGTCACTGTGTAAGGCAGGTTTGTCTCACTGTGTAAGGCAGGTGTATCTCAAGGTTTTTATGCATGTTTGTTTCTCTGTGTAAGGCAGATTTATCTCACTGTGTGAGGCAGGTTTATCTCACTGCGTAAGGTAGGTTTTTTCACCGCGTAAGGCAGGTTTGTATCACCGCGTAAGGCAGGTTTGTCTCACCGCGTAAGGCAGGTTTGCCTCACCGCGTAAGGCACATCTGTGTCACTGCGTAAGGCAGGTTTGTCTCACTGCGTAAGGCAGGTTTGTCTCACTGTGTAAGGAAGGTTTGTCTCACTCTGTAAGGCAGATGTATCCCACTGTGTGAGGCAGGTTTGTCTCACTGCGTAAGGCAGGTTTGTCTCACTGCGTAAGGCAGGTTTGTCTCACTGTGTAAGGTTGGTTTGTCTCACTGTGTAAGGCAGGTTTGCCTCACCATGTAAGGCATATTTGTCTTGCAGCTTAAAGTATGTTTTTCTGCGTAAGGCAGGTTTGTATCACTGCGTAAGGCAGGTTTGTCTCATTGCGTAAGGCACATTTGTCTCACTGTGTAAGGCAGGTTTGTCTCACTGCGTAAGGCAGGTTTGTCTCACTGCGTAAGGCAGGTTTTTGGCACTGCGTAAGGCAGGTTTGTCTCACTGCATAAGGCAGATTTATCTCACTGCGTAAGGCAAGTTTGTCTGTGTAAGGCAGGTTGGTCTGTGTAAGGCAGGTTTGTCTCACCGCATAAGGCAGGTTTGTCTCACTGTGTAAGGCAGGTATTTCTCGCTGCTTAAAGCAGCTTTGTCTCACTGCGTGAGACAGGTTTGACTCACTGCGTAAGGCAGGTTTGTCTCACTGCGTAAGGCAGGTTGGTCTCACTGTGTATCGCAGGTTTGTCTCACTGTGTATGGCAGATTTGTCTCTCTGTGTGAGGACAGTTTGTCTCTCTGTGTAAGGCAGGTTTGTCTCACTGTGTAAGGAAGTTTTGTCTCACTGTGTAAGGAAGGTTTGTCTCACTGTGTAAAGCAGGTTTGCCTCACCACATAAGGCAGGTTTGTCTCGCTGCGTAATGTATGTTTTTCTGCGTAAGGCACATTTGTAACACTGGGTAAGGCAGGTTTGTCTCACTGTGTAAGGCAGTTTGTCTCCCTGTGTCCGGCAGGTTTGTCTCACCGCGTAAGGCAGGTTTGTCTCACCGTGTAAGGCAGGTTTGTCTCACTGTGTAAGACAGGTTTGTCTGTGTAAGGCAGATTTGTCTGTGTAAGGCAGGTTTGTCTCCATGCTTAAGGCTGGTTTGTCTGTGCAAGGCAGGTTTGTCTCTCCGTGTAAGGCAGGTTTGTCTCACTGTGTAAGGCAGATTTGTCTCACTGCGTAAGGCAGGTTTGTCTCACTGCGTAAGGCAGGTTTGTCTCGCTGCGTAAGGCAGGTTTGTCTCGCTGCGTAAGGCAGGTTTGTCTCGCTGCGTAAGGCAGGTTTGTCTCGCTGCGTAATGCAGGTTTGTCTCACTGTGTAAGGCAGGTTTGTCTCCGTAAGGCAGATTTGTCTGCGTAAGGCAGGTTTGTCAGCGTTAGGCAGGTTTGTCTGACTGCGTAGGCCGATTTGTCTCACTGCGTAAGGCAGGTTTGTCTCACTGTGTAAGGCAGGTTTGTCTCACCGGGTAAGGCAGGTTTGTCTCACTGTGTAAGGCAGGTTTTTCTCACTGTGTAAGGCAGGTTGTCTCACTGTGTCAGGCAGGTTTGTCTCACCGCGTAAGGCAGGTTTGTCTCACTGTTTAAGGCAGGTTTGTCTCACTGTGTACGGCAGGTTTGTCTCACTGTGTAAGACAGGTTTGTCTGTGTAAGGCAAGTTTGTCTGCCTGAGTAAGGCAGGTTTATATCCCTGCGTAAGGCAGGTTTGTCTCACCTCGTAATGCAGGTTTGTCTCACTGTGTAAGACAGGTTTGTCTGTGTAAGGCAGATTTGTCTTTGTAAGGCAGGTTTGTCTCCATGCGTAAGGCTGGTTTGTCTCACCGTGTAAGGCAGGTATTTCTCGCTCCGTATGGCAGGCTTCTCTCCATGCGTAACGCAGGTTTGTCTTACTGTGTAAGGCAGTTTTGTCTCACTGTGTAAGGCAGATTTGTCTCACTGTGTAAGGCAGGTTTGTCTCACCTCGTAAGGCAGGTATGTCTCACTGTGTAAGGAAGGTTTGTCTCACTGTTTAAGGCAGGTAGGTCTCACTTTGTAACGCAGGTTTGTCTCACTGTGTATGGCAGATTTGTCTCACTGTGTGAGGAACGTTTGTCTCACTGTGTGAGGCAGGTTTGTCTCACTGCGGAAGGTAGGTTTTTCTCACCGCGTAAGGCAGGTTTGTATCACAGCGTAAGGCAGGTTTGTCTCACCGCGTAAGGCAGGTTTGCCTCACCGCGTAAGGCACATCTGTGTCACTGTGTAAGGCAGGTTTGTCTCACTGCGTAAGGCAGGTTTGTCTCACTGTGTAAGGAAGGTTTGTCTCACTCTGTAAGGCAGATGTATCCCATTGTGTGAGGCAGGTTTGTCTCACTGCGTAAGGCAGGTTTGTCTCACTGCGTAAGGCAGGTTTGTCTCACTGTGTAAGGTTGGTTTGTCTCACTGTGTAAGGCAGGTTTGCCTCACCATGTAAGGCATATTTGTCTTGCAGCGTAAAGTATGTTTTTCTGCGTAAGGCAGGTTTGTATCACTGCGTAAGGCACTTTTGTCTCACTGCGTATGGCATGTTTGTCTCAATGCGTAAGGCAGGTTTGTCTCACTTTGTAAGGCAGGTTTGTCTCACTGTGCAAGGCAGGTTTGTCTCATTGTGATTGGCAAGTTTGTCTGACAGTGTAAGGCAGGTTTGTCTCACTGCGTGAGGCAGGTTTGTCTCACTGTGTTAGGCAGGTTTGTCTCACTGCGTTAGGCAGGTTTGTCTCTTTGTAAGGCAGTGTTGTCTCGCTGCGTAAGGCAATTTTGCCTCACTGTGTGAGGAGGTTTTGTCTCACTGTGTAAGGCAGGATTGTCTCATAGTCTAAGGCAGGTTTGTCTCACCTCGTAGGGCAGGTTTGTCTCACTGCGTAAGGCAGGTTTGTCTGTGTAATGCAGGTTTGTCTGTGTAAGGAAGGTTTGTCTCACCGCGTAATGAGATTTGTCTCACTGCTTAAGGCAGGTTTATCTCACTGCGTAAGGCAGGTTTGTCTCAGTGTGTAAGGCAGGTTTTTCTGCGTAAGGCAGGTTTGTCTCTCCGCGTAAGGCAGGTTTGTCTCACTGTGTAAGGCAGTTTTGTCTCACCGCGTAAGGCAGGTTTGTCTCACCGTGTAAGGCAGGTTTGTCTCACTGTGTAAGACAGGTTTGTCTGTGTAAGGCAGATTTGTCTCCATGCTTAAGGCTGGTTTGTCTGTGCAAGGCAGGTTTGTCTCTCCGTGTAAGGCACATCTGTGTCACTGTGTAAGGCAGGTTTGTCTCACTGCGTAAGGCAGGTTTGTCTCACTGTGTAAGGAAGGTTTGTCTCACTCTGTAAGGCAGATGTATCCCACTGTGTGAGGCAGGTTTGTCTCACTGCGTAAGGCAGGTTTGTCTCACTGCGTAAGGCAGGTTTGTCTCACTGCGTAAGGCAGTTTTGTCTCACTGTGTAAGGTTGGTTTGTCTCACTGTGTAAGGCAGGTTTGTATCACCGCGTAAGGCACATCTGTCTCACCGCGTAAGGCAGGTTTGTGTCACTGTGTAAGGCAGGTTTGTCTTTCTGGCTTAAGGATGGTTTGTCTTGTAAGGCAGGTTAGTCTCACTGCGTAAGGCACTTTTGTCTCACTGCGTATGGCACGTTTGTCTCACTGCGTAAGGCAGGTTTGTCTCACTTTGTAAGGCAGGTTTGTCTCACTGTGTAAGGTAGGTTTTTTCACCGCGTAAGGCAGGTTTGTATCACCGCGTAAGGCAGGTTTGTCTCACCGCGTAAGGCAGGTTTGCCTCACCGCGTAAGGCACATCTGTGTCACTGCGTAAGGCAGGTTTGTCTCACTGCGTAAGGCAGGTTTGTCTCACTGTGTAAGGAAGGTTTGTCTCACTCTGTAAGGCAGATGTATCCCACTGTGTGAGGCAGGTTTGTCTCACTGCGTAAGGCAGGTTTGTCTCACTGCGTAAGGCAGGTTTGTCTCACTGTGTAAGGTTGGTTTGTCTCACTGTGTAAGGCAGGTTTGCCTCACCATGTAACGCAGATTTGTCTTGCAGCTTAAAGTATGTTTTTCTGCGTAAGGCAGGTTTGTATCACCGCGTAAGGCACTTTTGTCTCACTGCGTATGGCACGTTTGTCTCACTGCGTAAGGCAGGTTTGTCTCACTTTGTAACGCAGGTTTGTCTCACTGTGTAAGGCAGGTTTGTCTCATTTTTTCGGCAAGTTTGTCTGACAGTGTAAGGCAGGTTTGTCTCACTGCGTGAGGCAGGTTTGTCTCACCGCGTAAGGAGATTTGTCTCACTGTGTAAGGCAGGTTGGTCTGTGTAAGGCTTGTTTGTCTATCTACGTAAGGCAGATCTGTCTCACTGCGTAAGGCAGGTTTGTCTCACTGCGTAAGGCAGGTTTGTCTCATTGCGTAAGGCACATTTGTCTCAATGTGTAAGGCAGGTTTGTCTCACCGCATAAGGCAGGTTTGTCTCACTGTGTAAGGCAGGTTTGTCTCACTGCGTAAGGCAGGTTTGTCTCCGTAAGGCAGATTTGTCTGCGTAAGGCAGGTTTGTCAGCGTTAGGCAGGTTTGTCTGACTGCGTAGGCCGATTTGTCTCACTGCGTAAGACAGGTTTGTCTGTGTAAGGCAGATTTGTCTGTGTAAGGCAGGTTTGTCTCCATGCTTAAGGCTGGTTTGTCTGTGCAAGGCAGGTTTGTCTCTCCGTGTAAGGCAGGTTTGTCTCACTGTATAAAGAATGTTGTCTCACTGTGTAAGGTAGGTTTGTCTCACTGCGTAAGGCAGGTTTGTCTCACCGCGTAAGGCAGGTTTGTCTCACTGTGTAAGGCAGGTTTGTCTCACTGCATAAAGCAGGTTTGCCTCACCATGTAAGGCAGGTTTGTCTCGCTGCGTAAGGCACATCTGTGTCACTGTGTAAGGCAGGTTTGTCTCACTGTGTAAGGCAGGTGTATCTCAAGGTTTTTATGCATGTTTGTTTCTCTGTGTAAGGCAGATTTATCTCACTGTGTGAGGCAGGTTTATCTCACTGCGTAAGGTAGGTTTTTTCACCGCGTAAGGCAGGTTTGTATCACCGCGTAAGGCAGGTTTGTCTCACCGCGTAAGGCAGGTTTGCCTCACCGCGTAAGGCACATCTGTGTCACTGCGTAAGGCAGGTTTGTCTCACTGCGTAAGGCAGGTTTGTCTCACTGTGTAAGGAAGGTTTGTCTCACTCTGTAAGGCAGATGTATCCCACTGTGTGAGGCAGGTTTGTCTCACTGCGTAAGGCAGGTTTGTCTCACTGCGTAAGGCAGGTTTGTCTCACTGTGTAAGGTTGGTTTGTCTCACTGTGTAAGGCAGGTTTGCCTCACCATGTAAGGCATATTTGTCTTGCAGCTTAAAGTATGTTTTTCTGCGTAAGGCAGGTTTGTATCACTGCGTAAGGCAGGTTTGTCTCATTGCGTAAGGCACATTTGTCTCACTGTGTAAGGCAGGTTTGTCTCACTGCGTAAGGCAGGTTTGTCTCACTGCGTAAGGCAGGTTTTTGGCACTGCGTAAGGCAGGTTTGTCTCACTGCATAAGGCAGATTTATCTCACTGCGTAAGGCAAGTTTGTCTGTGTAAGGCAGGTTGGTCTGTGTAAGGCAGGTTTGTCTCACCGCATAAGGCAGGTTTGTCTCACTGTGTAAGGCAGGTATTTCTCGCTGCTTAAAGCAGCTTTGTCTCACTGCGTGAGACAGGTTTGACTCACTGCGTAAGGCAGGTTTGTCTCACTGCGTAAGGCAGGTTGGTCTCACTGTGTATCGCAGGTTTGTCTCACTGTGTATGGCAGATTTGTCTCTCTGTGTGAGGACAGTTTGTCTCTCTGTGTAAGGCAGGTTTGTCTCACTGTGTAAGGAAGTTTTGTCTCACTGTGTAAGGAAGGTTTGTCTCACTGTGTAAAGCAGGTTTGCCTCACCACATAAGGCAGGTTTGTCTCGCTGCGTAATGTATGTTTTTCTGCGTAAGGCACATTTGTAACACTGGGTAAGGCAGGTTTGTCTCACTGTGTAAGGCAGTTTGTCTCCCTGTGTCCGGCAGGTTTGTCTCACCGCGTAAGGCAGGTTTGTCTCACCGTGTAAGGCAGGTTTGTCTCACTGTGTAAGACAGGTTTGTCTGTGTAAGGCAGATTTGTCTGTGTAAGGCAGGTTTGTCTCCATGCTTAAGGCTGGTTTGTCTGTGCAAGGCAGGTTTGTCTCTCCGTGTAAGGCAGGTTTGTCTCACTGTGTAAGGCAGATTTGTCTCACTGCGTAAGGCAGGTTTGTCTCACTGCGTAAGGCAGGTTTGTCTCGCTGCGTAAGGCAGGTTTGTCTCGCTGCGTAAGGCAGGTTTGTCTCGCTGCGTAAGGCAGGTTTGTCTCGCTGCGTAATGCAGGTTTGTCTCACTGTGTAAGGCAGGTTTGTCTCCGTAAGGCAGATTTGTCTGCGTAAGGCAGGTTTGTCAGCGTTAGGCAGGTTTGTCTGACTGCGTAGGCCGATTTGTCTCACTGCGTAAGGCAGGTTTGTCTCACTGTGTAAGGCAGGTTTGTCTCACCGGGTAAGGCAGGTTTGTCTCACTGTGTAAGGCAGGTTTTTCTCACTGTGTAAGGCAGGTTGTCTCACTGTGTCAGGCAGGTTTGTCTCACCGCGTAAGGCAGGTTTGTCTCACTGTTTAAGGCAGGTTTGTCTCACTGTGTACGGCAGGTTTGTCTCACTGTGTAAGACAGGTTTGTCTGTGTAAGGCAAGTTTGTCTGCCTGAGTAAGGCAGGTTTATATCCCTGCGTAAGGCAGGTTTGTCTCACCTCGTAATGCAGGTTTGTCTCACTGTGTAAGACAGGTTTGTCTGTGTAAGGCAGATTTGTCTTTGTAAGGCAGGTTTGTCTCCATGCGTAAGGCTGGTTTGTCTCACCGTGTAAGGCAGGTATTTCTCGCTCCGTATGGCAGGCTTCTCTCCATGCGTAACGCAGGTTTGTCTTACTGTGTAAGGCAGTTTTGTCTCACTGTGTAAGGCAGATTTGTCTCACTGTGTAAGGCAGGTTTGTCTCACCTCGTAAGGCAGGTATGTCTCACTGTGTAAGGAAGGTTTGTCTCACTGTTTAAGGCAGGTAGGTCTCACTTTGTAACGCAGGTTTGTCTCACTGTGTATGGCAGATTTGTCTCACTGTGTGAGGAACGTTTGTCTCACTGTGTGAGGCAGGTTTGTCTCACTGCGGAAGGTAGGTTTTTCTCACCGCGTAAGGCAGGTTTGTATCACAGCGTAAGGCAGGTTTGTCTCACCGCGTAAGGCAGGTTTGCCTCACCGCGTAAGGCACATCTGTGTCACTGTGTAAGGCAGGTTTGTCTCACTGCGTAAGGCAGGTTTGTCTCACTGTGTAAGGAAGGTTTGTCTCACTCTGTAAGGCAGATGTATCCCATTGTGTGAGGCAGGTTTGTCTCACTGCGTAAGGCAGGTTTGTCTCACTGCGTAAGGCAGGTTTGTCTCACTGTGTAAGGTTGGTTTGTCTCACTGTGTAAGGCAGGTTTGCCTCACCATGTAAGGCATATTTGTCTTGCAGCGTAAAGTATGTTTTTCTGCGTAAGGCAGGTTTGTATCACTGCGTAAGGCACTTTTGTCTCACTGCGTATGGCATGTTTGTCTCAATGCGTAAGGCAGGTTTGTCTCACTTTGTAAGGCAGGTTTGTCTCACTGTGCAAGGCAGGTTTGTCTCATTGTGATTGGCAAGTTTGTCTGACAGTGTAAGGCAGGTTTGTCTCACTGCGTGAGGCAGGTTTGTCTCACTGTGTTAGGCAGGTTTGTCTCACTGCGTTAGGCAGGTTTGTCTCTTTGTAAGGCAGTGTTGTCTCGCTGCGTAAGGCAATTTTGCCTCACTGTGTGAGGAGGTTTTGTCTCACTGTGTAAGGCAGGATTGTCTCATAGTCTAAGGCAGGTTTGTCTCACCTCGTAGGGCAGGTTTGTCTCACTGCGTAAGGCAGGTTTGTCTGTGTAATGCAGGTTTGTCTGTGTAAGGAAGGTTTGTCTCACCGCGTAATGAGATTTGTCTCACTGCTTAAGGCAGGTTTATCTCACTGCGTAAGGCAGGTTTGTCTCAGTGTGTAAGGCAGGTTTTTCTGCGTAAGGCAGGTTTGTCTCTCCGCGTAAGGCAGGTTTGTCTCACTGTGTAAGGCAGTTTTGTCTCACCGCGTAAGGCAGGTTTGTCTCACCGTGTAAGGCAGGTTTGTCTCACTGTGTAAGACAGGTTTGTCTGTGTAAGGCAGATTTGTCTCCATGCTTAAGGCTGGTTTGTCTGTGCAAGGCAGGTTTGTCTCTCCGTGTAAGGCACATCTGTGTCACTGTGTAAGGCAGGTTTGTCTCACTGCGTAAGGCAGGTTTGTCTCACTGTGTAAGGAAGGTTTGTCTCACTCTGTAAGGCAGATGTATCCCACTGTGTGAGGCAGGTTTGTCTCACTGCGTAAGGCAGGTTTGTCTCACTGCGTAAGGCAGGTTTGTCTCACTGCGTAAGGCAGTTTTGTCTCACTGTGTAAGGTTGGTTTGTCTCACTGTGTAAGGCAGGTTTGTATCACCGCGTAAGGCACATCTGTCTCACCGCGTAAGGCAGGTTTGTGTCACTGTGTAAGGCAGGTTTGTCTTTCTGGCTTAAGGATGGTTTGTCTTGTAAGGCAGGTTAGTCTCACTGCGTAAGGCACTTTTGTCTCACTGCGTATGGCACGTTTGTCTCACTGCGTAAGGCAGGTTTGTCTCACTTTGTAAGGCAGGTTTGTCTCACTGTGTAAGGCAGGTTTGTCTCACTGCGGAAGGAAGGTTTGTCTCACTGTGTAAGGCAGGTTTTTCTCTTTGTAAGGCAGGTTTGTCTCACTGTGATCGGCAGGTTTGTCTCTTTGTAAGGCAGTGTTGTCTCGCTGCGTAAGGCAGTTTTGCCTCACTGTGTAAGGAAGTTTTGTCTCACTGTGTAAGGCAGGATTGTCTCATAGTGTAAGGCAGGTTTGTCTCACCTCGTAGGGCAGGTTTGTCTCACTGCGTAAGGCAGGTTTGTCTGTGTAATGCAGGTTTGTCTGTGTAAGGCAGGTTTGTCTCACCGCGTAATGAGATTTGTCTCACTGCTTAAGGCAGGATTATCTCACTGCGTAAGGCAGGTTTGTCTCACTGTGTAAGGCAGGTTTTTCTGCGTAAGGCAGGTTTGTCTCTCCGCGAAATGCAGGTTTGTCTCACTGTGTAAGGCAGTTTTGTCTCACCCCGTAAGGCAGTTTTGTCTCACCGTGTAAGGCAGGTTTGTCTCACTGTGTAAGGCAGGTTTGTCTCACCGCGTAAGGCAGGTTTGTCTCACTGTGTAAGGCAGGTTTGTCTCACCGCGTAAGGCAGGTTTGTCTCACTGTGTAAGGCATGTTTCTCTGTGTAAGGCAGGTTTGTCTCACTGCGTAAGGCAGGTTTGTCTCACCGCGTAAGGCAGGTTTGTCTCACCGTGTAAGGCAGGTTTGTCTCACTGTGTAAGACAGGTTTATCTGTGTAAGGCAGATTTGTCTGTGTAAGGCAGATTTGTCTCCATGCTTAAGGCTGGTTTGTCTGTGCAAGGCAGGTTTGTCTCTCCGTGTAAGGCAGGTTTGTCTCACTGTGTAAGGCAGATTTGTCTCACTGTGTAAGGCAGGTTTGTCTCACTGCGTAAGGCAGGGTTGTCTGTGTCAGGCAGTTTTGTCTCACAGCGTAAGGAAGATTTGTCTCGCTGCGTAAGGTAGGTTTGTCTCGCTGCGTAAATCACTTTTGTCTGCGTAAGGCAGGTTTGTCTCACTGTATGAGGAATGTATGTCTCACTGTGCAAGGAAGGTTTGTCTCACTGTGAAAGGAAGTTTTTCTCACTGTTATTGGCAGGTTTGTCTCACTGTGTAAGGAAGGTTTGTCTCACTGTGTAAGGCAGGTTTGTCTCACTGTTTAAGGAAGGTTTGTCTCACTGCATAAGGCAGGTTTGTCTCACTGTGTAAGGAAGGTTTGTCTCACCGCGTAAGGCAGGTTTGTCTTGCTGTGTAAGGCAGGTTTGTCTCGCTGTGTAAGGCAGGTTTGTCTCACTGTGCAAGGCAGGTTTGTCTCACTGTGTAAGGCGGGTTTTTCACTCTGCGTAAGGCATTTTTGTCTCACTGTGTTAGGCAAGTTTGTCTCACTGTGTAAGGCGGGTTTGTCTCGCTGCGTAAGGCGGGTTTGTCTCGCTGCGTAAGGCAGGTTTGTCTCGCTGCGTAATGCAGGTTTGTCTCACTGTGTAAGGCAGGCTTGTCTCCGTAAGGCAGATTTGTCTGCGTAAGGCAGATTTGTCTGCCTAAGGCAGGTTTGTCAGCGTTAGGCAGTTTTGTCTGACTGCGGAAGGCCGGTTTGTCTCGCTGCGTAAGGCAGTTTTGTCTCACTGTGTGAGGCAGGTTTGTATCACCGCGTAAGGCAGGTTTGTCTCACTGTGTAAGGCAGGTTTTTCTCACTGTGTAAGGCAGTTTTGTCTCGCTCCGTAAGGCAGGTTTGTCTCACTGTGTAAGGCAGGTTTGTCTCACTGTGTAAGGCAGGTTTGTCTCACCGCGTAAGGCAGGTTTGTCTCACTGTGTCAGGCAGGTTTGTCTCACCGCGTAAGGCAGGTTTGTCTAACTGTGTAAAGCAGGTTTGTCTCACTGTGTACGGCAGGTTTGTCTCACTGTGTAAGACAGGTTTGTCTGTGTAAGGCAAGTTTGTCTCCCTGTGTAAGGCAGGTTTGTATCCCTGCGTAAGGCAGGTTTGTCTCACCTCGTAAGGCAGGTTTGTCTCACTGTGTAAGACAGGTTTGTCTGTGTAAGGCAGATTTGTGTTTGTAAGGCAGGTTTGTCTCCATTCGTAAGGCAGGTTTGTCTGTGCAAGGCAGGTTTGTCTCACCGTGTAAGGCAGGTATTTCTCGTTCCGTATGGCAGGCTTCTCTCCATGCGTAAGGCAGGTTTGTCTTACTGCGTAAGGCAGTTTTGTCTCACTGTGTAAGGCAGATTTGTCTCACTGTGTAAGGCAGGTTTGTCTCACCTCGTAAGGCAGGTTTGTCTCACTGTGTAAGGAAGGTTTGTCTCACTGTTTAAGGCAGGTTGGTCTCACTGTGTAACGCAGGTTTGTCTCACTGTGTATGGCAGATTTCTCTCACTGTGTGAGGAACGTTTGTCTCACCGTGTAAGGCAGGTTTGTCTCACTGTGTAAGACAGGTTTGTCTGTGTAAGGCAGATTTGTCTGTGTAAGGCAGGTTTGTCTCCATGCTTAAGGCTGGTTTGTCTGTGCAAGGCAGGTTTGTCTCTCCGTGTAAGGCAGGTTTGTCTCACTGTGTAAGGCAGATTTGTCTCACTGCGTAAGGCAGGTTTGTCTCACTGCGTAAGGCAGGTTTGTCTCGCTGCGTAAGGCAGGTTTGTCTCGCTGCGTAAGGCAGGTTTGTCTCGCTGCGTAAGGCAGGTTTGTCTCGCTGCGTAATGCAGGTTTGTCTCACTGTGTAAGGCAGGTTTGTCTCCGTAAGGCAGATTTGTCTGCGTAAGGCAGGTTTGTCAGCGTTAGGCAGGTTTGTCTGACTGCGTAGGCCGATTTGTCTCACTGCGTAAGGCAGGTTTGTCTCACTGTGTAAGGCAGGTTTGTCTCACCGGGTAAGGCAGGTTTGTCTCACTGTGTAAGGCAGGTTTTTCTCACTGTGTAAGGCAGGTTGTCTCACTGTGTCAGGCAGGTTTGTCTCACCGCGTAAGGCAGGTTTGTCTCACTGTTTAAGGCAGGTTTGTCTCACTGTGTACGGCAGGTTTGTCTCACTGTGTAAGACAGGTTTGTCTGTGTAAGGCAAGTTTGTCTGCCTGAGTAAGGCAGGTTTATATCCCTGCGTAAGGCAGGTTTGTCTCACCTCGTAATGCAGGTTTGTCTCACTGTGTAAGACAGGTTTGTCTGTGTAAGGCAGATTTGTCTTTGTAAGGCAGGTTTGTCTCCATGCGTAAGGCTGGTTTGTCTCACCGTGTAAGGCAGGTATTTCTCGCTCCGTATGGCAGGCTTCTCTCCATGCGTAACGCAGGTTTGTCTTACTGTGTAAGGCAGTTTTGTCTCACTGTGTAAGGCAGATTTGTCTCACTGTGTAAGGCAGGTTTGTCTCACCTCGTAAGGCAGGTATGTCTCACTGTGTAAGGAAGGTTTGTCTCACTGTTTAAGGCAGGTAGGTCTCACTTTGTAACGCAGGTTTGTCTCACTGTGTATGGCAGATTTGTCTCACTGTGTGAGGAACGTTTGTCTCACTGTGTGAGGCAGGTTTGTCTCACTGCGGAAGGTAGGTTTTTCTCACCGCGTAAGGCAGGTTTGTATCACAGCGTAAGGCAGGTTTGTCTCACCGCGTAAGGCAGGTTTGCCTCACCGCGTAAGGCACATCTGTGTCACTGTGTAAGGCAGGTTTGTCTCACTGCGTAAGGCAGGTTTGTCTCACTGTGTAAGGAAGGTTTGTCTCACTCTGTAAGGCAGATGTATCCCATTGTGTGAGGCAGGTTTGTCTCACTGCGTAAGGCAGGTTTGCCTCACCATGTAAGGCATATTTGTCTTGCAGCGTAAAGTATGTTTTTCTGCGTAAGGCAGGTTTGTATCACTGCGTAAGGCACTTTTGTCTCACTGCGTATGGCATGTTTGTCTCAATGCGTAAGGCAGGTTTGTCTCACTTTGTAAGGCAGGTTTGTCTCACTGTGCAAGGCAGGTTTGTCTCATTGTGATTGGCAAGTTTGTCTGACAGTGTAAGGCAGGTTTGTCTCACTGCGTGAGGCAGGTTTGTCTCACTGTGTTAGGCAGGTTTGTCTCACTGCGTTAGGCAGGTTTGTCTCTTTGTAAGGCAGTGTTGTCTCGCTGCGTAAGGCAATTTTGCCTCACTGTGTGAGGAGGTTTTGTCTCACTGTGTAAGGCAGGATTGTCTCATAGTCTAAGGCAGGTTTGTCTCACCTCGTAGGGCAGGTTTGTCTCACTGCGTAAGGCAGGTTTGTCTGTGTAATGCAGGTTTGTCTGTGTAAGGCAGGTTTGTCTCACCGCGTAATGAGATTTGTCTCACTGCTTAAGGCAGGTTTATCTCACTGCGTAAGGCAGGTTTGTCTCAGTGTGTAAGGCAGGTTTTTCTGCGTAAGGCAGGTTTGTCTCTCCGCGTAAGGCAGGTTTGTCTCACTGTGTAAGGCAGTTTTGTCTCACCGCGTAAGGCAGGTTTGTCTCACCTTGTAAGGCAGGTTTGTCTCACTGTGTAAGACAGGTTTGTCTGTGTAAGGCAGATTTGTCTCCATGCTTAAGGCTGGTTTGTCTGTGCAAGGCAGGTTTGTCTCTCCGTGTAAGGCACATCTGTGTCACTGTGTAAGGCAGGTTTGTCTCACTGCGTAAGGCAGGTTTGTCTCACTGTGTAAGGAAGGTTTGTCTCACTCTGTAAGGCAGATGTATCCCACTGTGTGAGGCAGGTTTGTCTCACTGCGTAAGGCAGGTTTGTCTCACTGCGTAAGGCAGGTTTGTCTCACTGCGTAAGGCAGGTTTGTCTCACTGCGTAAGGCAGTTTTGTCTCACTGTGTAAGGTTGGTTTGTCTCACTGTGTAAGGCAGGTTTGTATCACCGCGTAAGGCACATCTGTCTCACCGCGTAAGGCAGGTTTGTGTCACTGTGTAAGGCAGGTTTGTCTTTCTGGCTTAAGGATGGTTTGTCTTGTAAGGCAGGTTAGTCTCACTGCGTAAGGCACTTTTGTCTCACTGCGTATGGCACGTTTGTCTCACTGCGTAAGGCAGGTTTGTCTCACTTTGTAAGGCAGGTTTGTCTCACTGTGTAAGGCAGGTTTGTCTCACTGCGGAAGGAAGGTTTGTCTCACTGTGTAAGGCAGGTTTTTCTCTTTGTAAGGCAGGTTTGTCTCACTGTGATCGGCAGGTTTGTCTCTTTGTAAGGCAGTGTTGTCTCGCTGCGTAAGGCAGTTTTGCCTCACTGTGTAAGGAAGTTTTGTCTCACTGTGTAAGGCAGGATTGTCTCATAGTGTAAGGCAGGTTTGTCTCACCTCGTAGGGCAGGTTTGTCTCACTGCGTAAGGCAGGTTTGTCTGTGTAATGCAGGTTTGTCTGTGTAAGGCAGGTTTGTCTCACCGCGTAATGAGATTTGTCTCACTGCTTAAGGCAGGATTATCTCACTGCGTAAGGCAGGTTTGTCTCACTGTGTAAGGCAGGTTTTTCTGCGTAAGGCAGGTTTGTCTCTCCGCGAAATGCAGGTTTGTCTCACTGTGTAAGGCAGTTTTGTCTCACCCCGTAAGGCAGTTTTGTCTCACCGTGTAAGGCAGGTTTGTCTCACTGTGTAAGGCAGGTTTGTCTCACCGCGTAAGGCAGGTTTGTCTCACTGTGTAAGGCAGGTTTGTCTCACCGCGTAAGGCAGGTTTGTCTCACTGTGTAAGGCATGTTTCTCTGTGTAAGGCAGGTTTGTCTCACTGCGTAAGGCAGGTTTGTCTCACCGCGTAAGGCAGGTTTGTCTCACCGTGTAAGGCAGGTTTGTCTCACTGTGTAAGACAGGTTTATCTGTGTAAGGCAGATTTGTCTGTGTAAGGCAGATTTGTCTCCATGCTTAAGGCTGGTTTGTCTGTGCAAGGCAGGTTTGTCTCTCTGTGTAAGGCAGGTTTGTCTCACTGTGTAAGGCAGATTTGTCTCACTGTGTAAGGCAGGTTTGTCTCACTGCGTAAGGCAGGGTTGTCTGTGTCAGGCAGTTTTGTCTCACAGCGTAAGGAAGATTTGTCTCGCTGCGTAAGGTAGGTTTGTCTCGCTGCGTAAATCACTTTTGTCTGCGTAAGGCAGGTTTGTCTCACTGTATGAGGAATGTATGTCTCACTGTGCAAGGAAGGTTTGTCTCACTGTGAAAGGAAGTTTTTCTCACTGTTATTGGCAGGTTTGTCTCACTGTGTAAGGAAGGTTTGTCTCACTGTGTAAGGCAGGTTTGTCTCACTGTTTAAGGAAGGTTTGTCTCACTGCATAAGGCAGGTTTGTCTCACTGTGTAAGGAAGGTTTGTCTCACCGCGTAAGGCAGGTTTGTCTTGCTGTGTAAGGCAGGTTTGTCTCGCTGTGTAAGGCAGGTTTGTCTCACTGTGCAAGGCAGGTTTGTCTCACTGTGTAAGGCGGGTTTTTCACTCTGCGTAAGGCATTTTTGTCTCACTGTGTTAGGCAAGTTTGTCTCACTGTGTAAGGCGGGTTTGTCTCGCTGCGTAAGGCGGGTTTGTCTCGCTGCGTAAGGCAGGTTTGTCTCGCTGCGTAATGCAGGTTTGTCTCACTGTGTAAGGCAGGCTTGTCTCCGTAAGGCAGATTTGTCTGCGTAAGGCAGATTTGTCTGCCTAAGGCAGGTTTGTCAGCGTTAGGCAGGTTTGTCTGACTGCGGAAGGCCGGTTTGTCTCGCTGCGTAAGGCAGTTTTGTCTCACTGTGTGAGGCAGGTTTGTATCACCGCGTAAGGCAGGTTTGTCTCACTGTGTAAGGCAGGTTTTTCTCACTGTGTAAGGCAGTTTTGTCTCGCTCCGTAAGGCAGGTTTGTCTCACTGTGTAAGGCAGGTTTGTCTCACTGTGTAAGGCAGGTTTGTCTCACCGCGTAAGGCAGGTTTGTCTCACTGTGTCAGGCAGGTTTGTCTCACCGCGTAAGGCAGGTTTGTCTAACTGTGTAAAGCAGGTTTGTCTCACTGTGTACGGCAGGTTTGTCTCACTGTGTAAGACAGGTTTGTCTGTGTAAGGCAAGTTTGTCTCCCTGTGTAAGGCAGGTTTGTATCCCTGCGTAAGGCAGGTTTGTCTCACCTCGTAAGGCAGGTTTGTCTCACTGTGTAAGACAGGTTTGTCTGTGTAAGGCAGATTTGTGTTTGCAAGGCAGGTTTGTCTCCATTCGTAAGGCAGGTTTGTCTGTGCAAGGCAGGTTTGTCTCACCGTGTAAGGCAGGTATTTCTCGTTCCGTATGGCAGGCTTCTCTCCATGCGTAAGGCAGGTTTGTCTTACTGCGTAAGGCAGTTTTGTCTCACTGTGTAAGGCAGATTTGTCTCACTGTGTAAGGCAGGTTTGTCTCACCTCGTAAGGCAGGTTTGTCTCACTGTGTAAGGAAGGTTTGTCTCACTGTTTAAGGCAGGTTGGTCTCACTGTGTAACGCAGGTTTGTCTCACTGTGTATGGCAGATTTCTCTCACTGTGTGAGGAACGTTTGTCTCTCGGTGTAAGGCAGGTTTGTCTCACTGTGTAAGGAAGGTTTGTCTCACTGTGAAAGGAAGGTTTGTCTCACTGTGTAAGGCAGGTGTATCTCAAGGTTTTTATGCATGTTTGTCTCACTGTATAAAGAAGGTTGTCTCACTGTGTAAGGTAGGTTTGTCTCACTGTGTAAGGCCGGTTTGTCTCACCTCGTAAGGCACATCTGTGTCACTGTGTACGGCAGGTTTGTCTCACTGTGTAAGGCAGGTGTATCTCAAGGTTTTTATGCATGTTTGTCTCTCTGCGTAAGGCAGATTTATCTCACTGTGTGAGGCAGGTTTGTCTCACTGACTAAGGTAGGTTTGTCTCACTGCTTAAGGCAGGTTTGCATCACCGCGTAAGGCAGGTTTGTCTCACCGCGTAAGGCAGGTTTGCCTCACCGCGTAAGGCAGGTTTGTCTCACTGCGTAAGGCACATCTGTGTCACTGTGTAAGGCAGGTTTGTCTCACTGCGTAAGGCAGGTTTGTCTCACAGTGTGAGGAAGGTTTGTCTCACTCTGTAAGGCAGATTTATCCCACTGTGTGAGGCAGGTTTGTCTCACTGCGTAAGCCTGGTTTGTCTCGCTGCGTAAGGCAGGTTTGTCTCACTGTGTCAGGAAGGTTTGTCTCGCTGCATAAGGCAGGTTTGTCTCACTGTGTAAGGAAGGTTTGTCTCGCTGTGTAAGGCAGGTTTGCCTCACTGCGTGAGGCAGGTTTGTCTCACTGTGTAAGGAAGGTTTGTCTCACTCTGTAAGGCAGATTTATCCCACTGTGTGAGGCAGGTTTGTCTCACTGCGTAAGGCAGGTTTGTCTCACTGCGTAAGGCAGGTTTGTCTCACTGTGTCAGGAAGGTTTGTCTCGCTGCATAAGGCAGGTTTGTCTCACTGTGTAAGGAAGGTTTGTCTCGCTGTGTAAGGCATGTTTGTCTCACTGTGTAAGACAATTTTGTCTGTGTCAGGCAGTTTTGTCTCACCGCGTATGGAAGATTTGTCTCGCTGCGTAAGGCAGGTTTGTCTCGCTGCGGAAATCACTTTTGTCTGCGTAAGGCAGGTTTGTCTCACTGTATGAGGAATGTATGTCTCATTGTGCAAGGAAGGTTTGTCTCACTGTGAAAGGAAGGTTTTCTCACTGTTGTTGGTAGGTTTGTCTCACTGTGTAAGGAAGGTTTATCTCACCGCGTAAGGCAGGTTTGTCTCACTGTGTAAGGCAGGTTTGTCTCACCGCGTAAGGCAGGTTTGTCTCACTGTGTAAGGCATGTTTCTCTGTGTAAGGCAGGTTTGTCTCACTGCGTAAGGCAGGTTTGTCTCACCGCGTAAGGCAGGTTTGTCTCACCGTGTAAGGCAGGTTTGTCTCACTGTGTAAGACAGGTTTATCTGTGTAAGGCAGATTTGTCTGTGTAAGGCAGATTTGTCTCCATGCTTAAGGCTGGTTTGTCTGTGCAAGGCAGGTTTGTCTCTCCGTGTTATGCAGGTTTGTCTCACTGTGTAAGGCAGCTTTGTCTCACTGTGTAAGGCAGGTTTGTCTCACTGCGTAAGGCAGGGTTGTCTGCGTAATGCATGTTTGTCTCACTGCGTAAGGCAGGTTTGTCTCACTGTGTAAGGCAGGTTTGTCTGTGTAAGGCAGATTTGTCTCCCTGTGTAAGGCAGGTTTGTATCCCTGCGTAAGGCAGGTTTGTCTCACCTCGTAAGGCAGGTTTGTCTCACTGTGTAAGACAGGTTTGTCTGTGTAAGGCAGATTTGTCTTTGTAAGGCAGGTTTGTCTCCATGCGTAAGACAGGTTTGTCTGTGCAAGGCAGGTTTGTCTCACCGTGTAAGGCAGGTATTTCTCGTTCCGTATGGCAGGCTTCTCTCCATGCGTAAGGCAGGTTTGTCTTACTGCGTAAGACAGTTTTGTCTCACTGTGTAAGGCAGATTTGTCTCACTGTGTAAGGCAGGTTTGTCTCACCTCGTAAGGCAGGTTTGTCTCACTGTGTAAGGAAGGTTTGTCTCACTGTTTAAGGCAGGTTGGTCTCACTGTGTAACGCAGGTTTGTCTCACTGTGTATGGCAGATTTGTCTCACTGTGTGAGCAACGTTTGTCTCACTGTGTAAGGAAGGTTTGTCTCACTGTGTAAGGCAGGTGTATCTCAAGGTTTTGATGCATGTTTGTCTCACTGTATAAAGAAGGTTGTCTCACTGTGTAAGGTAGGTTTGTCTCACTGTGTAAGGCAGTTTTGTCTCACCGCATAAGGCAGGTTTGTCTCACTGCGTAAGGCAGGTTTGTCTCACTGCATAAAGCAGGTTTGCCTCACCATGTAAGGCAGGTTTCTCTCGCTGCGTAAAGTAAGTTTTTCTGCATGAGGCATGTTTGTCTCACCGCGTAAGGCACATCTGTGTCACTGTGCAATGCAGGTTTGTCTCACTGTGTAAGGCAGGTGTATCTCAAGGTTTTTATGCATGCTTGTCTCTCTGTGTAAGGCAGATTTATCTCACTGTGTGAGGCAGGTTTGTCTCACTGCGTAAGGTAGGTTTGTCTCACCGCGTAAGGCAGGTTTGTATCACCGCGTAAGGCAGGTTTGCCTCACCGCGTAAGGCAGGTTTGTCTCGCTGCGTGAAGCACATCTGTGTCACTGTGTAAGGCAGGTTTGTCTCACTGCGTAAGGCAGGTTTGTCTCACTGTGTAAGGAAGTTTTGTCTCACTGTGTAAGGCAGATTTATCCCACTGTGTGAGGCAGGTTTGTCTCATTGCGTAAGGCAGGTTTGTCTCACTGTGTACGGAAGATTTGTCTCGCTGCATAAGGCAGGTTTGTCTCACTGTGTAAGGAAGGTTTGTCTCGCTGCGTAAGTCATGTTCGTCTCACTGTGTAAGACAGTTTTGTCTGTGTCAGGCAGTTTTGTCTCACAGCGTAAGGAAGATTTGTCTCGCTGCGTAAGGTAGGTTTGTCTCGCTGCGTAAATCACTTTTGTCTGCGTAAGGCAGGTTTGTCTCACTGTATGAGGAATGTATGTCTCACTGTGCAAGGAAGGTTTGTCTCACTGTGAAAGGAAGTTTTTCTCACTGTTATTGGCAGGTTTGTCTCACTGTGTAAGGAAGGTTTGTCTCACTGTGTAAGGCAGGTTTGTCTCACTGCATAAGGCAGGTTTGTCTCACTGTGTAAGGAAGGTTTGTCTCACTGTGTAAGGCAGGTTTGTCTCACTGTTTAAGGAAGGTTTGTCTCACTGCATAAGGCAGGTTTGTCTCACTGTGTAAGGAAGGTTTGTCTCACCGCGTAAGGCAGGTTTGTCTTGCTGTGTAAGGCAGGTTTGTCTCGCTGTGTAAGGCAGGTTCGTCTCACTGTGCAAGGCAGGTTTGTCTCACTGTGTAAGGCGGGTTTTTCACTCTGCGTAAGGCATTTTTGTCTCACTGTGTTAGGCAAGTTTGTCTCACTGTGTAAGGCGGGTTTGTCTCGCTGCGTAAGGCGGGTTTGTCTCGCTGCGTAAGGCAGGTTTGTCTCGCTGCGTAATGCAGGTTTGTCTCACTGTGTAAGGCAGGCTTGTCTCCGTAAGGCAGATTTGTCTGCGTAAGGCAGGTTTGTCAGCGTTAGGCAGGTTTGTCTGACTGCGGAAGGCCGCTTTGTCTCGCTGCGTAAGGCAGTTTTGTCTCACTGTGTGAGGCAGGTTTGTATCACCGCGTAAGGCAGGTTTGTCTCACTGTGTAAGGCAGGTTTTTCTCACTGTGTAAGGCAGTTTTGTCTCGCTCCGTAAGGCAGGTTTGTCTCACTGTGTAAGGCAGGTTTGTCTCACTGTGTAAGGCAGGTTTGTCTCACCGCGTAAGGCATGTTTGTCTCACTGTGTCAGGCAGGTTTGTCTCACCGCGTAAGGCAGGTATTTCTCGTTCCGTATGGCAGGCTTCTCTCCATGCGTAAGGCAGGTTTGTCTTACTGCGTAAGGCAGTTTTGTCTCACTGTGTAAGGCAGATTTGTCTCACTGTGTAAGGCAGGTTTGTCTCACCTCGTAAGGCAGGTTTGTCTCACTGTGTAAGGAAGGTTTGTCTCACTGTTTAAGGCAGGTTGGTCTCACTGTGTAACGCAGGTTTGTCTCACTGTGTATGGCAGATTTGTCTCACTGTGTGAGGAACGTTTGTCTCTCTGTGTAAGGAAGGTTTGTCTCACTGTGTAAGGAAGGTTTGTCTCACTGTGTAAGGCAGGTGTATCTCAAGGTTTTTATGCATGTTTGTCTCACTGTATAAAGAAGGTTGTCTCACTGTGTAAGGTAGGTTTGTCTCACTGTGTAAGGCCGGTTTGTCTCACCTCGTAAGGCACATCTGTGTCACTGTGTACGGCAGGTTTGTCTCACTGTGTAAGGCAGGTGTATCTCAAGGTTTTTATGCATGTTTGTCTCTCTGTGTAAGGCAGATTTATCTCACTGTGTGAGGCAGGTTTGTCTCACTGACTAAGGTAGGTTTGTCTCACCGCTTAAGGCAGGTTTGCATCACCGCGTAAGGCAGGTTTGTCTCACCGCGTAAGGCAGGTTTGCCTCACCGCGTAAGGCAGGTTTGTCTCACTGCGTAAGGCACATCTGTGTCACTGTGTAAGGCAGGTTTGTCTCACTGCGTAAGGCAGGTTTGTCTCACTGTGTAAGGAAGGTTTGTCTCACTCTGTAAGGCAGATTTATCCCACTGTGTGAGGCAGGTTCGTCTCACTGCGTAAGGCAGGTTTGTCTTGCTGCGTAAGGCAGGTTTGTCTCACTGTGTCAGGAAGGTTTGTCTCGCTGCATAAGGCAGGTTTGTCTCACTGTGTAAGGAAGGTTTGTCTCGCTGTGTAAGGCAGGTTTGTCTCACTGCGTAAGGCAGGTTTGTCTCACTGTGTAAGGAAGGTTTGTCTCACTCTGTAAGGCAGATTTATCCCACTGTGTGAGGCAGGTTTGTCTCACTGCGTAAGGCAGGTTTGTCTCACTGTGTATGGCAGATTTGTCTCACTGTGTGAGCAACGTTTGTCTCACTGTGTAAGGCAGGTTTGTCTCACTGTTTAAGGAAGGTTTGTCTCACTGCATAAGGCGGGTTTTTCACTCTGCGTAAGGCATTTTTGTCTCCCTGTGTTAGGCAAGTTTGTCTCACTGTGTAAGGCAAGTCTGTCTCACTGTGTAAGGCAAGTTTGTCTCACTGTGTAAGGCAGGTTTGTCTCACTTAGTAAGGGAGTTTTGTCTCACTGTGTAAGGCAGGTTTGTCTGACTGTGTAAGGCAGGTTTGTCTCTCCGTGTCAGGCACATCTGTGTCACTGTGTAAGGCAGGTTTGTCTGACTGTGTAAGGCACGTTTGTCTCACTGTGTAAGGAAGGTTTGTCTCACTCTGTAAGGCAGATGTATCCCACTGTGTGAGGCAGGTTTGTCTCACTGCGTAAGGCAGGTTTGTCTCACTGCGTAAGGCAGGTTTGTCTCACTGCGTAAGGCAGGTTTGTCTCACTGTGTAAGGTTGGTTTGTCTCACTGTGTAAGGCAGGTTTGTAACACCGCGTAAGGCAGGTTTGTCTCACTGTGTAAGGAAGGTTTGTCTCACTGTGTAAGGCAGATTTGTCTTTCTGGCTTAAGGATGGTTTGTCTTGTAAGGCAGGTTAGTCTCACTGCGTAAGGCACTTTTGTCTCACTGCGTATGGCACGTTTGTCTCACTGCGTAAGGCAGGTTTGTCTCACTTTGTAAGGCAGGTTTGTCTCACTGTGTAAGGCAGGTTTGTCTCACTGTGTAAGACAGGTTTATCTGTGTAAGGCAGATTTGTCTGTGTAAGGCAGATTTGTCTCCATGCTTAAGGCTGGTTTGTCTGTGCAAGGCAGGTTTGTCTCTCTGTGTAAGGCAGATTTGTCTCACTGTGTAAGGCAGGTTTGTCTGCGTAATGCATGTTTGTCTCACTGCGTAAGGCAGGTTTGTCTCACTGAGTAAGGCAGGTTTGTCTTGCTGCGTATGGCAGGTTTGTCTCGCTGCGTAAGACAGGTTTGTCTCACTGCGTAAGGCAGGTTTTTCTCACTGTGTAAGGCAGGTTGTCTCACTGTGTCAGGCAGGTTTGTCTCACTGTGTAAGGCAGGTTTGTCTCACCGCGTAAGGCAGGTTTGTCTCACTGTGTAAGGCAGGTTTTTCTCACTGTGTAAGGCAGGTTGTCTCACTGTGTCAGGCAGGTTTGTCTCACCGTGTAAAGCAGGTTTGTCTCACTGTGTACGGCAGGTTTGTATCCCTGCGTAAGTCAGGTTTGTCTCAACTCGTAAGGCAGGTTTGTCTCACTGTGTAAGACAGGTTTGTCTGTGTAAGGCAGATTTGTCTTTGTAAGGCAGGTTTGTCTCCATGCGTAAGACAGGTTTGTCTCACTGTGTAAGGAAGGTTTGTCTCGCTGTGTAAGGCAGGTATTTCTCGTTCCGTATGGCAGGCTTCTCTCCATGCGTAAGGCAGGTTTGTCTTACTGCGTAAGACAGTTTTGTCTCACTGTGTAAGGCAGATTTGTCTCACTGTGTAAGGCAGGTTTGTCTCACCTCGTAAGGCAGGTTTGCATCACCGCGTAAGGCAGGTTTGTCTCACCGCGTAAGGCAGGTTTGCCTCACCGCGTAAGGCAGGTTTGACTCACTGCGTAAGGCACATCTGTGTCACTGTGTAAGGCAGGTTTGTCTCACTGCGTAAGGCAGGTTTGTCTCACTGTGTAAGGAAGGTTTGTCTCACTCTGTAAGGCAGATTTATCCCACTGTGTGAGGCAGGTTTGTCTCACTGCGTAAGGCAGGTTTGTCTCGCTGCGTAAGGCAGGTTTGTCTCACTGTGTCAGGAAGGTTTGTCTCGCTGCATAAGGCAGGTTTGTCTCACTGTGTAAGGAAGGTTTGTCTCGCTGTGCAAGGCAGGTTTGTCTCACTGCGTAAGGCAGGTTTGTCTCACTGTGTAAGGAAGGTTTGTCTCACTCTGTAAGGCAGATTTATTCAACTGTGTGAGGCAGGTTTGTCACACTGCGTAAGGCAGGTTTGTCTCACTGTGTATGGCAGATTTGTCTCACTGTGTGAGCAACGTTTGTCTCACTGTGTAAGGCAGGTTTGTCTCACTGTTTAAGGAAGTTTTGTCTCACTGCATAAGGCGGGGTTTTCACTCTGCGTAAGGCATTTTTGTCTCACTGTGTTAGGCAAGTTTGTCTCACTGTGTAAGGCAAGTCTGTCTCACTGTGTAAGGCAAGTTTGTCTCACTGTGTAAGGCAGGTTTGTCTCACTTTGTAAGGGAGTTTTGTCTCACTGTGTAAGGCAGGTTTGTCTGACTGTGTAAGGCAGGTTTGTCTCTCCGTGTAAGGCACATCTGTGTCACTGTGTAAGGCAGGTTTGTCTCACTGCGTAAGGCACCTTTGTCTCACTGTGTAAGGAAGGTTTGTCTCACTCTGTAAGGCAGATGTATCCCACTGTGTGAGGCAGGTTTGTCTCACTGCGTAAGGCAGGTTTGTCTCACTGCGTAAGGCAGGTTTGTCTCACTGCGTAAGGCAGGTTTGTCTCACTGTGTAAGGTTGGTTTGTCTCACTGTGTAAGGCAGGTTTGTATCACCGCGTAAGGCAGGTTTGTGTCACTGTGTAAGGCAGGTTTGTCTTTCTGGCTTAAGGATGGTTTGTCTTGTAAGGCAGGTTAGTCTCTTTGCGTAAGGCACTTTTGTCTCACTGCGTAAGGCACGTTTGTCTCACTGCGTAAGGCAGGTTTGTCTCACTTTGTAAGGCAGGTTTGTCTCACTGTGTAAGGCAGGTTTGTCTCACTGTGTAAGGCAGGTTTGTCTGACTGTGTAAGGCAGGTTTGTCTCTCCGTGTCAGGCACATCTGTGTCACTGTGTAAGGCAGGTTTGTCTCACTGCGTAAGGCACGTTTGTCTCACTGTGTAAGGAAGGTTTGTCTCACTCTGTAAGGCAGATGTATCCCACTGTGTGAGGCAGGTTTGTCTCACTGCGTAAGGCAGGTTTGTCTCACTGCGTAAGGCAGGTTTGTCTCACTGCGTAAGGCAGGTTTGTCTCACTGTGTAAGGTTGGTTTGTCTCACTGTGTAAGGCAGGTTTGTATCACTGTGTAAGGCAGGTTTGTCTCACTGCGTAAGGCAGGTTTGTCTCACTGTGTAAGGTTGGTTTGTCTCACTGTGTAAGGAAGGTTTGTCTCACTGTGTAAGGCAGGTTTGTCTTTCTGGCTTAAGGATGGTTTGTCTTGTAAGGTAGGTTAGTCTCACTGCGTAAGGCACTTTTGTCTCACTGCGTATGGCACGTTTGTCTCACTGCATAAGGCAGGTTTGTCTCACTGTGTAAGGCACTTTTGTCTCACTGCGTATGGCACGTTTGTCTCACTGCGTAAGGCAGGTTTGTCTCACTGCGTAAGGCAGGTTTGTCTCACTTTGTAAGGCAGGTTTGTCTCACTGTGTAAGGCAGGTTTGTCTCACTGTGATCGGCAGGTTTGTCTCTTTGTAAGGCAGTGTTGTCTCGCTGCGGAAGGCAGTTTTGCCTCGCTGTGTAAGGAAGTTTTGTCTCACTGTGTAAGGCAGGATTTTCTCATAGTGTAAGGCAGGTTTGTCTCACCTCGTCGGGCAGGTTTGTCTCACTGCGTAAGGCAGGTTTGTCAGTGTAATGCAGGTTTGTCTGTGTAAGGCAGGTTTGTCTCACTGTGTAATGAGATTTGTCTCACTGCTTAAGGCAGGTTTATCTCACTGCGTAAGGCAGGTTTGTCTCAATGTGTAAGGCAGGTTTTTCTGCGTAAGGCAGGTTTGTCTCTCCGCGAAATGCAGGTTTGTCTCACTGTGTAAGGCAGTTTTGTCTCACCGCGTAAGGCAGTTTTGTCTCACCGTGTAAGGCAGGTTTGTCTCACTGTGTAAGGCAGGTTTGTCTCACCGCGTAAGGCAGATTTGTCTCACTGTGTAAGGCAGGTTTGTCTCACCGCGTAAGGCAGGTTTGTCTCACTGTGTAAGGCATGTTTCTCTGTGTAAGGCAGGTTTGTCTCACTGCGTAAGGCAGGTTTGTCTCACTGCGTAAGGCAGTTTTGTCTCACCGTGTAAGGCAGGTTTGTCTCACTGTGTAAGACAGGTTTATCTGTGTAAGGCAGATTTGTCTGTGTAAGGCAGATTTGTCTCCATGCTTAAGGCTGGTTTGTCTGTGCAAGGCAGGTTTGTCTCTCTGTGTAAGGCAGATTTGTCTCACTGTGTAAGGCAGGTTTGTCTCACTGCGTAAGGCAGGGTTGTCTGCGTAATGCATGTTTGTCTCACTGCGTAAGGCAGGTTTGTCTCACTGAGTAAGGCAGGTTTGTCTTGCTGCGTATGGCAGGTTTGTCTCGCTGCGTAAGACAGGTTTGTCTCACTGCGTAAGGCAGGTTTTTCTCACTGTGTAAGGCAGGTTGTCTCACTGTGTCAGGCAGGTTTGTCTCACTGTGTAAGGCAGGTTTGTCTCACCGCGTAAGGCAGGTTTGTCTCACTGTGTAAGGCAGATTTTTCTCACTGTGTAAGGCAGGTTGTCTCACTGTGTCAGGCAGGTTTGTCTCACCGTGTAAAGCAGGTTTGTCTCACTGTGTACGGCAGGTTTGTATCCCTGCGTAAGTCAGGTTTGTCTCAACTCGTAAGGCAGGTTTGTCTCACTGTGTAAGACAGGTTTGTCTGTGTAAGGCAGATTTGTCTTTGTAAGGCAGGTTTGTCTCCATGCGTAAGACAGGTTTGTCTCACTGTGTAAGGAAGGTTTGTCTCGCTGTGTAATGAGATTTGTCTCACTGCTTAAGGCAGGTTTATCTCACTGCGTAAGGCAGGTTTGTCTCACTGTGTAAGGCAGGTTTTTCTGCGTAAGGCAGGTTTGTCTCTCCGCGAAATGCAGGTTTGTCTCACTGTGTAAGGCAGTTTTGTCTCACCGCGTAAGGCAGTTTTGTCTCACCGTGTAAGGCAGGTTTGTCTCACTGTGTAAGGCAGGTTTGTCTCACCGCGTAAGGCAGATTTGTCTCACTGTGTAAGGCAGGTTTGTCTCACCGCGTAAGGCAGGTTTGTCTCACTGTGTAAGGCCTGTTTCTCTGTGTAAGGCAGGTTTGTCTCACTGCGTAAGGCAGGTTTGTCTCACTGCGTAAGGCAGGTTTGTCTCACCGTGTAAGGCAGGTTTGTCTCACTGTGTAAGACAGGTTTATCTGTGTAAGGCAGATTTGTCTGTGTAAGGCAGATTTGTCTCCATGCTTAAGGCTGGTTTGTCTGTGCAAGGCAGGTTTGTCTCTCTGTGTAAGGCAGATTTGTCTCACTGTGTAAGGCAGGTTTGTCTCACTGCGTAAGGCAGGGTTGTCTGCGTAATGCATGTTTGTCTCACTGCCTAAGGCAGGTTTGTCTTTCTGAGTAAGGCAGGTTTGTCTTGCTGCGTATGGCAGGTTTGTCTCGCTGCGTAAGACAGGTTTGTCTCACTGCGTAAGGCAGGTTTTTCTCACTGTGTAAGGCAGGTTGTCTCACTGTGTCAGGCAGGTTTGTCTCACTGTGTAAGGCAGGTTTGTCTCACCGCGTAAGGCAGGTTTGTCTCACTGTGTAAGGCAGGTTTTTCTCACTGTGTAAGGCAGGTTGTCTCACTGTGTCAGGCAGGTTTGTCTCACCGTGTAAAGCAGGTTTGTCTCACTGTGTACGGCAGGTTTGTATCCCTGCGTAAGTCAGGTTTGTCTCAACTCGTAAGGCAGGTTTGTCTCTCTGTGTAAGACAGGTTTGTCTGTGTAAGGCAGATTTGTCTTTGTAAGGCAGGTTTGTCTCCATGCGTAAGACAGGTTTGTCTCACTGTGTAAGGAAGGTTTGTCTCGCTGTGTAAGGCAGGTATTTCTCGTTCCGTATGGCAGGCTTCTCTCCATGCGTAAGGCAGGTTTGTCTTACTGCGTAAGACAGTTTTGTCTCACTGTGTAAGGCAGATTTGTCTCACTGTGTAAGGCAGGTTTGTCTCACCTCGTAAGGCAGGTTTGCATCACCGCGTAAGGCAGGTTTGTCTCACCGCGTAAGGCAGGTTTGCCTCACCGCGTAAGGCAGGTTTGTCTCACTGCGTAAGGCACATCTGTGTCACTGTGTAAGGCAGGTTTGTCTCACTGCGTAAGGCAGGTTTGTCTCACTGTGTAAGGAAGGTTTGTCTCACTCTGTAAGGCAGATTTATCCCACTGTGTGAGGCAGGTTTGTCTCACTGCGTAAGGCAGGTTTGTCTCGCTGCGTAAGGCAGGTTTGTCTCACTGTGTCAGGAAGGTTTGTCTCGCTGCATAAGGCAGGTTTGTCTCACTGTGTAAGGAAGGTTTGTCTCGCTGTGTAAGGCAGGTTTGTCTCACTGCGTAAGGCAGGTTTGTCTCACTGTGTAAGGAAGGTTTGTCTCACTCTGTAAGGCAGATTTATTCAACTGTGTGAGGCAGGTTTGTCACACTGCGTAAGGCAGGTTTGTCTCACTGTGTATGGCAGATTTGTCTCACTGTGTGAGCAACGTTTGTCTCACTGTGTAAGGCAGGTTTGTCTCACTGTTTAAGGAAGTTTTGTCTCACTGCATAAGGCGGGGTTTTCACTCTGCGTAAGGCATTTTTGTCTCACTGTGTTAGGCAAGTTTGTCTCACTGTGTAAGGCAAGTCTGTCTCACTGTGTAAGGCAAGTTTGTCTCACTGTGTAAGGCAGGTTTGTCTCACTTTGTAAGGGAGTTTTGTCTCACTGTGTAAGGCAGGTTTGTCTGACTGTGTAAGGCAGGTTTGTCTCTCCGTGTAAGGCACATCTGTGTCACTGTGTAAGGCAGGTTTGTCTCACTGCGTAAGGCACCTTTGTCTCACTGTGTAAGGAAGGTTTGTCTCACTCTGTAAGGCAGATATATCCCACTGTGTGAGGCAGGTTTGTCTCACTGCGTAAGGCAGGTTTGTCTCACTGCGTAAGGCAGGTTTGTCTCACTGCGTAAGGCAGGTTTGTCTCACTGTGTAAGGTTGGTTTGTCTCACTGTGTAAGGCAGGTTTGTATCACTGCGTAAGGCAGGTTTGTGTCACTGTGTAAGGCAGGTTTGTCTTTCTGGCTTAAGGATGGTTTGTCTTGTAAGGCAGGTTAGTCTCTTTGCGTAAGGCACTTTTGTCTCACTGCGTATGGCACGTTTGTCTCACTGCGTAAGGCAGGTTTGTCTCACTTTGTAAGGCAGGTTTGTCTCACTGTGTAAGGCAGGTTTGTCTCACTGTGTAAGGCAGGTTTGTCTGACTGTGTAAGGCAGGTTTGTCTCTCCGTGTCAGGCACATCTGTGTCACTGTGTAAGGCAGGTTTGTCTCACTGCGTAAGGCACGTTTGTCTCACTGTGTAAGGAAGGTTTGTCTCACTCTGTAAGGCAGATGTATCCCACTGTGTAAGGCAGGTTTGTCTCACTGCGTAAGGCAGGTTTGTCTCACTGCGTAAGGCAGGTTTGTCTCACTGCGTAAGGCAGGTTTGTCTCACTGTGTAAGGTTGGTTTGTCTCACTGTGTAAGGCAGGTTTGTATCACCGCGTAAGGCAGGTTTGTCTCACTGTGTAAGGCAGGTTTGTCTCACTGTGTAAGGCAGGTTTGTATCACTGTGTAAGGCAGGTTTGTCTCACTGTGTAAGGCAGGTTTGTCTTTCTGGCTTAAGGATGGTTTGTCTTGTAAGGCAGGTTAGTCTCACTGCGTAAGGCACTTTTGTCTCACTGCGTATGGCACGTTTGTCTCACTGCGTAAGGCAGGTTTGTCTCACTTTGTAAGGCAGGTTTGTCTCACTGTGTAAGGCAGGTTTGTCTCACTGTGATCGGCAGGTTTGTCTCTTTGTAAGGCAGTGTTGTCTCGCTGCGGAAGGCAGTTTTGCCTCGCTGTGTAAGGAAGTTTTGTCTCACTGTGAAAGGCAGGATTGTCTCATAGTGTAAGGCAGGTTTGTCTCACCTCGTCGGGCAGGTTTGTCTCACTGCGTAAGGCAGGTTTGTCTGTGTAATGCAGGTTTGTCTGTGTAAGGCAGGTTTGTCTCACTGTGTAATGAGATTTGTCTCACTGCTTAAGGCAGGTTTATCTCACTGCGTAAGGCAGGTTTGTCTCACTGTTTAAGGCAGGTTTTTCTGCGTAAGGCAGGTTTGTCTCTCCGCGAAATGCAGGTTTGTCTCACTGTGTAAGGCAGTTTTGTCTCACCGCGTAAGGCAGTTTTGTCTCACCGTGTATGGCAGGTTTGTCTCACTGTGTAAGGCAGGTTTGTCTCACCGCGTAAGGCAGATTTGTCTCACTGTGTAAGGCAGGTTTGTCTCACCGCGTAAGGCAGGTTTGTCTCACTGTGTAAGGCATGTTTCTCTGTGTAAGGCAGGTTTGTCTCACTGCGTAAGGCAGGTTTGTCTCACTGCGTAAGGCAGGTTTGTCTCACCGTGTAAGGCAGGTTTGTCTCACTGTGTAAGACAGGTTTATCTGTGTAAGGCAGATTTGTCTGTGTAAGGCAGATTTGTCTCCATGCTTAAGGCAGGTTTGTCTGTGCAAGGCAGGTTTGTCTCTCTGTGTAAGGCAGATTTGTCTCACTGTGTAAGGCAGGTTTGTCTCACTGCGTAAGGCAGGGTTGTCTGCGTAATGCATGTTTGTCTCACTGCGTAAGGCAGGTTTGTCTCACTGAGTAAGGCAGGTTTGTCTTGCTGCATATGGCAGGTTTGTCTCGCTGCGTAAGACAGGTTTGTCTCACTGCGTAAGGCAGGTTTTTCTCACTGTGTAAGGCAGGTTGTCTCACTGTGTCAGGCAGGTTTGTCTCACTGTGTAAGGCAGGTTTGTCTCACCGCGTAAGGCAGGTTTGTCTCACTGTGTAAGGCAGGTTGTCTCACTGTGTCAGGCAGGTTTGTCTCACCGTGTAAAGCAGGTTTGTCTCACTGTGTACGGCAGGTTTGTATCCCTGCGTAAGTCAGGTTTGTCTCAACTCGTAAGGCAGGTTTGTCTCACTGTGTAAGACAGGTTTGTCTGTGTAAGGCAGATTTGTCTTTGTAAGGCAGGTTTGTCTCCATGCGTAAGACAGGTTTGTCTCACTGTGTAAGGAAGGTTTGTCTCGCTGTGTAAGGCAGGTATTTCTCGTTCCGTATGGCAGGCTTCTCTCCATGCGTAAGGCAGGTTTGTCTTACTGCGTAAGACAGTTTTGTCTCACTGTGTAAGGCAGATTTGTCTCACTGTGTAAGGCAGGTTTGTCTCACCTCGTAAGGCAGGTTTGCATCACCGCGTAAGGCAGGTTTGTCTCACCGCGTAAGGCAGTTTTGCCTCACCGCGTAAGGCAGGTTTGTCTCACTGCGTAAGGCACATCTGTGTCACTGTGTAAGGCAGGTTTGTCTCACTGCGTAAGGCAGGTTTGTCTCACTGTGTAAGGAAGGTTTGTCTCACTCTGTAAGGCAGATTTATCCCACTGTGTGAGGCAGGTTTGTCTCACTGCGTAAGGCAGGTTTGTCTCGCTGCGTAAGGCAGGTTTGTCTCACTGTGTCAGGAAGGTTTGTCTCGCTGCATAAGGCAGGTTTGTCTCACTGTGTAAGGAAGGTTTGTCTCGCTGTGTAAGGCAGGTTTGTCTCACTGCGTAAGGCAGGTTTGTCTCACTGTGTAAGGAAGGTTTGTCTCACTCTGTAAGGCAGATTTATCCCACTGTGTGAGGCAGGTTTGTCTCACTGCGTAAGGCAGGTGTGTCTCACTGTGTATGGCAGATTTGTCTCACTGTGTGAGCAACGTTTGTCTCACTGTGTAAGGCAGGTTTGTCTCACTGTTTAAGGAAGTTTTGTCTCACTGCATAAGGCTGGGTTTTCACTCTGCGTAAGGCATTTTTGTCTCACTGTGTTAGGCAAGTTTGTCTCACTGTGTAAGGCAGGTTTGTCTCACTTTGTAAGGGAGTTTTGTCTCACTGTGTAAGGCAGGTTTGTCTGACTGTGTAAGGCAGGTTTGTCTCTCCGTGTAAGGCACATCTGTGTCACTGTGTAAGGCAGGTTTGTCTCACTGCGTAAGGCACCTTTGTCTCACTGTGTAAGGAAGGTTTGTCTCACTCTGTAAGGCAGATGTATCCCACTGTGTGAGGCAGGTTTGTCTCACTGCGTAAGGCAGGTTTGTCTCACTGCGTAAGGCAGGTTTGTCTCACTGCGTAAGGCAGGTTTGTCTCACTGTGTAAGGTTGGTTTGTCTCACTGTGTATGGCAGGTTTGTATCACCGCGTAAGGCAGGTTTGTGTCACTGTGTAAGGCAGGTTTGGCTTTCTGGCTTAAGGATGGTTTGTCTTGTAAGGCAGGTTAGTCTCTTTGCGTGAGGCACTTTTGTCTCACTGCGTATGGCACGTTTGTCTCACTGCGTAAGGCAGGTTTGTCTCACTTTGTAAGGCAGGTTTGTCTCACTGTGTAAGGCAGGTTTGTCTCTCTGTGGAAGGAAGGTTTGTCTCACTGTGTAAGGCAGGTTTGTCTCTTTGTAAGGCAGGTTTGTCTCACTGTGATCGGCAGGTTTGTCTCTTTGTAAGGCAGTGTTGTCTCGCTGCGTAAGGCAGTTTTGCCTCGCTGTGTAAGGAATTTTTGTCTCACTGTGTAAGGCAGGATTGTCTCATAGTGTAAGGCAGGTTTGTCTCACCTCGTCGGGCAGGTTTGTCTCACTGCGTAAGGCAGGTTTGTCTGTGTAATGCAGGTTTGTCTGTGTAAGGCAGGTTTGTCTCACCGCGTAATGAGATTTGTATCACTGCTTAAGGCAGGTTTATCTCACTGCGTAAGGCAGGTTTGTCTCACTGTGTAAGGCAGGTTTTTCTGCGTAAGGCAGGTTTGTCTCTCCGCGAAATGCAGGTTTGTCTCACTGTGTAAGGCAGTTTTGTCTCACCGCGTAAGGCAGTTTTGTCTCACCGTGTAAGGCAGGTTTGTCTCACTGTGTAAGGCAGGTTTGTCTCACCGCGTAAGGCAGGTTTGTCTCACTGTGTAAGGCAGGTTTGTCTCACTGTGTAAGGCATGTTTCTCTGTGTAAGGCAGGTTTGTCTCACTGCGTAAGGCAGGTTTGTCTCACCGCGTAAGGCAGGTTTGTCTCACCGTGTAAGGCAGGTTTGTCTCACTGTGTAAGACAGGTTTATCTGTGTAAGGCAGATTTGTCTGTGTAAGGCAGATTTGTCTCCATGCTTAAGGCTGGTTTGTCTGTGCAAGGCAGGTTTGTCTCTCCGTGTAAGGCAGGTTTGTCTCACTGTTTAAGGCAGATTTGTCTCACTATGTAAGGCAGGTTTGTCTCACTGCGTAAGGCAGGGTTGTCTGCGTAATGCATGTTTGTCTCACTGCGTAAGGCAGGTTTGTCTCACTGAGTAAGGCAGGTTTGTCTTGCTGCATATGGCAGGTTTGTCTCGCTGCGTAAGGCAGGTTTGTCTTACTGCGTAAGGCAGGTTTTTCTCACTGTGTAAGGCAGGTTGTCTCACTGTGTCAGGCAGGTTTGTCTCACTGTGTAAGGCAGGTTTGTCTCACTGTGTAAGGCAGGTTTGTCTCACCGCGTAAGGCAGGTTTGTCTCACTGTGTAAGGCAGGTTTGTCTCACTGTGTAAGGCAGGTTTTTCTCACTGTGTAAGGCAGGTTGTCTCACTGTGTCAGGCAGGTTTGTCTCACCGTGTAAAGCAGGTTTGTCTCACTGTGTACGGCAGGTTTGTCTCACTGTGTAAGACAGGTTTGTCTGTGTAAGGCAAGTTTGTCTCCCTGTGTAAGGCAGGTTTGTATCCCTGCGTAAGGCAGGTTTGTCTCACTGTGTAAGGAAGGTTTGTCTCACTCTGTAAGGCAGATTTATTCAACTGTGTGAGGCAGGTTTGTCACACTGCGTAAGGCAGGTTTGTCTCACTGTGTATGGCAGATTTGTCTCACTGTGTGAGCAACGTTTGTCTCACTGTGTAAGGCAGGTTTGTCTCACTGTTTAAGGAAGTTTTGTCTCACTGCATAAGGCGGGGTTTTCACTCTGCGTAAGGCATTTTTGTCTCACTGTGTTAGGCAAGTTTGTCTCACTGTGTAAGGCAAGTCTGTCTCACTGTGTAAGGCAAGTTTGTCTCACTGTGTAAGGCAGGTTTGTCTCACTTTGTAAGGGAGTTTTGTCTCACTGTGTAAGGCAGGTTTGTCTGACTGTGTAAGGCAGGTTTGTCTCTCCGTGTAAGGCACATCTGTGTCACTGTGTAAGGCAGGTTTGTCTCACTGCGTAAGGCACCTTTGTCTCACTGTGTAAGGAAGGTTTGTCTCACTCTGTAAGGCAGATATATCCCACTGTGTGAGGCAGGTTTGTCTCACTGCGTAAGGCAGGTTTGTCTCACTGCGTAAGGCAGGTTTGTCTCACTGCGTAAGGCAGGTTTGTCTCACTGTGTAAGGTTGGTTTGTCTCACTGCGTAAGGCAGGTTTGTGTCACTGTGTAAGGCAGGTTTGTCTTACTGTGTAAGGTTGGTTTGTCTCACTGCGTAAGGCAGGTTTGTATCACCGCGTAAGGCAGGTTTGTGTCACTGTGTAAAGCAGGTTTGTCTTTCTGGCTTAAGGATGGTTTGTCTTGTAAGGCAGGTTAGTCTCTTTGCGTAAGGCACTTTTGTCTCACTGCGTAAGGCAGGTTTGTCTCACTTTGTAAGGCAGGTTTGTCTCACTGTGTAAGGCAGGTTTGTCTCACTGTGTAAGGCAGGTTTGTCTGACTGTGTAAGGCAGGTTTGTCTCTCCGTGTCAGGCACATCTGTGTCACTGTGTAAGGCAGGTTTGTCTCACTGCGTAAGGCACGTTTGTCTCACTGTGTAAGGAAGGTTTGTCTCACTCTGTAAGGCAGATGTATCCCACTGTGTGAGGCAGGTTTGTCTCACTGCGTAAGGCAGGTTTGTCTCACTGCGTAAGGCAGGTTTGTCTCACTGCGTAAGGCAGGTTTGTCTCACTGTGTAAGGTTGGTTTGTCTCACTGTGTAAGGCAGGTTTGTATCACCGCGTAAGGCAGGTTTGTGTCACTGTGTAAGGCAGGTTTGTCTTTCTGGCTTAAGGATGGTTTGTCTTGTAAGGCAGGTTAGTCTCACTGCGTAAGGCACTTTTGTCTCACTGCGTATGGCACGTTTGTCTCACTGCGTAAGGCAGGTTTGTCTCACTTTGTAAGGCAGGTTTGTCTCACTGTGTAAGGCAGGTTTGTCTCACTGTGATCGGCAGGTTTGTCTCTTTGTAAGGCAGTGTTGTCTCGCTGCGGAAGGCAGTTTTGCCTCGCTGTGTAAGGAAGTTTTGTCTCACTGTGTAAGGCAGGATTGTCTCATAGTGTAAGGCAGGTTTGTCTCACCTCGTCGGGCAGGTTTGTCTCACTGCGTAAGGCAGGTTTGTCTGTGTAATGCAGGTTTGTCTGTGTAAGGCAGGTTTGTCTCACTGTGTAATGAGATTTGTCTCACTGCTTAAGGCAGGTTTATCTCACTGCGTAAGGCAGGTTTGTCTCACTGTGTAAGGCAGGTTTTTCTGCGTAAGGCAGGTTTGTCTCTCCGCGAAATGCAGGTTTGTCTCACTGTGTAAGGCAGTTTTGTCTCACCGCGTAAGGCAGTTTTGTCTCACCGTGTAAGGCAGGTTTGTCTCACTGTGTAAGGCAGGTTTGTCTCACCGCGTAAGGCAGATTTGTCTCACTGTGTAAGGCAGGTTTGTCTCACCGCGTAAGGCAGGTTTGTCTCACTGTGTAAGGCATGTTTCTCTGTGTAAGGCAGGTTTGTCTCACTGCGTAAGGCAGGTTTGTCTCACTGCGTAAGGCAGGTTTGTCTCACCGTGTAAGGCAGGTTTGTCTCACTGTGTAAGACAGGTTTATCTGTGTAAGGCAGATTTGTCTGTGTAAGGCAGATTTGTCTCCATGCTTAAGGCAGGTTTGTCTGTGCAAGGCAGGTTTGTCTCTCTGTGTAAGGCAGATTTGTCTCACTGTGTAAGGCAGGTTTGTCTCACTGCGTAAGGCAGGGTTGTCTGCGTAATGCATGTTTGTCTCACTGCGTAAGGCAGGTTTGTCTCACTGAGAAAGGCAGGTTTGTCTTGCTGCATATGGCAGGTTTGTCTCGCTGCGTAAGACAGGTTTGTCTCACTGCGTAAGGCAGGTTTTTCTCACTGTGTAAGGCAGGTTGTCTCACTGTGTCAGGCAGGTTTGTCTCACTGTGTAAGGCAGGTTTGTCTCACCGCGTAAGGCAGGTTTGTCTCACTGTGTAAGGCAGGTTTTTCTCACTGTGTAAGGCAGGTTGTCTCACTGTGTCAGGCAGGTTTGTCTCACCGTGTAAAGCAGGTTTGTCTCACTGTGTACGGCAGGTTTGTATCCCTGCGTAAGTCAGGTTTGTCTCAACTCGTAAGGCAGGTTTGTCTCACTGTGTAAGACAGGTTTGTCTGTGTAAGGCAGATTTGTCTTTGTAAGGCAGGTTTGTCTCCATGCGTAAGACAGGTTTGTCTCACTGTGTAAGGAAGGTTTGTCTCGCTGTGTAAGGCAGGTATTTCTCGTTCCGTATGGCAGGCTTCTCTCCATGCGTAAGGCAGGTTTGTCTTACTGCGTAAGACAGTTTTGTCTCACTGTGTAAGGCAGATTTGTCTCACTGTGTAAGGCAGGTTTGTCTCACCTCGTAAGGCAGGTTTGCATCACCGCGTAAGGCAGGTTTGTCTCACCGCGTAAGGCAGGTTTGCCTCACCGCGTAAGGCAGGTTTGTCTCACTGCGTAAGGCACATCTGTGTCACTGTGTAAGGCAGGTTTGTCTCACTGCGTAAGGCAGGTTTGTCTCACTGTGTAAGGAAGGTTTGTCTCACTCTGTAAGGCAGATTTATCCCACTGTGTGAGGCAGGTTTGTCTCACTGCGTAAGGCAGGTTTGTCTCGCTGCGTAAGGCAGGTTTGTCTCACTGTGTCAGGAAGGTTTGTCTCGCTGCATAAGGCAGGTTTGTCTCACTGTGTAAGGAAGGTTTGTCTCGCTGTGTAAGGCAGGTTTGTCTCACTGCGTAAGGCAGGTTTGTCTCACTGTGTAAGGAAGGTTTGTCTCACTCTGTAAGGCAGATTTATCCCACTGTGTGAGGCAGGTTTGTCTCACTGCGTAAGGCAGGTTTGTCTCACTGTGTATGGCAGATTTGTCTCACTGTGTGAGCAACGTTTGTCTCACTGTGTAAGGCAGGTTTGTCTCACTGTTTAAGGAAGTTTTGTCTCACTGCATAAGGCGGGGTTTTCACTCTGCGTAAGGCATTTTTGTCTCACTGTGTTCGGCAAGTTTGTCTCACTGTGTAAGGCAGGTTTGTCTCACTTTGTAAGGGAGTTTTGTCTCACTGTGTAAGGCAGGTTTGTCTGACTGTGTAAGGCAGGTTTGTCTCTCCGTGTAAGGCACATCTGTGTCACTGTGTAAGGCACGTTTGTCTCACTGCGTAAGGCACCTTTGTCTCACTGTGTGAGGAAGGTTTGTCTCACTCTGTAAGGCAGATGTATCCCACTGTGTGAGGCAGGTTTGTCTCACTGCGTAAGGCAGGTTTGTCTCACTGCGTAAGGCAGGTTTGTCTCACTGCGTAAGGCAGGTTTGTCTCACTGTGTAAGGTTGGTTTGTCTCACTGTGTAAGGCAGGTTTGTATCACCGCGTAAGGCAGGTTTGTGTCACTGTGTAAGGCAGGTTTGGCTTTCTGGCTTAAGGATGGTTTGTCTTGTAAGGCAGGTTAGTCTCTTTGCGTAAGGCACTTTTGTCTCACTGCGTATGGCACGTTTGTCTCACTGCGTAAGGCAGGTTTGTCTCACTTTGTAAGGCAGGTTTGTCTCACTGTGTAAGGCAGGTTTGTCTCTCTGTGGAAGGAAGGTTTGTCTCACTGTGTAAGGCAGGTTTGTCTCTTTGTAAGGCAGGTTTGTCTCACTGTGATCGGCAGGTTTGTCTCTTTGTAAGGCAGTGTTGTCTCGCTGCGTAAGGCAGTTTTGCCTCGCTGTGTAAGGAATTTTTGTCTCACTGTGTAAGGCAGGATTGTCTCATAGTGTAAGGCAGGTTTGTCTCACCTCGTAGGGCAGGTTTGTCTCACTGCGTAAGGCAGGTTTGTCTGTGTAATGCAGGTTTGTCTGTGTAAGGCAGGTTTGTCTCACCGCGTAATGAGATTTGTATCACTGCTTAAGGCAGGTTTATCTCACTGCGTAAGGCAGGTTTGTCTCACTGTGTAAGGCAGGTTTTTCTGCGTAAGGCAGGTTTGTCTCTCCGCGAAATGCAGGTTTGTCTCACTGTGTAAGGCAGTTTTGTCTCACCGCGTAAGGCAGTTTTGTCTCACCGTGTAAGGCAGGTTTGTCTCACTGTGTAAGGCAGGTTTGTCTCACCGCGTAAGGCAGGTTTGTCTCACTGTGTAAGGCAGGTTTGTCTCACTGTGTAAGGCATGTTTCTCTGTGTAAGGCAGGTTTGTCTCACTGCGTAAGGCAGGTTTGTCTCACCGCGTAAGGCAGGTTTGTCTCACCGTGTAAGGCAGGTTTGTCTCACTGTGTAAGACAGGTTTATCTGTGTAAGGCAGATTTGTCTGTGTAAGGCAGATTTGTCTCCATGCTTAAGGCTGGTTTGTCTGTGCAAGGCAGGTTTGTCTCTCCGTGTAAGGCAGGTTTGTCTCACTGTTTAAGGCAGATTTGTCTCACTATGTAAGGCAGGTTTGTCTCACTGCGTAAGGCAGGGTTGTCTGCGTAATGCATGTTTGTCTCACTGCGTAAGGCAGGTTTGTCTCACTGAGTAAGGCAGGTTTGTCTTGCTGCATATGGCAGGTTTGTCTCGCTGCGTAAGACAGGTTTGTCTTACTGCGTAAGGCAGGTTTTTCTCACTGTGTAAGGCAGGTTGTCTCACTGTGTCAGGCAGGTTTGTCTCACTGTGTAAGGCAGGTTTGTCTCACCGCGTAAGGCAGGTTTGTCTCACTGTGTAAGGCAGGTTTTTCTCACTGTGTAAGGCAGGTTGTCTCACTGTGTCAGGCAGGTTTGTCTCACCGTGTAAAGCAGGTTTGTCTCACTGTGTACGGCAGGTTTGTCTCACTGTGTAAGACAGGTTTGTCTGTGTAAGGCAAGTTTGTCTCCCTGTGTAAGGCAGGTTTGTATCCCTGCGTAAGGCAGGTTTGTCTCACCTCGTAAGGCAGGTTTGTCTCACTGTGTAAGACAGGTTTGTCTGTGTAATGCAGATTTGTCTTTGTAAGGCAGGTTTGTCTCCATGCGTAAGGCAGGTTTGTCTCGCTGTGTAAGGCAGGTATTTCTCGTTCCGTATGGCAGGCTTCTCTCCATGCGTAAGGCAGGTTTGTCTTACTGCGTAAGACAGTTTTGTCTCACTGTGTAAGGCAGATTTGTCTCACTGTGTAAGGCAGGTTTGTCTCACTGTTTAAGGAAGTTTTGTCTCACTGCATAAGGCGGGGTTTTCACTCTGCGTAAGGCATTTTTGTCTCACTGTGTTAGGCAAGTTTGTCTCACTGTGTAAGGCAAGTCTGTCTCACTGTGTAAGGCAAGTTTGTCTCACTGTGTAAGGCAGGTTTGTCTCACTTTGTAAGGGAGTTTTGTCTCACTGTGTAAGGCAGGTTTGTCTGACTGTGTAAGGCAGGTTTGTCTCTCCGTGTAAGGCACATCTGTGTCACTGTGTAAGGCAGGTTTGTCTCACTGCGTAAGGCACCTTTGTCTCACTGTGTAAGGAAGGTTTGTCTCACTCTGTAAGGCAGATGTATCCCACTGTGTGAGGCAGGTTTGTCTCACTGCGTAAGGCAGGTTTGTCTCACTGCGTAAGGCAGGTTTGTCTCACTGCGTAAGGCAGGTTTGTCTCACTGCGTAAGTTTGGTTTGTCTCACTGTGTAAGGCAGGTTTGTATCACCGCGTAAGGCAGGTTTGTGTCACTGTGTAAGGCAGGTTTGTCTTTCTGGCTTAAGGATGGTTTGTCTTGTAAGGCAGGTTAGTCTCACTGCGTAAGGCACTTTTGTCTCACTGCGTATGGCACGTTTGTCTCACTGCGTAAGGCAGGTTTGTCTCACTTTGTAAGGCAGGTTTGTCTCACTGTGTAAGGCAGGTTTGTCTCTCTGTGGAAGGAAGGTTTGTCTCACTGTGTAAGGCAGGTTTGTCTCTTTGTAAGGCAGGTTTGTCTCACTGTGATCGGCAGGTTTGTCTCTTTGTAAGGCAGTGTTGTCTCGCTGCGTAAGGCAGTTTTGCCTCGCTGTATAAGGAATTTTTGTCTCACTGTGTAAGGCAGGATTGTCTCATAGTGTAAGGCAGGTTTGTCTCACCTCGTAGGGCAGGTTTGTCTCACTGCGTAAGGCAGGTTTGTCTGTGTAATGCAGGTTTGTCTGTGTAAGGCAGGTTTGTCTCACCGCGTAATGAGATTTGTCTCACTGCTTAAGGCAGGTTTATCTCACTGCGTAAGGCAGGTTTGTCTCACTGTGTAAGGCAGGTTTTTCTGCGTAAGGCAGGTTTGTCTCTCCGCGAAATGCAGGTTTGTCTCACTGTGTAAGGCAGTTTTGTCTCACCGCGTAAGGCAGTTTTGTCTCACCGTGTAAGGCAGGTTTGTCTCACTGTGTAAGGCAGGTTTGTCTCACCGCGTAAGGCAGGTTTGTCTCACTGTGTAAGGCAGGTTTGTCTCACTGTGTAAGGCATGTTTCTCTGTGTAAGGCAGGTTTGTCTCACTGTGTAAGGCAGGTTTGTCTCACCGCGTAAGGCAGGTTTGTCTCACTGTGTAAGGCAGGTTTGTCTCACTGTGTAAGGCATGTTTCTCTGTGTAAGGCAGGTTTGTCTCACTGCGTAAGGCAGGTTTGTCTCACCGCGTAAGGCAGGTTTGTCTCACCGTGTAAGGCAGGTTTGTCTCACTGTGTAAGACAGGTTTATCTGTGTAAGGCAGATTTGTCTGTGTAAGGCAGATTTGTCTCCATGCTTAAGGCTGGTTTGTCTGTGCAAGGCAGGTTTGTCTCTCCGTGTAAGGCAGGTTTGTCTCACTGTGTAAGGCAGATTTGTCTCACTGTGTAAGGCAGGTTTGTCTCACTGCGTAAGGCAGGGTTGTCTGCGTAATGCATGTTTGTCTCACTGCGTAAGGCAGGTTTGTCTCACTGAGTAAGGCAGGTTTGTCTTGCTGCATATGGCAGGTTTGTCTCGCTGCGTAAGACAGGTTTGTCTTACTGCGTAAGGCAGGTTTTTCTCACTGTGTAAGGCAGGTTGTCTCACTGTGTCAGGCAGGTTTGTCTCACTGTGTAAGGCAGGTTTGTCTCACCGTGTAAGGCAGGTTTGTCTCACTGTGTAAGGCAGGTTTTTCTCACTGTGTAAGGCAGGTTGTCTCACTGTGTCAGGCAGGTTTGTCTCACCGTGTAAAGCAGGTTTGTCTCACTGTGTACGGCAGGTTTGTCTCACTGTGTAAGACAGGTTTGTCTGTGTAAGGCAAGTTTGTCTCCCTGTGTAAGGCAGGTTTGTATCCCTGCGTAAGGCAGGTTTGTCTCACCTCGTAAGGCAGGTTTGTCTCACTGTGTAAGACAGGTTTGTCTGTGTAATGCAGATTTGTCTTTGTAAGGCAGGTTTGTCTCCATGCGTAAGGCAGGTTTGTCTCGCTGTGTAAGGCAGGTATTTCTCGTTCCGTATGGCAGGCTTCTCTCCATGCGTAAGGCAGGTTTGTCTCACTGCGTAAGACAGTTTTGTCTCACTGTGTAAGGCAGATTTGTCTCACTGTGTAAGGCAGGTTTGTCTCACCTCGTAACGCAGGTTTGTCTCACTGTGTAAGGAAGGTTTGTCTCACTGTTTAAGGCAGGTTGGTCTCACTCTGTAACGCAGGTTTGTCTCACAGTGTATGGCAGATTTGTCTCACTGTGTGAGCAACGTTTGTCTCACTGTGTAAGGAAAGTTTGTCTCACTGTGTAAGGCAGGTGTATCTCAAGGTTTTTATGCATGTTTGTCTCACTGTATAAAGAAGGTTGTCTCACTGTGTAAGGAAGGTTTGTCTCGCTGCGTAAGGCATGTTCGTCTCACTGTGTAAGACAGTTTTGTCTGTGTCAGGCAGTTTTGTCTCACAGCGTAAGGAAGATTTGTCTCGCTGCGTAAGGTAGGTTTGTCTCGCTGCGTAAATCACTTTTGTCTGCGTAAGGCAGGTTTGTCTCACTGTATGAGGAATGTATGTCTCACTGTGCAAGGAAGGTTTGTCTCACTGTGAAAGGAAGTTTTTCTCACTGTTATTGGCAGGTTTGTCTCACTGTGTAAGGAAGGTTTGTCTCACTGTGTAAGGCAGGTTTGTCTCACTGCATAAGGCAGGTTTGTCTCACTGTGTAAGGCAGGTTTGTCTCACTGTGTAAGGCAGGTTTGTCTCACTGTTTAAGGAAGGTTTGTCTCACTGCATAAGGCAGGTTTGTCTCACTGTGTAAGGAAGGTTTGTCTCACCGCGTAAGGCAGGTTTGTCTCGCTGTGTAAGGCAGGTTTGTCTCGCTGTGTAAGGCAGGTTTGTCTCGCTGTGTAAGGCAGGTTTGTCTCGCTGTGTAAGGCAGGTTTGTCTCACTGTGTAAGGCGGGTTTTTCACTCTGCGTAAGGCATTTTTGTCTCACTGTGTTAGGCAAGTTTGTCTCACTGTGTAACGCAGGTTTGTCTCACTGTGTATGGCAGATTTGTCTCACTGTGTGAGCAACGTTTGTCTCACTGTGTAAGGAAGGTTTGTCTCACTGTGTAAGGCAGGTGTATCTCAAGGTTTTTATGCATGTTTGTCTCACTGTATAAAGAAGGTTGTCTCACTGTGTAAGGTAGGTTTGTCTCACTGTGTAAGGCAGTTTTGTCTCACCTCGTAAGGCAGGTTTGTCTCACTGCGTAAGGCAGGTTTGTCTCACTGTGTAAGGCAGGTTTGTCTCACTGTGTAAGGCAGGTTTGTCTCACTGTGTAAGGCAGGTTTGTCTCACTGCGTAAGGCAGATTTGTCTCACTGTGTAAGGCAAGTTTGTCTCACTGTGTAAGGAACGTTTGTCTCACTATGTATGGCAGGTTTGTCTCGCTGCGTAAAGTAAGTTTTTCTGCATGAGGCAAGTTTGTCTCACCGCGTAAGGCACATCTGTGTCACTGTGCAATGCAGGTTTGTCTCACTGTGTAAGGCAGGTGTATCTCAAGGTTTTTATGCATGCTTGTCTCTCTGTGTAAGGCAGATTTATCTCACTGTGTGAGGCAGGTTTGTCTCACTGCGTAAGGTAGGTTTGTCTCACCGCGTAAGTCAGGTTTGTATCACCGCGTAAGGCAGGTTTGCCTCACCGCGTAAGGCAGGTTTGTCTCGCTGCGTAAGGCACATCTGTGTCACTGTGTAAGGCAGTTTTGTCTCACTGCGTAAGGCAGGTTTGTCTCACTGTGTAAGGAAGTTTTGTCTCACTCTGTAAGGCAGATTTATCCCACTGTGTGAGGCAGGTTTGTCTCATTGCGTTAGGCAGGTTTGTCTCACTGTGTCAGGAAGATTTGTCTCGCTGCATAAGGCAGGTTTGTCTCACTGTGTAAGGAAGGTTTGTCTCGCTGCGTAAGGCATGTTCGTCTCACTGTGTAAGACAGTTTTGTCTGTGTCAGGCAGTTTTGTCTCACAGCGTAAGGAAGATTTGTCTCGCTGCGTAAGGTAGGTTTGTCTCGCTGCGTAAATCACTTTTGTCTGCGTAAGGCAGGTTTGTCTCACTGTATGAGGAATGTATGTCTCACTGTGCAAGGAAGGTTTGTCTCACTGTGAAAGGAAGTTTTTCTCACTGTTATTGGCAGGTTTGTCTCACTGTGTAAGAAAGGTTTGTCTCACTGTGTAAGGCAGGTTTGTCTCACTGCATAAGGCAGGTTTGTCTCACTGTGTAAGGAAGGTTTGTCTCACTGTGTAAGGCAGGTTTGTCTCACTGTTTAAGGAAGGTTTGTCTCACTGCATAAGGCAGGTTTGTCTCACTGTGTAAGGAAGGTTTGTCTCACCGCGTAAGGCAGGTTTGTCTCGCTGTGTAAGGCAGGTTTGTCTCGCTGTGTAAGGCAGGTTTGTCTCACTGTGCAAGGCAGGTTTGTCTCACTGTGTAAGGCGGGTTTTTCACTCTGCGTAAGGCATTTTTGTCTCACTGTGTTAGGCAAGTTTGTCTCACTGTGTAAGGCGGGTTTGTCTCGCTGCGTAAGGCGGGTTTGTCTCGCTGCGTAAGGCAGGTTTGTCTCGCTGCGTAATGCAGGTTTGTCTCACTGTGTAAGGCAGGTTTGTCTCCGTAAGGCAGATTTGTCTGCGTAAGGCAGGTTTGTCAGCGTTAGGCAGGTTTGTCTGACTGCGGAAGGCCGGTTTGTCTCGCTGCGTAAGGCAGTTTTGTCTCACTGTGTGAGGCAGGTTTGTATCACCGCGTAAGGCAGGTTTGTCTCACTGTGTAAGGCAGGTTTTTCTCACTGTGTAAGGCAGGTTTGTCTCACCGCGTAAGGCAGGTTTGTCTCACTGTGTCAGGCAGGTTTGTCTCACCGCGTAAGGCAGGTTTGTCTCACTGTGTAAAGCAGGTTTGTCTCACTGTGTACGGCAGGTTTGTCTCACTGTGTAAGACAGGTTTGTCTGTGTAAGGCAAGTTTGTCTCCCTGTGTAAGGCAGGTTTGTATTCCTGCGTAAGGCAGGTTTGTCTCACCTCGTAAGGCAGGTTTGTCTCACTGTGTAAGACAGGTTTGTCTGTGTAAGGCAGATTTGTGTTTGTAAGGCAGGTTTGTCTCCATTCGTAAGGCAGGTTTGTCTGTGCAAGGCAGGTTTGTCTCACCGTGTAAGGCAGGTATTTCTCGTTCCGTATGGCAGGCTTCTCTCCATGCGTAAGGCAGGTTTGTCTTACTGCGTAAGGCAGTTTTGTCTCACTGTGTAAGGCAGATTTGTCTCACTTTGTAAGGCAGATTTGTCTCACTGTGTAAGGCAGGTTTGTCTCACCTCGTAAGGCAGGTTTGTCTCACTGTGTAAGGAAGGTTTGTCTCACTGTGTAACGTAGGTTTGTCTCACTGTGTAAGGCAGGTTTGTCTGACTGTGTAAGGCGGGTTTGTCTCACAGTGTAAGGAAGGTTTGCTCACTGTGTAAGGCAGGTTTGTCTCACTGTGTAAGGAAGGTTTGTCTCACTGTGCAAGGCAGTTTTGTCTCACTGTGTAATGCAGGTTTGTCTCATGTGTAACGTAGGTTTGTCTCAGTGTGTAAGGAAGTTTTGACTCACTGTGTAATGAAGGTTTGTCTTACTGCATAAGGAAGGTTCGTCTCGCAGCGTAAGGCAGGTTTGTCTCTCTGCGTAAGGCTGATTTGTCTCACTGCGTCAGGCAGGTTTGTCTGCGTCAGGCTGGTTTGTCTCGCTGCGTAAGTCAGATTTGTCTCGCTGCGTACGGCAGGTTTGTCTCGCTGCATAAGACAGGTTTGTCTCAATGCGTAAGGAAGATTTGTCTCATTGTGTAAGGATGGTTTGTCTCACTGCGTAAGGCAGGTTTGTCTCACTGTGTAAGGCAGGTTTGTCTCACTGTGTAAGGAAGTTTTGTCTCACTGTGTAAGGATGGTTTGTCTCACTGCGTAAGGCAGGTTTGTCTCTGTACGGCAGATTTGTCTCAATGCGTATGGCTGGTTTGTCTCACTGTGTAAGGAAGGTTTGTATAACTGCATAATGCAGGTTTGTCTCACTGCATAAGGCAGGTTTGTCTCACTGCATAAGGCAGGTTTGTCTCACTGCATAAGTCAGGTTTGTCTCACTGTGTAAGTCAGGTTTGTCTCATTGCGTAAGGCAAGTTTGTCTCACTGTGTAATGGAGGTTTGTCTGTGTAAGGCAAGTTTGTCTCAATGCGTAAGGCATGTTTGTCTCACGGGGTAAGGCAGATTTGACTCACTGTGTAAGGCAAGTTTGTCTCACTGTGTAATGGAGGTTTGTCTGTGTAAGGCAAGTTTGTCTCAACGCGTAAGGCATGTTTGTCTCACAGGGTAAGGCAGATTTGTCTCACTGTGTAAGGCAGGTTTGTCTCACTGCGTAAGGCTGATTTGTCTCACTGCGTAAGGCAGGTTTGTCTCACTGCGTAAGGCTGATTTGTCTCACTGCGTAAGGCAGGTTTGTCTCACTGCGTAAGGCAGGTTTGTCTCGCTGCGTAAGGTAGGTTGGTCTCGCTGCTAAAGGCAGGTTTGTCTAGCTGCGTAAAGCATGTATAGTCTGCGTAAGGCAGGTTTGTCTCAGTGTGTAAGGCAGGTTTGTTTCGCTGTGTAAGACAGGTTTGTCTCTCTGTGTAAAGCCTTTTTGTCTGTGTAAGGCAGGTTTGTCTCACTGTGTAAGGCAGGTTTGTCTCACTGTGTAAGGAAGGTTTGTCTCACTATGTAAGGCATGTTTGTCTCACTGTGTAAGGCAGGTTTATCTGACGGTATAAAGCAGGTTTGTCTCACTGTGTAAGGAAGTTTTGTCTACCTGTGTAAGGCAGGTTTGTCTCACTGCGTAAGGAACGTTTGTCTCAATATGTAAGGCATGTATGTCTCTCTGTGTAAGGCAGGTTTGTCTCTCTGTGTAAGGCAGGTTTGACTCACTATGAAAGGCATTTTAGTCTCACTGTGTAAGGCAGGTTTGTCTCACTGTGTAAGGCAGGTTTTTCTCACTGTGTAAGGCAGGTTTGTCTAACTGCGTAAGGCAGGTTTGTCTCACTGTGTAAGGCAAGTTTGTCTCACTGTGTAAGGCACGTTTGTCTCACTGTGTAAGGCAGGTTTCTCTCACTGTGTAAGGCAGGTTTGTCTCACTGTGTAAGGCAGGTTTGTCTCACTGTGTAAGGCAAGTTTGTCTCACTGTGTAAGGCAGGTTTGTCTCACTGTGTAAGGCAGGTTTGTCTCAGTGTGTAAGGCAGGTTTGTCTCACTGTGTAAGGCAGGTTAATCTCACTATGTAAGGCAGGTTTGTCTCACTCTGTAAGGCGGTTTTGTCTCACAGTGAAAGGAAGGTTTGTCTCACTGTGTAATGCAGGTTTGTCTCACTGTGTGAAGCAGGTTTGTCTCACTGCGTAAGGCAGGTTTGTCTCACTGCGTAAGGCAGGTTTGTCTCACTGTGTAAGGAAGGTTTGTCTCACTGTGTAAGGTAGGTTTGTCTCACTGTGTAAGGCAGCTTTGTCTCACTGTGTAAGGCAGGTTTGTCTCACTGTGTAAGGCAGGTTTGTCTCACTGAGTAAGGCAGGTTTGTCTCACTGTGTAAGGCAAGTTTGTCTCACTGTGTAAGGAAGGTTTGTCTCACTATGTAAGGCATGTTTGTCTCACTGTGTAAGTCAGGTTTATCTCACGGTATAAAGCAGGTTTGACTCACTGTGTAAGGAAGTTTTGTCTACCTGTGTCAGGCAGGTTTGTCTCACTGCGTAAGGAAGAATTGTCTCACTGTGTAAGGCATGTTTGTCTCACTGTGTAAGGCAGGTTTGTCTCACTGTATAAGGAACGTTTGTCTCACTATGTAAGGCATGTATGTCTCTCTGTGTAAGGCAGGTTTGTCTCTCTGTGTAGGGCAGGTTTGACTCACTATGAAAGGCACGTTAGTCTCACTGTGTAAGGCAGGTTTGTTTCACTGTGTAAGGCAGGTTTGTCTCACTGTGTAAGGCAGGTTTGTCTCACTGCGTAAGGCAGGTTTGTCTCACTGTGTAAGGCAAGTTTGTCTCACTGTGTAAGGCAGGTTTGTCTCACTGTGTAAGGCAGGTTTGTCTCACTGTGTAAGGCAGGTTTGTCTCACTGTGTCAGGCAGGTTTGTCTCACTATGTAACGCAGGTTTGTCTGACTGTGTAAGGCGGGTTTGTCTCACAGTGAAAGGAAGGTTTGTCTCACTGTGTAATGCAGGTTTGTCTCACTGTGTAATGCAGGTTTGTCTCACTGCGTAAGGCAGGTTTGTCTCACTGTGTAAGGCAGGTTTGTCTCACTGTGTAAGGCAAGTTTGTCTCACTGTGTAAGGCAGGTTTGTCTCATTGCATAAGCCAGGTTTGTCTCACTGCGTAAGGCAGGTTTGTCTCACTGTGTAAGGAATGTTTGTCTCACTGTGTGATGCAGATTTGCCTCACTGTGTAAGGCAGATTTGTCTCACTGTGTAAGGAACATTTTTCTCACTGCATCAGGCAGTTTTGTCTCTGTCAGGCAGATTTGACTCACTGCGTAAGGAAGATTTGTCTCGCTGCGTAAGGCAGGTTTGTCTCACTGCGTATGGCTGGTTTGTCTCACTGTGTAAGGCAGGTTTGTATCACTGTGTAAGGCAGGTTTGTCTCACTGTGTAAGGCAGGTTTGTCCCACTGTGTAAGGAAGTTTTGTCTACCTGTGTAAGGCAGGTTTGTCTCAATGCTTAAGGCAGGTTTGTCTCACTGCATATGTCAGGTTTGTCTCACTGTGTAAGTCAGGTTTGTCTCATTGCGTAAGGCAAGTTTGTCTCACTGTGTGATGGAGGTTTGTCTGTGTAAGGCAAGTTTGTCTCAATGCGTAAGGCATGTTTGTCTCACAGGGTAAGGCAGGTTTGTCTCACTGTGTAAGGCAGGTTTGTCTCACTGCGTAAGGCTGATTTGTCTCACTGCGTAAGGCAAGTTTGTCTCACTGCGTAAGGCAGGTTTGTCTCAGTGTGTAAGGCAGGTTTGTCCCACTGTGTAAGGAAGTTTTGTCTACCTGTGTAAGGCAGGTTTGTCTCACTGCGTAAGGAAGAATTGTCTCACTGTGTAAGGCATGTTTGTCTCACTGTGTAAGGCAGGTTTGTCTCACTGTATAAGGAACGTTTGTCTCACTATGTAAGGCATGTTTGTCTGTCTGTGTAAGGCAGGTTTGTCTCTCTGTGTAAGGCAGGTTTGTCTCACTATGTAAGGCATGTTAGTCTCACTGGAAGGCAGGTTTGTCTCACTGTGTAAGGCAGGTTTGTCTCACTGCGTTAGGAAGATTTGTCTCACTGTGTAAGGCATGTTTGTCTCACTGTGTAAGGCAGATTTGTCTGACTGTGTAAGGCAGGTTTGTCTCATTGTGTAAGGCAGGATTGTCTCACTGCGTAAGGCAGGTTTGTCTCACTGTGTAAGGAAGATTTGTCTCACTGTGTAAGGCAGTTTTGTCTCACTGTGTAATGCAGGTTTGTCTCATGTGTAACGAAGGTTTGTCTCAGTGTGTAAGGCAGGTTTGTCTCACTGCGTAAGGCTGATTTGTCTCACTGCGTAAGGCAGGTTTGTCTCACTGCATAAGGCAGCTTTGTCTCGCTGTATAAGGCAGGTTGGTCTCGCTGCTTAAGGCAGGTTAGTCTAGCTGCGTAAAGCATATATAGTCTGCGTAAGGCAGGTTTGTCTCAATGTGTAAGGCAGGTTTGTTTCGCTGTGTAAGGCAGGTTTGTCTATCTGCATAAAGCCTTTTTGTCTGTGTAAGGCAGGTTTGTCTCACTGTGTAAGGCAGGTTTTTCTCACTGTGTAAGGAAGGTTTGTCTCACTATGTAAGGAATGTTTGTCTCACTGTGTAAGGCAGGTTTATCTCACTGTATAAAGCAGTTTTGTCTCACTGTTTAAGGAAGTTTTGTCTACCTGTGTAAGGCAGGTTTGTCTCACTGCGTAAGGAAGAATTGCCTCACTGTGTAAGGCATCTTTGTCTCACTGTGTAAGGCAGGTTTGTCTCAGTGTATAAGGAACGTTTGTCTCACTATGTAAGGCAGGTTTGTCTCTCTGTGTAAGACAGGTTTGTCTCACTATGTAAGGCATGTTAGTCTCACTGTGTAAGGCAGGTTTGTCTCACTGTGTAAGGCAGTTTTGTCTCACTGTGTAAGGCAGGTTTGTCTCACTGCGTAAGGCAGGTTTGTCTCACTGTGTACGGCAAGTTTGTCTCACTGTGTAAGGAACGTTTGTCTCACTATGTAAGGCAGGTTTGTCTGACTGTGTAAGGCGGGTTTTTCTCAGTGTAACGAAGGTTTGTCTCAGTGTGTAAGGAAGTTTTGACTCACTGTGTAATGAAGGTTTGTCTTCCTGCATACGGAAGGTTCGTCTCGCAGCGTAAGGCAGGTTTGTCTCTCTGCGTAAGGCTGATTTGTCTCACTGCGCAAGGCAGGTTTGTCTGCGTCAGGCAGGTTTGTCTCGCTGCGTAAGTCAGTTTTGTCTCGCTGCGTAAGGCAGGTTTGTCTCGCTGCGTAAGACAGGTTTGTCTCACTGCGGAAGGCAGGTTTGTCTCATTGCATAAGCCAGGGTTGTCTCACTGCGTATGGCTGGTTTGTCTCACAGTGTAAGGCAGGTTTGTCTCACTGTGTAATGAAGGTTTGTCTCACTGTGTTAGGCAGGTTTGTCTCACTGGAACATTTGTCTCAATGCATAAGGCAGTTTTGTCACTGTTAGGCAGTTTTGACTCACTGCGTAAGGAAGATTTGTCTCACTGCGTAAGGCAGTTTTGTCTCACTGCGTATGGCTGGTTTGTCTCACAGTGTAAGGCAGGTTTGTCTCACTGTGTAATGAAGGTTTGTCTCACTGTGTTAGGCAGGTTTGTCTCACTGTGTAAGGATGGTTTGTCTCACTGTGTAAGGCAGGTTTGTCTCACTGTGTTAGGCAGGTTTGTCTCACTGTGTGAGGCAGGGTTCTCTCACTGTGTCACGAAGGATTGTCTCACTGTGTAAGACAGGTTTGTCTCACTGTGTCAAAAAGGTTTGTCTCACTGCTATACGCACGTTTGTCTCACTGCGTAAGGCATGTTTGTCTGCGTAAGGCAGGTTTGTCTCGCTGCGTATGGAAGATTTGTCTCACTGTGTAAGGCATGTTTGTCTCACTTTGGAAGGCAGGTTTGTCTCACTGTGCACGGAAAGTTTGTCTCACTGTGTAAGGATGGTTTGTCTCACTGCGTAAGGCAGGTTTTTCTGTGTACGGCAGGTTTGTCTCAATGCGTAAGGAAGATTTGTCTCATTGTGTAAGGATGGTTTGTCTCACTGTGTAAGGCAGGTTTGTCTCACTGTGTAAGGCAGGTTTGTCTCACTGTGTAAGGAAGGTTTGTCTCACTGTGTCAGGATGGTTTGTCTCCCTGCGTAAGGCAGGTTTGTCTCTGTACGGCAGATTTGTCTCAATGCGTACGGCAGGTTTGTCTCACTGTGGAAGGCAGGTTTGTCTCATTGCATAAGCCAGGTTTGTCTCACTGCGTAAGGCAGATTTGTCTCACTGTGAAAGGAAGGTTTGTCTCACTGTGTGATGCAGGTGTGCCTCACTGTGTAAGGCAGATTTGTCTCACTGTGTAAGGAACATTTGTCTCACTGCAGAAAACAGTTTTGTCTCTGTCAGGCAGTTTTGACTCACTGCGTAAGGAGGATTTGTCTCGCTGCGTAAGGTAGGTTTGTCTCACTGCGTATGGCTGGTTTGTCTCACTGTGTAAGGAAGGTTTGTATCACTGTGTAAGGCAGGTTTGTCTCACTGCATAAGAAAGGTTTGTCTCACTGCATAAGGCAGGTTTGTCTCACTGCATAAGTCAGGTTTGTCTCACTGTGTAAGTCAGGTTTGTCTCATTGCGTAAGGCAGGTTTGTCTCACTGTGTAATGGAGGTTTGTCTGTGTAAGGGAAGTTTGTCTCAATGCGTAAGGCATGTTTGTCTCACAGGGTAAGGTAGGTTTGTCTCACTGTGTAAGGCAGGTTTGTCTCACTGCGTAAGGCTGATTTGTCTCACTGCGTAAGGCAGGTTTGTCTCGCTGTGTAAGGCAGGTTGGTCTCGCTGCTTAAGGCAGGTTTGTCTAGCTGCACAAAGCATGTATAGTCTGCGTAAGACAGGTTTGTCTCAATGTGTAAGGCAGGTTTGTTTCGCTGTGTAAGGCAGGTTTGTCTATCTGCGTAAAGCCTTTTTGTCTGTGTAAGGCAGGTTTGTCTCACTGTGTGAGGCAGGTTTGTCTCACTGTGTAAGGCAGGTTTGTCTCACTATGTAAGGCATGTTTGTCTCACTGTGTAAGGCAGGTTTATCTCACTGTATAAAGCAGGTTTGTCTCACTGTGTTAGGAAGTTTTGTCTACCTGTGTAAGGCAGGTTTGTCTCACTGCGTAAGGAAGAATTGGCTCACTGTGTAAGGCATGTTGTCTCACTGTGTAAGGCAGGTTTGTCTCACTGTATAAGGAACGTTTGTCTCACTATGTAAGGCATGTTTGTCTCTCTGTGTAAGGCAGGTTTGTCTCTCTGTGTAAGGCAGCTTTGTCTCACTATGTAAGGCTTGTTAGTCTCACTGTGTAAGGCAGGTTTGTCTCACTGCGTAAGGCAGGTTTGTCTCACTGCATAAGGCAGGTTTGTCTCACTGTGTAAGTCAGGTTTGTCTCATTGCATAAGGCAAGTTTGTCTCACTGTGTAATGGAGGTTTGTCTGTATAAGGCAAGTTTGTCTCAATGCGTAAGGCATGTTTGTCTCACAGGGTAAGGCAGATTTGTCTCACTGTGTAAGGCAGGTTTGTCTCACTGCGTAAGGCTGATTTGTCTCACTGCGTAAGGCAGGTTTGTCTCACTGCATTAGGCAGCTTTGTCTCGCTGTGTAAGGCAGGTTGGTCTCGCTGCTTAAGGCAGGTTTGTCTAGCTGTGTAAAGCATGTATAGTCTGCGTAAGGCAGGTTTGTCTCAATGTGTAAGGCAGGTTTGTTTCGCTGTGTAAGGCAGGTTTGTCTATCTGCTTAAAGCCTTTTTTTTCTGTGTAAGGCAGGTTTGTCTCACTGTGTAAGGCAGGTTTTTCTCACTGTGTAAGGAATGTTTGTCTCACTATGTAAGGCATGTTTGTCTCACTGTGTAAGGCAGGCTTATCTCACTGTGTAAGGCAGGTTTGTCTCACTGTGTAAGGCAGGTTTGTCTCACTGCGTAAGGCAGGTTTGTCTCACTGTGTAAGGCAAGTTTGTCTCACTGTGTAAGGAACGTTTGTCTCACTATGTAAGGCAGGTTTGTCTGACTGTGTAAGGCGGGTTTGTCTCACAGTGTAAGGAAGGTTTGTCTCACTGTGTAAGGCAGGTTTGTCTCACTGCGTAAGGTAGGTTTGTCTCACTGTGTAAGGCAGGTTTGTCTCACTGTGTAAGGCAGGTTTATCACACTGCGTAAGGCAGGTTTGTCTCAATGTTTAAGGAAGATTTGTCTCACTGTGCAAGGCAGTTTTGTCTCACTGTGTAAGGAACATTTGTCTCACTGCACAAGGCAGTTTTGTCTCTGTTAGGCAGTTTTGACTCACTGCGTAAGGAAGATTTGTCTCGCTGCGTAAGGCAGGTTTGTCTCACTGCGTATCACTGGTTTGTCTCACAGTGTAAGGCAGGTTTGTCTCACTGTGTAATGAAGGTTTGTCTCACTGTGTTAGGCAGGTTTGTCTCACTGTGTAGGTCAGGTTTGTCTCACTGTGTAAGGCAGGTTTGTCTCACTGTGTGAGACAGGGATCTCTCACTGTGTCAAGAAGGTTTGTCTCACTCTGTAAGACAGGTTTGTCTCACTGTGTCAAGAAGGTTTGTCTCACTGCGTAAGGCAGGTTTCTCTGCGTAAGGCAGGTTTGTCTCACTGCGTTACGCACGTTTGTCTCACTGCGTAAGGCATGTTTGTCTGCGTAAGGCAGGTTTGTCTCGCTGCGTAAGGAAGATTTGTCTCACTGTGTAAGGCATGTTTGTCTCACTTTTTAAGGCAGGTTTGTCTCACTGTGCACGGAAAGTTTGTCTCACTGTGTAAGGATGGTTTGTCTCACTGCGTAAGGCAGGTTTTTCTGTGTACGGCAGGTTTGTCTCAATGCGTAAGGAAGATTTGTCTCATTGTGTAAGGATGGTTTGTCTCACTGTGTAAGGCAGGTTTGTCTCACTGTGTAAGGCAGGTTTGTCTCACTGTGTAAGGAAGGTTTGTCTCACTGTGTAAGAATGGTTTGTCTCACTGCGTAAGGCAGGTTTGTCTCTGTACAGCAGATTTGTCTCAATGCGTAAGGCAGGTTGGTCTCACTGTGGAAGGCAGGTTTGTCTCATTGCATAAGCCAGGTTTGTCTCACTGCGTAAGGCAGGTTTGTCTCACTGTGTAAGGAAGGTTTGTCGCACAGTGTGATGCAGGTTTGCCTCACTGTGTAAGGCAGATTTGTCTCACTGTGTAAGGAACATTTGTCTCACTGCATAAGGCAGTTTTGTCTCGTCAGGCAGTTTTGACTCACTGCGTAAGGAAGATTTGTCTTGCTGCGTAAGGCAGGTTTGTCTCACTGCGTATGGCTGGTTTGTCTCACTGTGTAAGGAAGGTTTGTATCACTGTGTAAGGCAGGTTTGTCTCACTGCATAAGGCAGGTTTGTCTCACTGCATGAAGCAGGTTTGTCTCACTGCATAAGTCAGGTTTGTCTTACTGTGTAAGTCAGGTTTGTCTCATTGCGTAAGGCAAGTTTGTCTCACTGTGTAATGGAGGTTTGTCTGTGTAAGGCAAGTTTGTCTCAATGCGTAAGGCATGTTTGTCTCACGGGGTAAGGCAGATTTGACTCACTGTGTAAGGCAAGTTTGTCTCACTGTATAATGGAGGTTTGTCTGTGTAAAGCAAGTTTGTCTCAATGCGTAAGGCATGTTTGTCTCACAGGGTAAGGCAGATTTGTCTCACTGTGTAAGGCAGGTTTGTCTCACTGCGTAAGGCTGATTTGTCTCACTGCGTAAGGCAAGTTTGTCTCACTGCGTAAGGCAGGTTTGTCTCACTGCGTAAGGCAGGTTTGTCTCGCTGTGTAAGGCAGGTTGGTCTCGCTGCTAAAGGCAGGTTTGTCTAGCTGCGTAAAGCATGTATAGTCTGCGTAAGGCAGGTTTGTCTCAATGTGTAAGGCAGGTTTGTTTCGCTGTGTAAGACAGGTTTGTCTCTCTGCGTAAAGTCTTTTTGTCTGTGTAAGGCTAGTTTGTCTCACTGTGTAAGGCAGGTTTGTCTCACTGTGTAAGGAAGGTTTGTCTCACTGTGTAAGGCATTTTTGTCTCACTGTATAGGGAACGTTTGTCTCACTATGTAAGGCATGTATGTCTCTCTGTGTAAGGCAGGTTTGTCTCTCTGTGTAAGGCAGGTTTGTCTCACTATGTAAGGCATGTTAGTCTCATTGTGTAAGGCAGGTTTGTCTCACTGTGTAAGGCAGGTTTCTCTCACTGTGTAAGGCAGGTTTGTCTCACTGCGTAAGGCAGGTTTGTCTCACTGTGTAAGGGAAGTTTGTCTCACTGTGTAAGGCAGGTTTGTCTCACTATGTAAGGCGGGTTTGTCTGACTGTGTAAGGCGGGTTTGTCTCACAGTGTAAGGAAGGTTTGTCTCACTGTGTAAGGCAGGTTTGTCTCACTGCGTAAGGCAGGTTTGTCTCACTGTGTAAGGCAGGTTTGTCTCACTGCGTAAGGCAGGTTTGTCTCACTGTGTAAGGAAGGTTTGTCTCACTGTGTAAGGTAGGTTTGTCTCACTGTGTAAGGCAGGTTTGTCTCACTGTGTAAGGCAGGTTTGTCTCACTGTGTAAGGCAGGTTTGTCTCACTGCGTAAGGCAGGTTTGTCTCACTGTGTAAGGCAAGTTTGTCTCACTGTGTAAGGAACGTTTGTCTCACTATGTATGGCAGGTTTGTCTGACTGTGTAAGGCAGGTTTGTCTCACTGTGTAAGGCAGGTTTGTCACACTGTGCAAGGCAGTTTTGTCTCACTGTGTAATGCAGGTTTGTCTCATGTGTAACGAAGGTTTGTTTCAGTGTGTAAGGAAGTTTTTACTCACTGTGTAACGAAAGTTTGTCTTACTGCATATGGAAGGTTAGTCTCGCAGCGTAAGGCAGGTTTGTCTCTCTGCGTAAGGCTGATTTGTCTCACTGCATCAGGCAGGTTTGTCTGCGTCAGGCTGGTTTGTCTCGCTGCGTAAGTCAGATTTGTCTCGCTGCGTACGGCAGGTTTGTCTCGCTGCATAAGACAGGTTTGTCTCACTGCGGAAGGCAGGTTTGTCTCATTGCATAAGCCAGGGTAGTCTCACTGCGTAAGGCAGGTTTGTCTCACTGTGTAAGGAAGGTTTGTCTCACTGTGTGATGCACGTTTGCCTCACTGTGTAAGGCAGATTTGTCTCACTGTGTAAGGAACATTTGTCTCACTGCATAAGGCAGTTTTGTCTCTGTTAGGCAGTTTTGACTCACTGCGTAAGGAAGATTTGTCTCGCTGCGTAAGGCAGGTTTGTCTCACTGTGTATGGCTGGTTTGTCTCACAGTGTAAGGCAGGTTTGTCTCACTGTGTAATGAAGGTTTGTCTCACTGTGTTAGGCAGGTTTGTCTCACTGTGTAAGGCAGGTTTGTCTCACTGTGTTAGGCAGGTTTGTCTCACTGTGTGAGGCAGGGTTCTCTCACTGTGTCAAGAAGGTTTGTCTCGCTGTGTAAGACAGGTTTGTCTCACTGTGTCAAGAAGGTTTGTCTCACTGCGTAAGGCAGGTTTCTCTGCGTAAGGCAGGTTTGTCTCACTGCGTTACACACGTTTGTCTCACTGCGTAAGGCATGTTTGTCTGCGTAAGGCAGGTTTGTCTCGCTGCGTAAGGAAGATTTGTCTCACTGTGCAAGGCATGTTTGTCTCACTTTGGAAGGCAGGTCTCTCTCACTGTGCACGGAAAGTTTGTCTCACTGTGTAAGGATGGTTTGTCTCACTGCGTAAGGCAGGTTTTTCTGTGTACGGCAGGTTTGTCTCAATGCGTAAGGAAGATTTGTCTCATTGTGTAAGGATGTTTTGTCTCACTGCGTAAGGCAGGTTTGTCTCACTGTGGAAGGCAGGTTTGTCTCATTGCATAAGCCAGGTTTGTCTCACTGCGTAAGGCAGGTTTGTCTCACTGTGTAAGGAAGGTTTGTCACACTGTGTGATGCAGGTTTGCCTCACTGTGTAAGGCAGATTTGTCTCACTGTGTAAGGAACATTTGTCTCACTGCATAAGGCAGTTTTGTCTCTGTCAGGCAGTTTTGACTCACTGCGTAAGGAAGATTTGTCTCGCTGCGTAAGGCAGGTTTGTCTCACTGCGTATGGCTGGTTTGTCTCACTGTGTAAGGAATGTTTGTATCACTGTGTAAGGCAGTTTTGTCTCACTGCATAAGGCAGGTTTGTCTCACTGCATAAGGCAGGTTTGTCTCACTGCATAAGTCAGGTTTGTCTCACTGTGTAAGGCAGGTTTGTCTCACTGTGTAAGGCAGGTTAATCTCACTATGTAGGGCAGGTTTGTCTGACTGTGTACGGCGGTTTTGTCTCACAGTGAAAGGAAGGTTTGTCTCACTGTGTAATGCAGGTTTGTCTCACTGCGTAAGGCAGGTTTGTCTCACTGTGTAAGGCAGGTTTGTCTCACTGCGTAAGGTAGGTTTGTCTCACTGTGTAAGGCAGGTTTATCTCACGGTATAAAGCAGGTTTGTCTCACTGTGTAAGGAAGTTATGTCTACCTGTGTAAGGCAGGTTTGTCTCACTGCGTAAGGAAGAATTGTCTCACTGTGTAAGGCATGTTTGTCTCACTGTGTAAGGCAGGTTTGTCTCACTGTATAAGGAACGTTTGTCTCACTATGTAAGGCATGTATGTCTCTCTGTGTAAGGCAGGTTTGTCTCTCTGTGTCAGGCAGGTTTGACTCACTATGAAAGGCATGTTAGTCTCACTGTGTAAGGCAGGTTTGTCTCACTGTGTAAGGCAGGTTTGTCTCACTGTGTAAGGCAGGTTTGTCTCACTGTGTAAGGGAGGTTTGTCTCACTGCGTAAGGCGGGTTTGTCTCACAGTGAAAGGAAGGTTTGTCTCACTGTGTAATGCAGTTTTGTCTCACTGTGTAATGCAGTTTTGTCTCACTGTGTAATGCAGGTTTGTCTCACTGCGTAAGGCAGGTTTGTCTCACTGCGTAAGGCAGGTTTGTCTCACTGCGTAAGGCAGGTTTGTCTCACTGTGTAAGGAAGGTTTGTCTCACTGTGTAAGGTAGGTTTGTCTCACTGTGTAAGGCAGGTTTGTCTGACTGTGTAAGGCGGGTTTGTCTCACAGTGTAAGGAAGGTTTGCTCACTGTGTAAGGCAGGTTTGTCTCACTGTGTAAGGAAGGTTTGTCTCACTGTGCAAGGCAGTTTTGTCTCACTGTGTAATGCAGGTTTGTCTCATGTGTAACGAAGCTTTGTCTCAGTGTGTAAGGAAGTTTTGACTCACTGTGTAATGAAGGTTTGTCTTACTGCATAAGGAAGGTTCGTCTCGCAGCGTAAGGCAGGTTTGTCTCTCTGCGTAAGGCTGATTTGTCTCACTGCGTCAGGCAGGTTTGTCTGCGTCAGGCTGGTTTGTCTCGCTGCGTAAGTCAGATTTGTCTCGCTGCGTACGGCAGGTTTGTCTCGCTGCATAAGACAGGTTTGTCTCACTGCGGAAGGCAGGTTTGTCACATTGCATAAGCCAGGGTTGTCTCACTGCGTAAGGCAGGTTTGTCTCACTGTGTAAGGAAGGTTTGTCTCACTGCGTAAGGCTGATTTGTCTCACTGCGTAAGGCTGATTTGTCTCACTGTGTAAGGCAGGTTTGTCTCACTGTGTAAGGCAGGTTAATCTCACTATGTAGGGCAGGTTTGTCTGACTGTGTACGGCGGTTTTGTCTCACAGTGAAAGGAAGGTTTGTCTCACTGTGTAATGCAGGTTTGTCTCACTGCGTAAGGCAGGTTTGTCTCACTGTGTAAGGCAGGTTTGTCTCACTGCGTAAGGCAGGTTTGTCTCACTGTGTAAGGAAGGTTTGTCTCACTGTGTAAGGTAGGTTTGTCTCACTGTGTAAGGCAGGTTTGTCTCACTGTGTAAGGCAGGTTTGTCTCACTGTGTAAGGCAGGTTTGTCTCACTGTGTAAGGCAGGTTTGTCTCACTGAGTAAGGCAGGTTTGTCTCACTGTGTAAGGCAAGTTTGTCTCACTGTGTAAGGAACGTTTTTCTCACTATGTTAGGCATGTTTGTCTCACTGTGTAAGGCAGGTTTATCTCACGGTATAAAGCAGGTTTGTCTCACTGTGTAAGGAAGTTATGTCTACCTGTGTAAGGCAGGTTTGTCTCACTGCGTAAGGAAGAATTGTCTCACTGTGTAAGGCATGTTTGTCTCACTGTGTAAGGCAGGTTTGTCTCACTGTATAAGGAACGTTTGTCTCACTATGTAAGGCATGTATGTCTCTCTGTGTAAGGCAGGTTTGTCTCTCTGTGTCAGGCAGGTTTGACTCACTATGAAAGGCATGTTAGTCTCACTGTGTAAGGCAGGTTTGTCTCACTGTGTAAGGCAGGTTTGTCTCACTGTGTAAGGCAGGTTTGTCTCACTGCGTAAGGCGGGTTTGTCTCACAGTGAAAGGAAGGTTTGTCTCACTGTGTAATGCAGTTTTGTCTCACTGTGTAATGCAGTTTTGTCTCACTGTGTAATGCAGGTTTGTCTCACTGCGTAAGGCAGGTTTGTCTCACTGCGTAAGGCAGGTTTGTCTGACTGTGTAAGGCGGGTTTGTCTCACAGTGTAAGGAAGGTTTGCTCACTGTGTAAGGCAGGTTTGTCTCACTGTGTAAGGAAGGTTTGTCTCACTGTGCAAGGCAGTTTTGTCTCACTGTGTAATGCAGGTTTGTCTCATGTGTAACGAAGGTTTGTCTCAGTGTGTAAGGAAGTTTTGACTCACTGTGTAATGAAGGTTTGTCTTACTGCATAAGGAAGGTTCGTCTCGCAGCGTAAGGCAGGTTTGTCTCTCTGCGTAAGGCTGATTTGTCTCACTGCGTCAGGCAGATTTGTCTGCGTCAGGCTGGTTTGTCTCGCTGCGTAAGTCAGATTTGTCTCGCTGCGTACGGCAGGTTTGTCTCGCTGCATAAGACAGGTTTGTCTCACTGCGGAAGGCAGGTTTGTCACATTGCATAAGCCAGGGTTGTCTCACTGCGTAAGGCAGGTTTGTCTCACTGTGTAAGGAAGGTTTGTCTCACTGCGTAAGGCTGATTTGTCTCACTGCGTAAGGCTGATTTGTCTCACTGTGTAAGGCAGGTTTGTCTCACTGTGTAAGGCAGGTTAATCTCACTATGTAGGGCAGGTTTGTCTGACTGTGTACGGCGGTTTTGTCTCACAGTGAAAGGAAGGTTTGTCTCACTGTGTAATGCAGGTTTGTCTCACTGCGTAAGGCGGGTTTGTCTCACTGTGTAAGGCAGGTTTGTCTCACTGCGTAAGGCAGGTTTGTCTCACTGTGTAAGGAAGGTTTGTCTCACTGTGTAAGGTAGGTTTGTCTCACTGTGTAAGGCAGGTTTGTCTCACTGTGTAAGGCAGGTTTGTCTCACTGTGTAAGGCAGGTTTGTCTCACTGTGTAAGGCAGGTTTGTCTCACTGAGTAAGGCAGGTTTGTCTCACTGTGTAAGGCAAGTTTGTCTCACTGTGTAAGGAACGTTTTTCTCACTATGTTAGGCATGTTTGTCTCACTGTGTAAGGCAGGTTTATCTCACGGTATAAAGCAGGTTTGTCTCACTGTGTAAGGAAGTTATGTCTACCTGTGTAAGGCAGGTTTGTCTCACTGCGTAAGGAAGAATTGTCTCACTGTGTAAGGCATGTTTGTCTCACTGTGTAAGGCAGGTTTGTCTCACTGTATAAGGAACGTTTGTCTCACTATGTAAGGCATGTATGTCTCTCTGTGTAAGGCAGGTTTGTCTCTCTGTGTCAGGCAGGTTTGACTCACTATGAAAGGCATGTTAGTCTCACTGTGTAAGGCAGGTTTGTCTCACTGTGTAAGGCAGGTTTGTCTCACTGCGTAAGGCGGGTTTGTCTCACAGTGAAAGGAAGGTTTGTCTCACTGTGTAATGCAGTTTTGTCTCACTGTGTGATGCAGTTTTGTCTCACTGTGTAATGCAGGTTTGTCTCACTGCGTAAGGCAGGTTTGTCTCACTGCGTAAGGCAGGTTTGTCTCACTGCGTAAGGCAGGTTTGTCTGACTGTGTAAGGCGGGTTTGTCTCACAGTGTAAGGAAGGTTTGCTCACTGTGTAAGGCAGGTTTGTCTCACTGTGTAAGGAAGGTTTGTCTCACTGTGCAAGGCAGTTTTGTCTCACTGTGTAATGCAGGTTTGTCTCATGTGTAACGAAGGTTTGTCTCAGTGTGTAAGGAAGTTTTGACTCACTGTGTAATGAAGGTTTGTCTTACTGCATAAGGAAGGTTCGTCTCGCAGCGTAAGGCAGGTTTGTCTCTCTGCGTAAGGCTGATTTGTCTCACTGCGTCAGGCAGATTTGTCTGCGTCAGGCTGGTTTGTCTCGCTGCGTAAGTCAGATTTGTCTCGCTGCGTACGGCAGGTTTGTCTCGCTGCATAAGACAGGTTTGTCTCACTGCGGAAGGCAGGTTTGTCACATTGCATAAGCCAGGGTTGTCTCACTGCGTAAGGCAGGTTTGTCTCACTGTGTAAGGAAGGTTTGTCTCACTGCGTAAGGCTGATTTGTCTCACTGCGTAAGGCTGATTTGTCTCACTGTGTAAGTCAGGTTTGTCTCATTGCGTAAGGCAAGTTTGTCTCACTGTGTAATGGAGGTTTGTCTGTGTAAGGCAAGTTTGTCTCAATGCGTAAGGCATGTTTGTCTCACGGGGTAAGGCAGATTTGACTCACTGTGTAAGGCAAGTTTGTCTCACTGTGTAATGGAGGTTTGTCTGTGTAAAGCAAGTTTGTCTCAATGCGTAAGGCATGTTTGTCTCACAGGGTAAGGCAGATTTGTCTCACTGTGTAAGGCAGGTTTGTCTCACTGCGTAAGGCAGGTTTGTCTCACTGCGTAAGGCAGGTTTGTCTCGCTGTGTAAGGCAGGTTGGTCTCGCTGCTAAAGGCAGGTTTGTCTAGCTGCGTAAAGCATGTATAGTCTGCGTAAGGCAGGTTTGTCTCAATGTGTAAGGCAGGTTTGTTTCGCTGTGTAAGACAGGTTTGTCTCTCTGCGTAAAGCCTTTTTGTCTGTGTAAGGCAGGTTTGTCTCACTGTGTAAGGCAGGTTTATCTCACGGTATAAAGCAGTTTTGTCTCACTGTGTAAGGAAGTTTTGTACTACCTGTGTAAGGCAGGTTTGTCTCACTGCGTAAGGAAGAATTGTCTCACTGTGTAAGGCATGTTTGTCTCACTGTGTAAGGCATTTTTGTCTCACTGTATAAGGAACGTTTGTCTCACTATGTAAGGCATGTATGTTTCTCTGTGTAAGGCAGGTTTGTCTCTCTGCGTAAGGCAGGTTTGTCTCACTATGTAAGGCATGTTAGTCTCATTGTGTAAGGCAGGTTTGTCTCACTGTGTAAGGCAGGTTTCTCTCACTGTGTAAGGCAGGTTTGTCTCACTGTGTAAGGAAGGTTTGTCTCACTATGTCAGGCATGTTTGTCTCACTGTGTTAGGCAGATTTGTCTCATTGTGTAAGGATGGTTTGTCTCACTGTGTAAGGCAGGTTTGTCTCACTGTGTAAGGCAGGTTTGTCTCACTGTGTAAGGAACGTTTGTCTCACTGTGTAACGCAAGTTTGTCTGCGTAAGGCAGTTCTTTCTCAATGTGTACGGAAGTTTTGTCTCAGTGTGTAAGGAAGGTTGTCTCACTGTGTAAGGCAGGTTTGTCTCACTGCGTAAGTAACGTTTGTCTCACTGTGTAAGGCATCTTTGCCTCACTGTGTAAGGCAGGTTTGTCTCAATGTGTAAGGACGGTTTGTTTCGCTGTGTAAGGCAGGTTTGTCTCGTGCGTAAAGCATTTTTGTCTGTGTAAGGCACGTTTGTCTCACTGTGTAAGGCAGATGTGTCTCACTGTGTTAGGAAGGTTTGTCTCACTGTGTAAGGTAGGTTTCTCTCACTGTGTAAGGCAGGTTTGTCTCGCTGTGTAAGGCAGGTTTGTCTCACTGTGTAAGGCAGGTTTGTCTCCCTGTGTAAGGAAGGTTTGTCTCCCTGTGTAAGGCAGGTTTGTCTCACTGCGTAAGGAAGATTTGTCTCACTGTGTAAGGCATGTTTGTCTCACTGTGTAAGTCAGGTTGGTCTCACTGTGTAAGGAAGGTTTGTCCCACTGTGTAAGGCAGGTTTGTCTCACTGCGTTAGGAAGTTTTGTCTCACTGTGTAAGGCAGATTTGTCTCAGTGTGAATGGAAGCTTTGTCTCACTATGTAAGGCATCTTTATCTCACTGTGTAATGCAGGTTTGTCTCACTGTGTAAGGAAGGTTTGTCTCCCTGTGTAAGGAAGGTTTGTCTCCCTGTGTAAGGCAGGTTTGTCTCACTCCGTAAGGAAGATTTGTCTCACTGTGTAAGGCAAGTTTGTCTCACTGTGTAAGTCAGGTTTGTCTCACTGTGTAAGGAAGGTTTGTCCCACTGTGTAAGGCAGGTTTGTCTCACTGCGTAAGGAAGTTTTGTCTCACTGTGTAAGGCAGATTTGTCTCACTGTGTAAGGCAGGTTTGTATCACTGTGTAAGGCAGGTTTGTCTCACTGTGTAAGGCAGCTTTGTCTCACTGTGTAAGTCTGGTTCGTCTCACTGTGTAACGATGGTTTGTCTCACTGTGTAAGGCAGGTTTGTCTGCGTAAGGCAGGTTTGTCTCGCTGCGTAAGGCAGGTTTGTCTGCGTCAGGAAGGTTTGTCTCGCTGCGTAAGGCAGGTTTGTCTGCGTAAGGCAGGTTTGTCTGCGTAAGGCAGGTTTATCTCACTGTGTAAGGCAGGTTTGTCTCACTGTGTAAGACAGATTTGTCTCACTGTGTAAGGCAGGTTTGTCTCACTGCATAAGGCAGCTTTATCTCGCTGTGTAAAGCATTTTTGTCTGCGTAAGGCAGGTTTGTGTCACTATTTAAGGCAGGTTTGTCTCGCTGCGTAAAGCATTTATGTCTGCGTAAGGAAGGTTTGTCTCTGTGTATTGCAGGTTTGTCTCGCTGCGTAAGGCAGTATTGTCTCACGGCGTAAAGCATTTTTGACTGCATTAGGCAGGTTTGTCTCAATGTGTAAGGAATGTTTGTCTCACTGTGTAAGGCAGGTTTGTCTCACTGCGTAAGGAAGAATTGTCTCACTGTGTAAGGCATGTTTGTCTCACTGTGTAAGGCATTTTTGTCTCACTGTATAAGGAACGTTTGTCTCACTATGTAAGGCATGTATGTCTCTCTGTGTAAGGCAGGTTTGTCTCTCTGTGTAAGGCAGGTTTGTCTCACTATGTAAGGCATGTTAGTCTCATTGTGTAAGGGAGGTTTGTCTCACTGTGTAAGGCAGGTTTCTCTCACTGTGTAAGGCAGGTTTGTCTCACTGTGTAAGGAAGGTTTGTCTCACTATGTAAGGCATGTTTGTCTCACTGTGTAAGGCAGATTTGTCTCATTGTGTAAGGATGGTTTGTCTCACTGTGTAAGGCAGGTTTGTCTCACTGTGTAAGGCAGGTTTGTCTCACTGTGTAAGGAACGTTTGTCTCACTGTGTAACGCAAGTTTGTCTGCGTAAGGCAGTTCTGTCTCAATGTGTACGGAAGGTTTGTCTCAGTGTGTAAGGAAGGTTTGTCTCACTCTGTAAGGCAGGTTTGTCTCACTGTGTAAGGAACGTTTGTCTCATTGTGTAAGGCAGGTTTGTCTCACTGTGTAAGGCATCTTTGCCTCACTGTGTAAGGCAGGTTTGTCTCAATGTGTAAGGACGGTTTGTTTCGCTGTGTAAGGCAGGTTTGTCTCGTGCGTAAAGCATTTTTGTCTGTGTAAGGCACGTTTGTCTCACTGTGTAAGGCAGATGTGTCTCACTGTGTTAGGAAGGTTTGTCTCACTGTGTAAGGCAGGTTTCTCTCACTGTGTAAGGCAGGTTTGTCTCGCTGTGTAAGGCAGGTTTGTCTCACTGTGTAAGGCAGGTTTGTCTCCCTGTGTAAGGAAGGTTTGTCTCCCTGTGTAAGGCAGGTTTGTCTCACTGCGTAAGGAAGATTTGTCTCACTGTGTAAGGCATGTTTGTCTCACTGTGTAAGTCAGGTTTGTCTCACTGTGTAAGGAAGGTTTGTCCCACTGTGTAAGGCAGGTTTGTCTCACTGCGTAAGGAAGTTTTGTCTCACTGTGTAAGGCAGATTTGTCTCAGTGTGAATGGAAGCTTTGTCTCACTATGTAAGGCATGTTTATCTCACTGTGTAATGCAGGTTTGTCTCACTGTGTAAGGAAGGTTTGTCTCCCTGTGTAAGGAAGGTTTGTCTCCCTGTGTAAGGCAGGTTTGTCTCACTGCGTAAGGAAGATTTGTCTCACTGTGTAAGGCAAGTTTGTCTCACTGTGTAAGTCAGGTTTGTCTCACTGTGTAAGGAAGGTTTGTCCCACTGTGTAAGGCAGGTTTGTCTCACTGCGTAAGGAAGTTTTGTCTCACTGTGTAAGGCAGATTTGTCTCACTGTGTAAGGCAGGTTTGTATCACTGTGTAAGGCAGGTTTGTCTCACTGTGTAAGGCAGCTTTGTCTCACTGTGTAAGTCTGGTTCGTCTCACTGTGTAACGATGGTTTGTCTCACTGTGTAAGGCAGGTTTGTCTGCGTAAGGCAGGTTTGTCTCGCTGCGTAAGGCAGGTTTGTATGCGTCAGGAAGGTTTGTCTCGCTGCGTAAGGCAGGTTTGTCTGCGTAAGGCAGGTTTGTCTGCGTAAGGCAGGTTTATCTCACTGTGTAAGGCAGGTTTGTCTCACTGTGTAAGACAGATTTGTCTCACTGTGTAAGGCAGGTTTGTCTCACTGCATAAGGCAGCTTTATCTCGCTGTGTAAAGCATTTTTGTCTGCGTAAGGCAGGTTTGTGTCACTATTTAAGGCAGGTTTGTCTCGCTGCGTAAAGCATTTATGTCTGCGTAAGGAAGGTTTGTCTCTGTGTATTGGAGGTTTGTCTCGCTGCGTAAGGCAGTTTTGTCTCACGGCGTAAAGCATTTTTGACTGCATTAGGCAGGTTTGTCTCAATGTGTAAGGAATGTTTTTCTCACTGTGTAAGGCAGGTTTGTCTCTGTCAGGCAGTTTTGACTCACTGCGTAAGGAAGATTTGTCTCGCTGTGTAAGGCAGGTTTGTCTCACTGCGTATGGCTGGTTTGTTTCACTGTGTAAGGAAGGTTTGTTTCACTGTGTAAGGCAGGTTTGTCTCACAGCATAAGGCAGGTTTGTCTCACTGCATAAGGCAGGTTTGTCTCACTGCATAAGTCAGGTTTGTCTCACTGTGTAAGTCAGGTTTGTCTCATTGCGTAAGGCAAGTTTGTCTCACTGTGTAATGGAGGTTTGTCTGTGTAAGGCAAGTTTGTCTCAATGCGTAAAGCATGTTTGTCTCACGGGGTAAGGCAGATTTGACTCACTGTGTAAGGCAAGTTGGTCTCACTGTGTAATGGAGGTTTGTCTGTGTAAGGCAAGTTTGACTCAATGCGTAAGGCATGTTTGTCTCACAGGGTAAGGCAGATTTGTCTCACTGTGTAAGGCAGGTTTGTCTCACTGCGTAAGGCTGATTTGTCTCACTGCGTAAGGCAAGTTTGTCTCACTGCGTAAGGCAGGTTTGTCTCACTGCGTAAGGCTGATTTGTCTCACTGCGTAAGGCAGGTTTGTCTCACTGCGTAAGGCAGGTTTGTCTCGCTGCGTAAGGTAGGTTGGTCTCGCTGCTAAAGGCAGGTTTGTCTTGCGGCGTAAAGCATGTATAGTCTGCGTAAGGCAGGTTTGTCTCAATGTGTAAGGCAGGTTTGTCTCAATGCGTAAGGCATGTTTGTCTCACAGGGTAAGGCAGATTTGTCTCACAGGGTAAGGCAGATTTGTCTCACTGCGTAAGGCAAGTTTGTCTCACTGCGTAAGGCAGGTTTGTCTCACTGCGTAAGGCAGGTTTGTCTCACTGCGTAAGGCTGATTTGTCTCACTGTGTAAGTCAGGTTTGTCTCATTGCGTAAGGCAAGTTTGTCTCACTTTGTAATGGAGGTTTGTCTGTGTAAGGCAAGTTTGTCTCAATGCGTAAGGCATGTTTGTCTCACGGGGTAAGGCAGATTTGACTCACTGTGTAAGGCAAGTTTGTCTCACTGTGTAATGGAGGTTTGTCTGTGAAAAGCAAGTTTGTCTCAATGCGTAAGGCATGTTTGTCTCACAGGGTAAGGCAGATTTATCTCACTGTGTAAAGCAGGTTTGTCTCACTGCGTAAGGCTGATTTGTCTCACTGCGTAAGGCAAGTTTGTCTCACTGCGTAAGGCAGGTTTGTCTCACTGTGTAAGTCAGGTTTGTCTCGCTGTGTAAGGCAGGTTGGTCTCGCTGCTAAAGGCAGGTTTGTCTAGCTGCGTAAAGCATGTATAGTCTGCGTAAGGCAGGTTTGTCTCAATGTGTAAGGCAGGTTTGTTTCGCTGTGTAAGACAGGTTTGTCTCTCTGCGTAAAGCCTTTTTGTCTGTGTAAGGCAGGTTTGTCTCATGGTATAAAGCAGTTTTGTCTCACTGTGTAAGGAAGTTTTGTACTACCTGTGTAAGGCAGGTTTGTCTCACTGCGTAAGGAAGAATTGTCTCACTGTGTAAGGCATGTTTGTCTCACTGTGTAAGGCATTTTTGTCTCTGTATAAGGAACGTTTGTCTCACTATGTAAGGCATGTATGTCTCTCTGTGTAAGGCAGGTTTGTCTCTCTGTGTAAGGCAGGTTTGTCTCACTATGTAAGGCATGTTAGTCTCATTGTGTAAGGCAGGTTTGTCTCACTGTGTAAGGCAGGTTTCTCTCACTGTGTAAGGCAGGTTTGTCTCACTGTGTAAGGAAGGTTTGTCTCACTATGTAAGGCATGTTTGTCTCACTGTGTAAGGCAGATTTGTCTCATTGTGTAAGGATGGTTTGTCTCACTGTGTAAGGCAGGTTTGTCTCACTGTGTAAGGCAGGTTTGTCTCACTGTGTAAGGAACTTTTGTCTCACTGTGTAACGCAAGTTTGTCTGCGTAAGGCAGTTCTGTCTCAATGTGTACGGAAGGTTTGTCTCAGTGTGTAAGGAAGGTTTGTCTCACTGTGTAAGGCAGGTTTGTCTCACTGTGTAAGGAAGGTTTGTCTCATTGTGTAAGGCAGGTTTGTCTCACTGTGTAAGGCATCTTTGCCTCACTGTGTAAGGCAGGTTTGTCTCAATGTGTTAGGACGGTTTGTTTCGCTGTGTAAGGCCGGTTTGTCTCGCTGTGTAAAGCATTTTTGTCTGTATAAGGCACGTTTGTCTCACTGTGTAAGGCAGATGTGTCTCACTGTGTTAGGAAGGTTTGTCTCACTGTGTAAGGCAGGTTTCTCTCACTGTGTAAGGCAGGTTTGTCTCGCTGTGTAAGGCAGGTTTGTCTCACTGTGTAAGGCAGGTTTGTCTGTGTAGGCAGTTTAATGTCACTGCGTAAGGCAGGTTTGTCTGCGTAAGGCAGCTTTGTCTCGCTGCGTAAGGCAGTTTTGTTTCACCGCGTAAAGCAGGCTTGTCTCACTGCGTAAGGCAGGTCTGTCTTACTGTGTAAGGCAGGTTTGTCTCACTGCGTAAGAAAGGTTTGTCTCACTGCGTAAGGCAGATTTGTTTTTTGTAAGGCAGGTGTGTCTCACTACGTAAGGCAGGTTTGTGTCACTGCTTAGGCAGGTTAGTCTCACTGTGTAAGGCAGGTTTGTCTCACTGCGTAAGGCAGGTTTGTGTCACTGTGTATGGCAGGTTTATCTCACTGTGTAAGGCAGGTTTATCTCACAGTGTAAGGCAGATTTGTCTCACTGTGCAAGGCAGGTTTATCTCGCTGCGTAAAGCATTTTTGTCTGCGTACGGCAGGTTTGTCTCACTGTGTATGGAAGGATTATCTCACTTTGTAAGGCAGAGTCGTCTCACTGTGTAAAGAAGGTTTGTCTCACTGCGTAAGGCAGGTTTGTCTGCGTAAGGCAGGTTTGTCTCGCTCCGTACGGCAGATTTGACTGTAAGGCTGGTGTGTCTGACTACGTAAGGCAGGTTTGTCTCACTGCGTAAGGCAGGTTTGTCTCACTGCGTAAGGCAGGTTTGTCTCACTGCGTAAGGCAGGTTTGTCTCACTGCCTAAGGCAGGTTTGTCTCACTGCGTAAGGCAGGTTTGTCTCACTGCGTAAGGCAGGTTTGTCTCACTGCGTAAGGCAGATTTGTTTGTGTAAGGCAGGTGTGTCTCACTACGTAAGGCAGGTTTGTGTCACTGCTTAGGCACGTTAGTCTCATTGTGTAAGGAAGGTTTGTCTCACTGCGTAAGGCAGGTTTGTGTCACTGTGTAAGGCAGGTTTATCTCACTGTGTAAGGCAGGTTTATCTCACTGTGTAAGGCAGGTTTCTCTCGCTGCATAAGGCAGGTTTGTCTCACTGTGTAAGGCAGGTTTGTCTCACTGTGTAAGGCAGGTTTGTCTCACTGTGTATGGCAGATTTGTCTCACTGTGTAAGGCAGGTTTGTATCACTTTATAAGGCAGGTTTGTCTCACTGTGTAAGGCAGGTATGTCTCACTGTGTGAGGCAATTTTGTCTCACTGCGTGGAGGCCGGTTTGTCTCACCGCGTAAGGCAGGTTTGTCTCACTGAGTTAGGCAGGTTTGTCTCACTGTGTAAGGCTGTTTCGTCTGACTGTGTAACGATGGTTTGTCTCACTGCGTAAGGCAGGTTTGTCTGTGTAAGGGAGGTTTGTCTGCGTAAGGCAGGTTTGTCTCACTGTGTAAGGCATGTTTGTGTCACTGTGTAAGGCAGGTTTGTCTCACTGTGTAAGGCAGGTTTGTCTCACTGTGTAAGGCAGGTTTGTCTCACTGTGTAAGGCAAGTTTATCTCGCTGCGTAAGGAAGGTATGTGTCACAGTGTAAGGCAGGTTTGTCTCACTGCGTAAGGCAGATTTGTCTCACTGCGTAAGGCAGATTTGTCTCACTGTGTAAGGTTGGTTTGTCTCATTGTGTAAGGCAGATTTGTCTCACTGTGTAAGGCAGGTTTGTATCGATGCGTAAGGCAGCTTTATCTCGCTGTGTAAAGCATTTTTGTCTGCGTTTTGCAGGTTTGTGTCACTATTTAAGGCAGGTTTGTCTCGCTGCGTAAAGCAGTTATGTCTGCGTAAGGAAGGTTTGTCTCACTGTGTATTGCAGGTTTGTCTCGCTGCGTAAGGCAGGTTTGTCTCACGGAGTAAAGCATTTTTGTCTGCATTAGGCAGGTTTGTCTCAATGTGTAAGGAATGTTTGTCTCACTGTGTAAGGCAGGTTTGTCTCACTGTGTAAGGCAGATTTGTCTCACTGTGTAAGGCAGGTTTGTCTCACTGTGTAAGGAAGGTTTGTCTCACTGAGTTAGGCAGCTTTGTCTCACTGTGTAAGGCAGGTTTGTCTCACTGTGTAAGGCAGATTTGTCTCAATGTGTAAGAAAGGTTTGTCTCATTGTGTAAGGCAGATTTGTCTCACTGTGTAAGGCAGGTTTGTCTCAATGCGTAAGGAAGGTTTGTCTCAATGCGTAAGGAAGATTTGTCTCATTGTGTAAGGCAGATTTGTCTCACTGTGTAAGGCAGGTTTGTATCACTGTGTAAGGCAGGTTTGTCTTACTGTGTAAGGAAGGTTTGTCTCACTGTGTAAGGCAGATTTGTCTCAATGTGTAAGAAAGGTTTGTCTCATTGTGTAAGGCAGATTTGTCTCACTGTGTAAGGCAGGTTTGTCTCAATGCGTAAGGAAGGTTTGTCTCAATGCGTAAGGAAGATTTGTCTCATTGTGTAAGGCAGATTTGTCTCACTGTGTAAGGCAGGTTTGTATCACTGTGTAAGGCAGGTTTGTCTTACTGTGTAAGATGGTTTGTCTCACTGCGTAAGGAAAGTTGGTCTGCGTAAGTCAGGTTTGTCTCACTGTGTCAGGAAGCTTTGTGTCACTGTGTAAGGCAGGTTTGTCTCACTGTGTAAGGCAGGTTTGTCTCACTGTGTAAGGCAGGTTTGTCTCACTGTGTTAGGAAGGTTTGTCACATTGTGTAAGGCAGGTTTGTCTCACTGTGTAAGGCATGTTTGTCTCACTGTGTAAAGCAGGTTTGTCTCACTGTTTAAAGAAGGTTTATCTCACGACCTAAGGCAGGATTGTCTCACTGTGTAAGGCAGCTTTGTCTCACTGTATAAAGAAGGTTTGTCTCACTATGTAAGGCAGGATTGTCTCACTGTGTAAGGCAGGTTTGTCTGCGTAAGGCAGGTTTGTCTCGCTGCATACAGTAGATTTGTCTGTAAGGCTGGTGTGTCTGACTACGTAAGGCAGGTTTGTCTCACTGTGTAACGAAGGTTTGTCTCACTGTGTAAGTCAGGTTTGTGTCACTGTGTAAGGCAGGTTTGTGTCACTGTGTAAGGCAGATTTGTCTCACTGTGTAAGGCAGATTTGTCTCACTATGTAAGGCAGGTTTGTCTCACAGTGTAAGGCAGATTTGTCTCACTGTGTAAGGCAGGTTTGTCTCACCGTATAAGGAAGGTTTGTCTCACTGTGTGAGGCAGTTTTGTCTCACTGTGTGAGGCAGTTTTGTCTCACTGCGTAAGGCAGGTTTCTCTCACTGAGTTAGGCAGGTTTGTCTCACTGTGTAAGGATGGTTTGTCTCACTGCGTAAGGCAGGTTTGTCTGCGTAAGGGTGGTTTGTCTCGCTGCGTAAGGCAGGTTTGTCTCACTGTGTAAGGCAGGTTTATCTCGCTGCGTAAAGCATTTTTGTCTGCGTCAGGCAGGTTTGTCTCACTGTGTAAGGCAGGTTTGTCTCACTGCGTAAGGCAGGTTTGTGTCACTGTGTCAGGCAGGTTTATCTCACTGTGTAAGGCAAGTTCATCTCTCTGCGTAAGGCAGGTTTATCTCACTGTGTAAGGCAGGTTTGTCTCACTGTGTAAGGCAGGTTTATCTCACTGTGTAAGGCAGGTTTCTCTCACTGTGTAAGGCAGGTTTGTCTCTCTGCGTAAGGCAGGTTTATCTTGCTGCGTAAAGCATTTTTGTGTGCGTAAGGCAGGTTTGTCCCACTGTGTAAGGCAGGTTTGTCTCACTGCGTAAGGCAGGTTTGTCTCACTGCGTAAGGCAGGTTTGTCTCACTGCGTAAGACAGGTTTGTCTCACTGTGTAAGCAGGTTTATCTCACAGTGTAAGGCAGATTTGTCTCACCGTGTAAGGCCGGTTTGTCTCACTGTGTAAGGCAGTTTTGTCTCACTGTGTAAGGATGGTTTGTCTCACCGCATAAGGCAGGTTTGTCAGTGTAAGGCTGGTTTGTCTCGTTGCTTAGGGCAGGTTTGTCTCGTTGCGTATAGCATTTTTATTCTGCATAAGGCAGATTTGTCTCAATGTGTAAGGAAGGTTTGTTTCACTGTGTAAGGCAGGTTTGTCTCGCTGCTTAAGGAATTTTTGTCTGCGTAAGGCAGGGTTGTCTCACTGTGTAAGGACTGTTTGTCTCATTGTGTAAGGCAGGTTTGTCTCACTGTGTAAGGCAGGTTTGTCTCACTGTGTAAGGCAGGTTTGTCTCACTGTGTAAGGAAGGTTTATTTTACTGTGTAAGGCAGGTTTGTCTCACTGTGTAAGGCAGGTTTGTCTCACTGTGTAAGGCAGGTTTGTCTCACTGTGTAAGGCAGGTTTGTCTCACTGTGTAAGGCATGTTTGTCTCCCTGTGTGAGGCAGGTTTGTCTCCCTGTGTGAGGCAGGTTTGTCTCACTGTGTCATGCAGGTTTGTCTCATGTGTAAGGAAGGTTTGTCACAGTGTGTAAGGAAGGTTTGACTCACTGTGTAAGGCAGGTTTGTCTGTGTAGGCAGCTTTATCCCACGGCATAAGGCAGGTTTCTCTGCGTAACGCAGGTTTGTCTCACTGCGTTACGCACGTTTGTCTCACTGCATAAGGCATGTTTGTCTGCGTAAGGCAGGTTTGTCTCGCAGCGTAAGGCAAGTGTTTCTCACTTTGTAAGGCAGGATTGTCTGACTGCGTAAGGCAGGTTTGTCTCACTGTGTCAGGAATGTTTTTCTCACTATGTAAGGCATGTTTGTCTCACTGTGTAAGGCAGATTTGTAAAACTGTGTAAGGAAGTTTTGTCTCACTATGTAAGGCAGGTTTGTCTCAATGTGTAAGGCAGGTTTGTCTCACTGTGTAAGGAATCTTTGTCTCACTGCGTAAGGCAGGTTTGTCTCTCTGTGTAAGGCAGGTTTGTCTCACTGTGTAAGGAACATTTGTCTCACTATGTAAGGCAGGTTTGTCTCACTGTGTAAGGCAGGTTTGTCTCGCAGTGTAAGGCAGGTTTGTCTCACTGTGTAAGGCAGGTTTGTCTCGCTGCGTAAAGCATTTTTGTCTGCGTAAGAAAGGTTTGTCTCACTGTGTAAGGCAGTTTTGTCTCCCTGTGTAAGGCAGGTTTTTTTCGCTGCGTAAGGCAGGTTTGTCTCGCTGGGTAAAGCAATTTTGTCTGCGTAAGGCAGGTTTGTTTCACTGTGAAAGGCGGGTTTGTCTCACTGTGTAAGGCAGGTTTGTCTTACTGTGTACGGAAGGTTTGTTCCACCGTGTAAGGATGGTTTGTCTCACTGCGTAAGGCAGGTTTGTCTGTGTACGTCAGGTTTGTCTCAATGCGTAAGGAAGGTTTGTCTCATTGTGTAAGGATGGTTTGTCTCTCTGCGTAAGGCATGTTTGTCTGTGTAAGACGGATTTCTCTCACTGTCGAAGGCAGGTTTGTCTCATTGTGTAAGGAAGGTTTGTCTCACTGTGCAAGGAAGGTTAGTCTCACTGTGTAAGGCAGGCTTGTCTCACTGCGTAAGGAACGTTTGTCTCACTGTGTAAGGCATCTTTGCCTCACTGTGTAAGGCAGGTTTGTCTCAATGTGTAAGGCAGGTTTGTCTCGCTGTGTAAGGCAGGTTTGTCTCACTGTGTAAGGCAGGTTTGTCTCCCTGTGTAAGGAAGGTTTGTCTCCCAGTGTAAGGCAGGTTTGTCTCACTGCGTAAGGAAGATTTGTCTCACTGTGTAAGGCATGTTTGTCTCACTGTGTAAGTCAGGTTTGTCTCACTGTGTAAGGAAGGTTTGTCCCACTGTGTAAGGCAGGTTTGTCTCACTGCGTTAGGAAGTTTTGTCTCACTGTGTAAGGCAGATTTGTCTCAGTGTGAATGGAAGCTTTGTCTCACTATGTAAGGCATGTTTATCTCACTGTGTAATGCAGGTTTGTCTCACTGTGTAAGGAAGGTTTGTCTCCCTGTGTAAGGAAGGTTTGTCTCCCTGTGTAAGGCAGGTTTGTCTCACTGCGTAAGGAAGATTTGTCTCACTGTGTAAGGCAAGTTTGTCTCACTGTGTAAGTCCGGTTTGTCTCACTGTGTAAGGAAGGTTTGTCCCACTGTGTAAGGCAGGTTTGTCTCACTGCGTAAGGAAGTTTTGTCTCACTGTGTAAGGCAGATTTGTCTCACTGTGTAAGGCAGGTTTGTATCACTGTGTAAGGCAGGTTTGTCTCACTGTGTAAGGCAGCTTTGTCTCACTGTGTAAGTCTGGTTCGTCTCACTGTGTAACGATGGTTTGTCTCACTGTGTAAGGCAGGTTTGTCTGCGTAAGGCAGGTTTGTCTCGCTGCGTAAGGCAGGTTTGTCTGCGTCAGGAAGGTTTGTCTCGCTGCGTAAGGCAGGTTTGTCTGCGTAAGGCAGGTTTGTCTGCGTAAGGCAGGTTTATCTCACTGTGTAAGGCAGGTTTGTCTCACTGTGTAAGACAGATTTGTCTCACTGTGTAAGGCAGGTTTGTCTCACTGCATAAGGCAGCTTTATCTCGCTGTGTAAAGCATTTTTGTCTGCGTAAGGCAGGTTTGTGTCACTATTTAAGGCAGGTTTGTCTCGCTGCGTAAAGCATTTATGTCTGCGTAAGGAAGGTTTGTCTCTGTGTATTGCAGGTTTGTCTCGCTGCGTAAGGCAGTATTGTCTCACGGCGTAAAGCATTTTTGACTGCATTAGGCAGGTTTGTCTCAATGTGTAAGGAATGTTTGTCTCACTGTGTAAGGCAGGTTTGTCTCACTGCGTAAGGAAGAATTGTCTCACTGTATAAGGAATGTTTGTCTCACTATGTAAGGCATGTATGTCTCTCTGTGTAAGGCAGGTTTGTCTCTCTGTGTAAGGCAGGTTTGTCTCACTATGTAAGGCATGTTATTCTCATTGTGTAAGGCAGGTTTGTCTCACTGTGTAAGGCAGGTTTCTCTCACTGTGTAAGGCAGGTTTGTCTCACTGTGTAAGGAAGGTTTGTCTCACTATGTAAGGCATGTTTGTCTCACTGTGTAAGGCAGATTTGTCTCATTGTGTAAGGATGGTTTGTCTCACTGTGTAAGGCAGGTTTGTCTCACTGTGTAAGGCAGGTTTGTCTCACTGTGTAAGGAACGTTTGTCTCACTGTGTAACACAAGTTTGTCTGCGTAAGGCAGTTCTGTCTCAATGTGTACGGAAGGTTTGTCTCAGTGTGTAAGGAAGGTTTGTCTCACTGTGTAAGGCAGGTTTGTCTCACTGTGTAAGGAACGTTTGTCTCATTGTGTAAGGCAGGTTTGTCTCACTGTGTAAGGCATCTTTGCCTCACTGTGTAAGGCAGGTTTGTCTCAATGTGTAAGGACTGTTTGTTTCGCTGTGTAAGGCAGGTTTGTCTCGTGCGTAAAGCATTTTTGTCTGTGTAAGGCACGTTTGTCTCACTGTGTAAGGCAGATGTGTCTCACTGTGTTAGGAAGGTTTGTCTCACTGTGTAAGGCAGGTTTCTCTCACTGTGTAAGGCAGGTTTGTCTCGCTGTGTAAGGCAGGTTTGTCTCACTGTGTAAGGCAGGTTTGTCTCCCTGTGTAAGGAAGGTTTGTCTCCCTGTGTAAGGCAGGTTTGTCTCACTGCGTAAGGAAGATTTGTCTCACTGTGTAAGGCATGTTTGTCTCACTGTGTAAGTCAGGTTTGTCTCACTGTGTAAGGAAGGTTTGTCCCACTGTGTAAGGCAGGTTTGTCTCACTGCGTAAGGAAGTTTTGTCTCACTGTGTAAGGCAGATTTGTCTCAGTGTGAATGGAAGCTTTGTCTCACTATGTAAGGCATGTTTATCTCACTGTGTAATGCAGGTTTGTCTCACTGTGTAAGGAAGGTTTGTCTCCCTGTGTAAGGAAGGTTTGTCTCCCTGTGTAAGGCAGGTTTGTCTCACTGCGTAAGGAAGATTTGTCTCACTGTGTAAGGCAAGTTTGTCTCACTGTGTAAGTCAGGTTTGTCTCACTGTGTAAGGAAGGTTTGTCCCACTGTGTAAGGCAGGTTTGTCTCACTGCGTAAGGAAGTTTTGTCTCACTGTGTAAGGCAGATTTGTCTCACTGTGTAAGGCAGGTTTGTATCACTGTGTAAGGCAGGTTTGTCTCACTGTGTAAGGCAGCTTTGTCTCACTGTGTAAGTCTGGTTCGTCTCACTGTGTAACGATGGTTTGTCTCACTGTGTAAGGCAGGTTTGTCTCGCTGCGTGAGGCAGGTTTGTATGCGTCAGGAAGGTTTGTCTCGCTGCGTAAGGCAGGTTTGTCTGCGTAAGGCAGGTTTCTCTGCGTAAGGCAGGTTTATCTCACTGTGTAAGGCAGGTTTGTCTCACTGTGTAAGACAGATTTGTCTCACTGTGTAAGGCAGGTTTGTCTCACTGCATAAGGCAGCTTTATCTCGCTGTGTAAAGCATTTTTGTCTGCGTAAGGCAGGTTTGTGTCACTATTTAAGGCAGGTTTGTCTCGCTGCGTAAAGCATTTATGTCTGCGTAAGGAAGGTTTGTCTCTGTGTATTGGAGGTTTGTCTCGCTGCGTAAGGCAGTTTTGTCTCACGGCGTAAAGCATTTTTGACTGCATTAGGCAGGTTTGTCTCAATGTGTAAGGAATGTTTTTCTCACTGTGTAAGGCAGGTTTGTCTCTGTCAGGCAGTTTTGACTCACTGCGTAAGGAAGATTTGTCTCGCTGTGTAAGGCAGGTTTGTCTCACTGCGTATGGCTGGTTTGTTTCACTGTGTAAGGAAGGTTTGTTTCACTGTGTAAGGCAGGTTTGTCTCACAGCATAAGGCAGGTTTGTCTCACTGCATAAGGCAGGTTTGTCTCACTGTGTAAGTCAGGTTTGTCTCATTGCGTAAGGCAAGTTTGTCTCACTGTGTAATGGAGGTTTGTCTGTGTAAGGCAAGTTTGTCTCAATGCGTAAAGCATGTTTGTCTCACGGGGTAAGGCAGATTTGACTCACTGTGTAAGGCAAGTTTGTCTCACTGTGTAATGGAGGTTTGTCTGTGTAAGGCAAGTTTGACTCAATGCGTAAGGCATGTTTGTCTCACAGGGTAAGGCAGATTTGTCTCACTGTGTAAGGCAGGTTTGTCTCACTGCGTAAGGCTGATTTGTCTCACTGCGTAAGGCAAGTTTGTCTCACTGCGTAAGGCAGGTTTGTCTCACTGCGTAAGGCTGATTTGTCTCACTGCGTAAGGCAGGTTTGTCTCACTGCGTAAGGCAGGTTTGTCTCGCTGCGTAAGGTAGGTTGGTCTCGCTGCTAAAGGCAGGTTTGTCTTGCGGCGTAAAGCATGTATAGTCTGCGTAAGGCAGGTTTGTCTCAATGTGTAAGGCAGGTTTGTCTCAATGCGTAAGGCATGTTTGTCTCACAGGGTAAGGCAGATTTGTCTCACAGGGTAAGGCAGATTTGTCTCACTGCGTAAGGCAAGTTTGTCTCACTGCGTAAGGCAGGTTTGTCTCACTGCGTAAGGCAGGTTTGTCTCACTGCGTAAGGCTGATTTGTCTCACTGTGTAAGTCAGGTTTGTCTCATTGCGTAAGGCAAGTTTGTCTCACTTTGTAATGGAGGTTTGTCTGTGTAAGGCAAGTTTGTCTCAATGCGTAAGGCATGTTTGTCTCACGGGGTAAGGCAGATTTGACTCACTGTGTAAGGCAAGTTTGTCTCACTGTGTAATGGAGGTTTGTCTGTGAAAAGCAAGTTTGTCTCAATGCGTAAGGCATGTTTGTCTCACAGGGTAAGGCAGATTTGTCTCACTGTGTAAAGCAGGTTTGTCTCACTGCGTAAGGCTGATTTGTCTCACTGCGTAAGGCAAGTTTGTCTCACTGCGTAAGGCAGGTTTGTCTCACTGCGTAAGGCAGGTTTGTCTCGCTGTGTAAGGCAGGTTGGTCTCGCTGCTAAAGGCAGGTTTGTCTAGCTGCGTAAAGCATGTATAGTCTGCGTAAGGCAGGTTTGTCTCAATGTGTAAGGCAGGTTTGTTTCGCTGTGTAAGACAGGTTTGTCTCTCTGCGTAAAGCCTTTTTGTCTGTGTAAGGCAGGTTTGTCTCACTGTGTAAGGCAGGTTTATCTCATGGTATAAAGCAGTTTTGTCTCACTGTGTAAGGAAGTTTTGTACTACCTGTCTAAGGCAGGTTTGTCTCACTGCGTAAGGAAGAATTGTCTCACTGTGTAAGGCATGTTTGTCTCACTGTGTAAGGCATTTTTGTCTCTGTATAAGGAACGTTTGTCTCACTATGTAAGGCATGTATGTCTCTCTGTGTAAGGCAGGTTTGTCTCTCTGTGTAAGGCAGGTTTGTCTCACTATGTAAGGCATGTTAGTCTCATTGTGTAAGGCAGGTTTGTCTCACTGTGTAAGGCAGGTTTCTCTCACTGTGTAAGGCAGGTTTATCTCACTGTGTAAGGAAGGTTTGTCTCACTATGTAAGGCATGTTTGTCTCACTGTGTAAGGCAGATTTGTCTCATTGTGTAAGGATGGTTTGTCTCACTGTGTAAGGCAGGTTTGTCTCACTGTGTAAGGCAGGTTTGTCTCACTGTGTAAGGAACCTTTGTCTCACTGTGTAACGCAAGTTTGTCTGCGTAAGGCAGTTCTGTCTCAATGTGTACGGAAGGTTTGTCTCAGTGTGTAAGGAAGGTTTGTCTCACTGTGTAAGGCAGGTTTGTCTCACTGTGTAAGGAAGGTTTGTCTCATTGTGTAAGGCAGGTTTGTCTCACTGTGTAAGGCATCTTTGCCTCACTGTGTAAGGCAGGTTTGTCTCAATGTGTAAGGACGGTTTGTTTCGCTGTGTAAGGCAGGTTTGTCTCGCTGTGTAAAGCATTTTTGTCTGTATAAGGCACGTTTGTCTCACTGTGTAAGGCAGATGTGTCTCACTGTGTTAGGAAGGTTTGTCTCACTGTGTAAGGCAGGTTTCTCTCACTGTGTAAGGCAGGTTTGTCTCGCTGTGTAAGGCAGGTTTGTCTCACTGTGTAAGGCAGGTTTGTCTGTGTAGGCAGTTTAATGTCACTGCGTAAGGCAGGTTTGTCTGCGTAAGGCAGCTTTGTCTCGCTGCGTAAGGCAGTTTTGTTTCACCGCGTAAAGCAGGCTTGTCTCACTGCGTAAGGCAGGTCTATCTTACTGTGTAAGGCAGGTTTGTCTCACTGCGTAAGAAAGGTTTGTCTCACTGCGTAAGGCAGATTTGTTTTTTGTAAGGCAGGTGTGTCTCACTACGTAAGGCAGGTTTGTGTCACTGCTTAGGCAGGTTAGTCTCACTGTGTAAGGCAGGTTTGTCTCACTGCGTAAGGCAGGTTTGTGTCACTGTGTATGGCAGGTTTATCTCACTGTGTAAGGCAGGTTTATCTCACAGTGTAAGGCAGATTTGTCTCACTGTGCAAGGCAGGTTTATCTCGCTGCGTAAAGCATTTTTGTCTGCGTAAGGCAGGTTTGTCTCACTGTGTATGGAAGGATTATCTCACTTTGTAAGGCAGAGTCGTCTCACTGTGTAAAGAAGGTTTGTCTCACTGCGTAAGGCAGGTTTGTCTGCGTAAGGCAGGTTTGTCTCGCTCCGTACGGCAGATTTGACTGTAAGGCTGGTGTGTCTGACTACGTAAGGCAGGTTTGTCTCACTGCGTAAGGCAGGTTTGTCTCACTGCGTAAGGCAGGTTTGTCTCACTGCGTAAGGCAGGTTTGTCTCACTGCCTAAGGCAGGTTTGTCTCACTGCGTAAGGCAGGTTTGTCTCACTGCGTAAGGCAGGTTTGTCTCACTGCGTAAGGCAGATTTGTTTGTGTAAGGCAGGTGTGTCTCACTACGTAAGGCAGGTTTGTGTCACTGCTTAGGCACGTTAGTCTCATTGTGTAAGGAAGGTTTGTCTCACTGCGTAAGGCAGGTTTGTGTCACTGTGTAAGGCAGGTTTATCTCACTGTGTAAGGCAGGTTTATCTCACTGTGTAAGGCAGGTTTCTCTCGCTGCATAAGGCAGGTTTGTCTCACTGTGTAAGGCAGGTTTGTCTCACTGTGTAAGGCAGGTTTGTCTCACTGTGTATGGCAGATTTGTCTCACTGTGTAAGGCAGGTTTGTATCACTTTATAAGGCAGGTTTGTCTCACTGTGTAAGGCAGGTATGTCTCACTGTGTGAGGCAATTTTGTCTCACTGCGTGGAGGCCGGTTTGTCTCACCGCGTAAGGCAGGTTTGTCTCACTGAGTTAGGCAGGTTTGTCTCACTGTGTAAGGCTGTTTCGTCTGACTGTGTAACGATGGTTTGTCTCACTGCGTAAGGCAGGTTTGTCTGTGTAAGGGAGGTTTGTCTGCGTAAGGCAGGTTTGTCTCACTGTGTAAGGCATGTTTGTGTCACTGTGTAAGGCAGGTTTGTCTCACTGTGTAAGGCAGGTTTGTCTCACTGTGTAAGGCAGGTTTGTCTCACTGTGTAAGGCAAGTTTATCTCGCTGCGTAAGGAAGGTATGTGTCACAGTGTAAGGCAGGTTTGTCTCACTGCGTAAGGCAGATTTGTCTCACTGCGTAAGGCAGATTTGTCTCACTGTGTAAGGTTGGTTTGTCTCATTGTGTAAGGCAGATTTGTCTCACTGTGTAAGGCAGGTTTGTATCGATGCGTAAGGCAGCTTTATCTCGCTGTGTAAAGCATTTTTGTCTGCGTTTTGCAGGTTTGTGTCACTATTTAAGGCAGGTTTGTCTCGCTGCGTAAAGCAGTTATGTCTGCGTAAGGAAGGTTTGTCTCACTGTGTATTGCAGGTTTGTCTCGCTGCGTAAGGCAGGTTTGTCTCACGGAGTAAAGCATTTTTGTCTGCATTAGGCAGGTTTGTCTCAATGTGTAAGGAATGTTTGTCTCACTGTGTAAGGCAGGTTTGTCTCACTGTGTAAGGCAGATTTGTCTCACTGTGTAAGGCAGGTTTGTCTCACTGTGTAAGGAAGGTTTGTCTCACTGAGTTAGGCAGCTTTGTCTCACTGCGTAAGGCAGGTTTGTCTCACTGTGTAAGGCAGATTTGTCTCAATGTGTAAGAAAGGTTTGTCTCATTGTGTAAGGCAGATTTGTCTCACTGTGTAAGGCAGGTTTGTCTCAATGCGTAAGGAAGGTTTGTCTCAATGCGTAAGGAAGATTTGTCTCATTGTGTAAGGCAGATTTGTCTCACTGTGTAAGGCAGGTTTGTATCACTGTGTAAGGCAGGTTTGTCTTACTGTGTAAGGAAGGTTTGTCTCACTGTGTAAGGCAGATTTGTCTCAATGTGTAAGAAAGGTTTGTCTCATTGTGTAAGGCAGATTTGTCTCACTGTGTAAGGCAGGTTTGTCTCAATGCGTAAGGCAGGTTTGTCTCAATGCGTAAGGAAGATTTGTCTCATTGTGTAAGGCAGATTTGTCTCACTGTGTAAGGCAGGTTTGTATCACTGTGTAAGGCAGGTTTGTCTTACGGTGTAAGATGGTTTGTCTCACTGCGTAAGGAAAGTTGGTCTGCGTAAGTCAGGTTTGTCTCACTGTGTCAGGAAGTTTTGTGTCACTGTGTAAGGCAGGTTTGTCTCACTGTGTAAGGCAGGTTTGTCTCACTGTGTAAGGCAGGTTTGTCTCACTGTGTTAGGAAGGTTTGTCACATTGTGTAAGGCAGGTTTGTCTCACTGTGTAAGGCATGTTTGTCTCACTGTGTAAGGCAGGTTTGTCTCACTGTTTAAAGAAGGTTTATCTCACGACCTAAGGCAGGATTGTCTCACTGTGTAAGGCAGCTTTGTCTCACTGTATAAAGAAGGTTTGTCTCACTATGTAAGGCAGGATTGTCTCACTGTGTAAGGCAGGTTTGTCTGCGTAAGGCAGGTTTGTCTCGCTGCATACAGCAGATTTGTCTGTAAGGCAGGTTTGTCTCACTGTGTAACGAAGGTTTGTCTCACTGTGTAACGAAGGTTTGTCTCACTGTGTAAGTCAGGTTTGTGTCACTGTGTAAGGCAGGTTTGTCTCACTGTGTAAGGCAGATTTGTCTCACTGTGTAAGGCAGGTTTGTCTCACAGTGTAAGGCAGATTTGTCTCACTGTGTAAGGCAGGTTTGTCTCACCGTATAAGGAAGGTTTGTCTCACTGTGTGAGGCAGTTTTGTCTCACTGTGTGAGGCAGTTTTGTCTCACTGCGTAAGGCAGGTTTCTCTCACTGAGTTAGGCAGGTTTGTCTCACTGTGTAAGGATGGTTTGTCTCACTGCGTAAGGCAGGTTTGTCTGCGTAAGGGTGGTTTGTCTCGCTGCGTAAGGCAGGTTTGTCTCACTGTGTAAGGCAGGTTTATCTCGCTGCGTAAAGCATTTTTGTCTGCGTCAGGCAGGTTTGTCTCACTGTGTAAGGCAGGTTTGTCTCACTGCGTAAGGCAGGTTTGTGTCACTGTGTCAGGCAGGTTTATCTCACTGTGTAAGGCAAGTTCATCTCTCTGCGTAAGGCAGGTTTATCTCACTGTGTAAGGCAGGTTTGTCTCACTGTGTAAGGCAGGTTTATCTCACTGTGTAAGGCAGGTTTCTCTCACTGTGTAAGGCAGGTTTGTCTCTCTGCGTAAGGCAGGTTTATCTTGCTGCGTAAAGCATTTTTGTGTGCGTAAGGCAGGTTTGTCCCACTGTGTAAGGCAGGTTTGTCTCACTGCGTAAGGCAGGTTTGTCTCACTGCGTAAGGCAGGTTTGTCTCACTGCGTAAGACAGGTTTGTCTCACTGTGTAAGCAGGTTTGTCTGACTGTGTAAGGCAGATTTGTCTCACCGTGTAAGGCCGGTTTGTCTCACTGTGTAAGGCAGTTTTGTCTCACTGTGTAAGGATGGTTTGTCTCACCGCATAAGGCAGGTTTGTCAGTGTAAGGCTGGTTTGTCTCGTTGCTTAGGGCAGGTTTGTCTCGTTGCGTATAGCATTTTTATTCTGCATAAGGCAGATTTGTCTCAATGTGTAAGGAAGGTTTGTTTCACTGTGTAAGGCAGGTTTGTCTCGCTGCTTAAGGAATTTTTGTCTGCGTAAGGCAGGGTTGTCTCACTGTGTAAGGACTGTTTGTCTCATTGTGTAAGGCAGGTTTGTCTCACTGTGTAAGGCAGGTTTGTCTCACTGTGTAAGGCAGGTTTGTCTCACTGTGTAAGGAAGGTTTATTTTACTGTGTAAGGCAGGTTTGTCTCACTGTGTAAGGCAGGTTTGTCTCACTGTGTAAGGCAGGTTTGTCTCACTGTGTAAGGCAGGTTTGTCTCACTGTGTAAGGCAGGTTTGTCTCACTGTGTAAGGCATGTTTGTCTCCCTGTGTGAGGCAGGTTTGTCTCCCTGTGTGAGGCAGGTTTGTCTCACTGTGTAAGGAAGGTTTGTCACAGTGTGTAAGGAAGGTTTGACTCACTGTGTAAGGCAGGTTTGTCTGTGTAGGCAGCTTTATCCCACGGCATAAGGCAGGTTTCTCTGCGTAACGCAGGTTTGTCTCACTGCGTTACGCACGTTTGTCTCACTGCATAAGGCATGTTTGTCTGCGTAAGGCAGGTTTGTCTCGCAGCGTAAGGCAAGTGTTTCTCACTTTGTAAGGCAGGATTGTCTGACTGCGTAAGGCAGGTTTGTCTCACTGTGTCAGGAATGTTTTTCTCACTATGTAAGGCATGTTTGTCTCACTGTGTAAGGCAGATTTGTAAAACTGTGTAAGGAAGGTTTGTCTCACTATGTAAGGCAGGTTTGTCTCAATGTGTAAGGCAGGTTTGTCTCACTGTGTAAGGAATCTTTGTCTCACTGCGTAAGGCAGGTTTGTCTCTCTGTGTAAGGCAGGTTTGTCTCACTGTGTAAGGAACATTTGTCTCACTATGTAAGGCAGGTTTGTCTCACTGTGAAAGGCAGGTTTGTCTCGCAGTGTAAGGCAGGTTTGTCTCACTGTGTAAGGCAGGTTTGTCTCGCTGCGTAAAGCATTTTTGTCTGCGTAAGAAAGGTTTGTCTCACTGTGTAAGGCAGTTTTGTCTCCCTGTGTAAGGCAGGTTTTTTTCGCTGCGTAAGGCAGGTTTGTCTCGCTGGGTAAAGCAATTTTGTCTGCGTAAGGCAGGTTTGTTTCACTGTGAAAGGCAGGTTTGTCTCACTGTGTAAGGCAGGTTTGTCTTACTGTGTAAGGAAGGTTTGTTCCACCGTGTAAGGATGGTTTGTCTCACTGCGTAAGGCAGGTTTGTCTGTGTACGTCAGGTTTGTCTCAATGCGTAAGGAAGGTTTGTCTCATTGTGTAAGGATGGTTTGTCTCACTGCGTAAGGCATGTTTGTCTGTGTAAGACAGATTTCTCTCACTGTCGAAGGCAGGTTTGTCTCATTGTGTAAGGAAGGTTTGTCTCACTGTGCAAGGAAGGTTTGTCTCACTGTGTAAGGCAGGCTTGTCTCATTGTGTAAGGCTGGTTTGTCTCACTGCGTAAGGCAGGTTTGTCTCAATGTGTAAGAAAGGTTTGTCTCATTGTGTAAGGCAGATTTGTCTCACTGTGTAAGGCAGGTTTGTCTCAATGCGTAAGGAAGGTTTGTCTCAATGCGTAAGGAAGATTTGTCTCATTGTGTAAGGCAGATTTGTCTCACTGTGTAAGGCAGGTTTGTATCACTGTGTAAGGCAGGTTTGTCTTACTGTGTAAGATGGTTTGTCTCACTGCGTAAGGAAAGTTGGTCTGCGTAAGTCAGGTTTGTCTCACTGTGTCAGGAAGTTTTGTCTCACTGCGTAAGGCAGGTTTGTCTCACTGTGTAAGGCAGGTTTGTCTCACTGTGTAAGGCAGGTTTGTCTCACTGTGTAAGGCAGGTTTGTCTCACTGTGTTAGGAAGGTTTGTTACATTGTGTAAGGCAGGTTTGTCTCACTGTGTAAGGCATGTTTGTCTCACTGTGTAAGGCAGGTTTGTCTCAATGTGTAAGGACGGTTTGTTTCGCTGTGTAAGGAAGGTTTGTCTCACTGTGTAAGGCAGGATTGTCTCACTGTGTTAGGAAGGTTTGTCTCACTGTGTAAGGCAGGTTTGTCTCACTGTGTAATGCAGGTTTGTCTCATATTTAAGGAAGGTTTGCCTCACTATGTAAGTAAGGTTTGTCTCACTGTGTAAGGCAGGTTTGTCTCACTGTGTAAGGCCGGTTTGTCTCACTGTGTAAGGCTGGTTTGTCTCTCTGTTTAAGGAACATTTGTCTCACTATGTAAGGCAGGTTAGTCTCCCTGTGTCAAGAAGGTTTGTCTCACTGTGTAAGGCAGGTTTGTCTCCCTGTGTCAAGAAGGTTTGTCTCACTGTGTAAGGCAGGTTTGTCTGTGTAGGCAGGTTTATCCCACTGCTGAGGCAGGTTTGTCTCACTGTGTAAGGCAGGTTTGTCTCACTATGTAAGGCAGGTGTGTCTCACTGTGTAAGGAAGGTCTGTCTCACTGTGTAAGGCAGGTTTGTCTCACTGTGTAAGGCAGGTATGTCTCACTGTGTAAGGAAGGTTTGTCTCCCTGTGTAAGGCAGCTTTGTCTCACTGCGTAAGGAAGATTTGTCTCACTGTGTAAGGCATGTTTGTCTCACTGTGTAAGGCAGGTTTGTCTCACTGTGTAAGGCAGATTTGTCTCACTGTGTAAGGAAGGTTTGTCTCACTGTGTAAGGCATGTTTGTCTCACTGCGTAAGGAAGATTTGTCTCACTGTGTAAGGCATGTTTGTCTCTCTGTGTAAGGCAGGTTTGTCTCACTGTGTAAGGAAGGTTTGTCTCACTGTAAGGCAGTTTTGTCTCACTGTGTGATGCAGGTTTGTCTCATGTGTAACGAATGTTTGTCTCAGTGTGTAAGGAAGGTTTGACTCACTGTGTATGAAGGTTTGTCTTACTGCGTAAGCGAGATTCTTCTCGCTGCATACGGCAGGTTTGTCTCACTGCGTAAGGCTGATTTGTCTCACTGCGTAAGGCAGATTTGTCTCGCTGCATGAGGCAGGTTTGTCTCACTCTGTAAGACAGGTTTGTGTTGCTGCGTAAGGCAGGTTTGTCTGCGTAAGGCAGGTTTGTCTGCATCAGGCAGGTTTGTCTCGCTGCGTAAGGCAGGTTTGTCTGCGTAAGGCAGGTTTGACTGCATCAGGCAGGTTTGTCTCGCTGCGTAAGTCAGTTTTGTCTCGCTGCGTAAGGCAGATTTGTCTCGCTGCATGAGGCAGGTTTGTCTCACTCTGTAAGACAGGTTTGTCTCGCTGCGTAAGGCAGGTTTGTCTCGCTGCGTAAAGCATTTTTGTCTGCGTAAGGCAGGTTTGTCTCACTGTGTAAGGCAGGTTTGTCTCACTGTGTAAGGCAGATTTGTCTCACTGTGTAAGGGAGGTTTGTATCACTATGTAAGGCAGGTTTGTCTCACCGTGTAAGGCAGGTTTGTCTCACTGTGTAAGTAAGATTTGTCTCACTGTGTAAGGCAGGTTTATCTCGCTTCGTAAAGCATTTTTGTCTGCGTAAGGCAGGTTTGTCTCACTGCGTAAGGCAGGTTTGTCTCACTGTGTCAGGCAGGTTTGTCTCACTGTGTAAGGCAGATTTGTCTCACTGTGTAAGGGAGGTTTGTATCACTGTGTAAGTCTGGTTCGTCTCACTGTGTAACGATGGTTCGTCTCACTGTGTAACGATGGTTAGTCTCACTGTGTAAGGCAGGTTTGTCTGCTTAAGTCAGGTTTGTCTCGCTGCGTAAGGCAGGTTTGTCTGCGTAAGGAAGTTTTGTCTCGCTGTGTAAGGCAGGTTTGTCTGTGTAAGGCAGGTTTGTCTCACTGTGTAAGGCAGGTTTGTCTCACTGTGTAAGACAGATTTGTCTCACTGTGTAAGGCAGGTTTGTCTCACTGCATAAGGCAGCTTTATCTCGCTGTGTAAAACATTTTTGTCTGCGTAAGGCAGGTTTGTGTCACTATTTAAGGCAGGTTTCTCTCGCTGTGTAAAGCATTTATGTCTGCGTAAGGAAGGTTTGTCTCTGTGTATTGCAGGTTTGTCTCGCTGCGTAAGGCAGGTTTGTCTCACGGCGTAAAGCATTTTTGTCTGCATTAGGCAGGTTTGTCTCAATGTGTAAGGAATGTTTGTCTCACTGTGTAAGGCAGGTTTGTCTCACTGTGTAAGGCAGGTTTGTCTTACTGTGTAATGCAGATTTGTCTCACTGTGTAAGGCAGGTTTGTCTCACTGTGTAAGGCAGGTTTGTCTCACTGCGTAATGCAAGTTTGTCTGCGTAAGTCAGGTTTGTCTCAATGTGTAAGAAAGGTTTGTCTCATTGTGTATGGCAGATTAGTCTCACTGTGTAAGGCAGGTTTGTCTCAATGCGTAAGGAAGGTTTGTCTCAATGCGTAAGGAAGATTTGTCTCATTGTGTAAGGCAGATGTGTCTCACTGTGTAAGGCAAGTTTGTCTCACTGTGTAAGGCAGCTTTGTCTCACTGCGTTACGCAGGTTTGTTTGTGTAAGACAGGTGTATCTCACTACGTAAGGCAGGTTTGTGTCACTGCTTATGCAGGTTTGTCTCACTGTGTAAGGCATGTTTGTCTCACTGTGTAAGGCATGTTTGTCTCACTGTGTAAGGCAGGTTTGTCTCACTGTGTAAGGCAGGTTTGTCTCACTGTGTAAGGTAGGTTTGTCCCACTGCGTAAGAAAGATTTGTCTCACTGCGTAAGGCTGATTTGTTTGTGTAAGGCAGAGTTGTCTCACTACGTAAGGCAGGTTTGTGTCACTGCTTAGGCTGGTTTGTCTCACTGTGTAAGGCAGGTTTGTCTCACTGTGTCATGCAGGTTTGTCTCACTGTGAAAGGCAAGTTTGTCTCACTGTGTAAGGCACGTTTGTCTCACTGTGTAAGGCAGGTTTCTCTCACTGTGTAAGGCAGGTTTGTCTCACTGTGTAAGGCAGGTTTGTCTCACTGTGTAAGGAAGAATTGTCTCCCTGTGTGAGGCAGGTTTGTCTCACTGCGTAAGGAAGATTTGTCTCACTGTGTAAGGCAGGTTTATCTCACTGTGTAAGGCAGGTTTGTCTCACTGTGTAAGGCATGTTTGTCTCCCTGTGTGAGGCAGGTTTGTCTCCCTGTGTGAGGCAGATTTGTCTCACTGTGTCATGCAGGTTTGTCTCATGTGTAAGGAAGGTTTGTCACACTGTGTAAGGAAGGTTTGACTCACTGTGTAAGGCAGGTTTGTCTGTGTAGGCAGCTTTATCCCACTGCATAAGGCAGGTTTCTCTGCGTAACGCAGGTTTGTCTCACTGCGTTACGCACATTTGTCTCACTGCATAAGGCATGTTTGTCTGCGTAAGGCAGGTTTGTCTCGCAGCGTAAGGCAAGTGTTTCTCACTTTGTAAGGCAGGATTGTCTGACTGCGTAAGGCAGGTTTGTCTCACTGTGTAAGGAATGTTTTTCTCACTCTGTAAGGCATGTTTGTCTCACTGTGTAAGGCAGGTTTGTAAAACTGTAAGGAAGGTTTGTCTCACTATGTAAGGCACGTTTGTCTCAATGTGTAAGGCAGGTTTGTCTCACTGTGTAAGGAACATTTGTCTCACTATTTAAGGCAGGTTTGTCTCACTGTGTAAGGCAGGTTTGTCTCGCAGTGTAAGGCAGGTTTGTCTCACTGTGTAAGGCAGGTTTGTCTCGCTGCGTAAAGCATTTTTGTCTGCGTAAGAAAGGTTTGTCTCACTGTGTAAGGCAGATTTGTCTCCCTGTGTAAGGCAGGTTTTTTTCGCTGCGTAAGGCAGGTTTGTCTCGCTGTGTAAAGCAATTTTGTCTGCGTAAGGCAGGTTTGTTTCACTGTGAAAGGCGGGTTTGTCTCACTGTGTAAGGCAGGTTTGTCTTACTGTGTAAGGAAGGTTTGTTTCACTGTGTAAGGATGGTTTGTCTCACTGCGTAAGGCAGGTTTGTCTGTGTACGTCACGTTTGTCTCAATGCGTAAGGATGGTTTGTCTCATTGTGTAAGGATGGTTTGTCTCACTGCGTAAGGCATGTTTGTCTGTGTAAGACGGATTTCTCTCACTGTCGAAGGCAGGTTTGTCTCACTGTGTAAGGAAGGTTTGTCTCACTGCCTAAGGCAAATTTGTCAGCGTATGGCAGGTTTGTCTCACTGTGTAAGGAAGTTTTGTCTGACTGCGAAAGGCAGGTTTGTCTGCATAAGGCAGGTTTGTCTCGTTGCTTAAGGAAGGTTTGTCTCACTTTGTAAGGCAGGTTTGTATCACTGTGTAAGGCAGGTTTGTCTCACTGTGTAAGGCAGGTTTGTCTGTGTAGACAGGTTTATCCCACTGCGTAAGGCAGGTTTCTCTGCGTAAGGCAGGTTTGTCTCACTGCGTTACGCACGTTTGTCTGACTGCATAAGGCATGTTTGTCTTCGTAAGGCAGGTTTGTCTTGCTGCGTAAGGCAGGTTTATCTCACTGTGTAAGGAATCTTTGTCTCACTGTGTAAGGAATCTTTGTCTCACTATGTAAGGCATGTTTTTCTCACTGTGTTAGGAAGGTTTGTCTCAGTGTGTAAGGCAGGTTTGTCTCACTGCGTAAGGAAGATTTGTCTCACTGTGTAAGGCATGTTTGTCTCACTGTGTAAGGCAGGTTTGTCTGACTGTGTAAGGCAGGTTTGTCTGACTGTGTAAGGCAGGTTTGTCTCACTGCGTAAGGCAGGTTTGTCTCACTGTGTAAGGCAGGTTTGTCTCACTGTGTAAGGCAGGTTTGTCTCACTGTGTAAGGCAGGTTTGTCTCACTGTGTAAGGCAGTTTTGTCTCACTGTGTAAGGCAGTTTTGTCTCACTGTGTAAGGATGGTTTGTCTCACCGCGTAAGGCAGCTTTGTCAGTGTAAGGCTGGTTTGTCTCGTTGCTTAGGGCAGGTTTGTCTCGTTGCGTGTAGCATTTTTATTCTGCATAAGGCAGATTTGTCTCAATGTGTAAGGAAGGTTTGTTTCACTGTGTAAGGCAGGTTTGTCTCGCTGCTTAAGGAATTTTTGTCTGCGTAAGGCAGGGTTGTCTCACTGTGTAAGGACTGTTTGTCTCATTGTGTAAGGCAGGTTTGTCTCACTGTGTAAGGCAGGTTTGTCTCACTGTGTAAGGCAGGTTTGTCTCACTGTGTAAGGAAGGTTTATTTTACTGTGTAAGGCAGGTTTGTCTCACTGTGTAAGGCAGGTTTGTAAAACTGTGTAAGGAAGGTTTGTCTCACTATGTAAGGCAGGTTTGTCTCAATGTGTAAGGCCGGTTTGTCTCACTGTGTAAGGAATCTTTGTCTCACTGCGTAAGGCAGGTTTGTCTCTCTGTGTAAGGCAGGTTTGTCTCACTGTGTAAGGAACATTTGTCTCACTATGTAAGGCAGGTTTGTCTCACTGTGTAAGGCAGGTTTGTCTCGCAGTGTAAGGCAGGTTTGTCTCACTGTGTAAGGCAGGTTTGTCTCGCTGCGTAAAGCATTTTTGTCTGCGTATGAAAGGATTGTCTCACTGTGTTAGGCAGGTTTGTCTCACTGTGTAAGGAAGATTTGTCTCCCTGTGTGAGGCAGGTTTGTCTCACTGCGTAAGGCAGATTTGTCTCACTGTGTAAGGCAGGTTTGTCTCACTGTGTAAGGCAGGTTTGTCTCACTGTGTAAGGCATGTTTGTCTCCCTGTGTGAGGCAGGTTTGTCTCCCTGTGTGAGGCAGGTTTGTCTCACTGTGTCATGAAGGTTTGTCTCATGTGTAAGGAAGGTTTGTCACATTGTGTAAGGAAGGTTTGACTCACAGAGTAAGGCAGGTTTGTCTGTGTAGGCAGCTTTATCCCACTGCATAAGGCAGGTTTCTCTGCGTAACGCAGGTTTGTCTCACTGCGTTACGCACGTTTGTCTCACTGCATAAGGCATGTTTGTCTGCGTAAGGCAGGTTTGTCTCGCAGCCTAAGGCAAGTGTTTCTCACTTTGTAAGGCAGGATTGTCTGACTGCGTAAGGCAGGTTTGTCTCACTGTGTCAGGAATGTTTTTCTCACTATGTAAGGCATGTTTGTCTCACTGTGTAAGGCAGGTTTGTAAAACTGTGTAAGGAAGGTTTGTCTCACTATGTAAGGCAGGTTTGTCTCAATGTGTAAAGCAGGTTTGTCTCACTGTGTAAGGAATCTTTGTCTCACTGCGTAAGGCAGGTTTGTCTCTCTGTGTAAGGCAGGTTTGTCTCACTGTGTAAGGAACATTTGTCTCACTATGTAAGGCAGGTTTGTCTCACTGTGTAAGGCAGGTTTGTCTCGCAGTGTAAGGCAGGTTTGTCTCACTGTGTAAGGCAGGTTTGTCTCGCTGCGTAAAGCATTTTTGTCTGCGTAAGAAAGGTTTGTCTCACTGTGTAAGGCAGATTTGTCTCCCTGTGTAAGGCAGGTTTTTTTCGCTGCGTAAGGCAGGTTTGTCTCGCTGGGTAAAGCAATTTTGTCTGCGTAAGGCAGGTTTGTTTCACTGTGAAAGGCGGATTTGTCTCACTGTGTAAGGCAGGTTTGTCTTACTGTGTAAGGAAGGTTTGTTTCACTGTGTAAGGATGGTTTGTCTCACTGCGTAAGGCAGGTTTGTCTGTACGTCAGGTTTGTCTCAATGCGTAAGGAAGGTTTGTCTCATTGTGTAAGGATGGTTTGTCTCACTGCGTAAGGAATGTTTGTCTGTGTAAGACAGATTTCTCTCACTGTCGAAGGCAGGTTTGTCTCATTGTGTAAGGAAGGTTTGTCTCACTGTGTAAGGAAGGTTTGTCTCACTGCCTAAGGCAAATTTGTCTGCGTATGGCAGGTTTGTCTCACTGTGTAAGGAAGTTTTGTCTGACTGCGTAAGGCAGGTTTGTCTACATAAGGCAGGTTTGTCTCGTTGCTTAAGGAAGGTTTGTCTCACTTTGTAAGGCAGGTTTGTATCACTGTGTAAGGCAGGTTTGTCTCACTGTGTAAGGCAGGTTTGTCTGTGTAGGCAGCTTTATCCCACTGCGTAAGGCAGGTTTCTCTGCGTAAGGCAGGTTTGTCTCACTGCGTTACGCACGTTTGTCTGACTGCATAAGGCATGTTTGTCTTCGTAAGGCAGGTTTGTCTCGCTGCGTAAGGCAGGTTTGTCTCACTGTGTACGGAATCTTTGTCTCACTGTGTAAGGAATCTTTGTCTCACTATGTAAGGCATGTTTTTCTCACTGTGTTAGTAAGGTTTGTCTCAGTGTGTAAGGCAGGTTTGTCTCACTGCGTAAGGAAGATTTGTCTCACTGTGTAAGGCATGTTTGTCTCACTGTGTAAGGCAGGTTTGTCTGACTGTGTAAGGCAGGTTTGTCTGACTATGTGAGGCAGGTTTGTCTCACTGCGTAAGGCAGGTTTGTCTCACTGTGTAAGGCAGGTTTGTCTCACTGTGTAAGGCAGGTTTGTCTCACTGTGTAAGGCAGGTTTGTCTGACTGTGTAAGGCAGGTTTGTCTGACTATGTAAGGCAGGTTTGTCTCACTGCGTAAGAAAGGTTTGTCTCACTGTGTAAGGCAGATTTGTCTCCCTGTGTAAGGCAGGTTTTTTTCGCTGCGTAAGGCAGGTTTGTCTCGCTGGGTAAAGCAATTTTGTCTGCGTAAGGCAGGTTTGTTTCACTGTGAAAGGCGGGTTTGTCTCACTGTGTAAGGCAGGTTTGTCTTACTGTGTAAGGAAGGTTTGTTTCACTGTGTAAGGATGGTTTGTCTCACTGCGTAAGGCAGGTTTGTCTGTACGTCAGGTTTGTCTCAATGCGTAAGGAAGGTTTGTCTCATTGTGTAAGGATGGTTTGTCTCACTGCGTAAGGCATGTTTGTCTGTGTAAGACAGATTTCTCTCACTGTCGAAGGCAGGATTGTCTCATTGTGTAAGGAAGGTTTGTCTCACTGTGTAAGGAAGGTTTGTCTCACTGCCTAAGGCAAATTTGTCTGCGTATGGCAGGTTTGTCTCACTGTGTAAGGAAGTTTTGTCTGACTGCGTAAGGCAGGTTTGTCTACATAAGGCAGGTTTGTCTCGTTGCTTAAGGAAGGTTTGTCTCACTTTGTAAGGCAGGTTTGTATCACTGTGTAAGGCAGGTTTGTCTCACTGTGTAAGGCAGGTTTGTCTGTGTAGGCAGGTTTATCCCACTGCGTAAGGCAGGTTTCTCTGCGTAAGGCAGGTTTGTCTCACTGCGTTACGCACGTTTGTCTGACTGCATAAGGCATGTTTGTCTTCGTAAGGCAGGTTTGTCTCGCTGCGTAAGGCAGGTTTGTCTCACTGTGTAAGGAATCTTTGTCTCACTGTGTAAGGAATCTTTGTCTCACTATGTAAGGCATGTTTTTCTCACTGTGTTAGGAAGGTTTGTCTCAGTGTGTAAGGCAGTTTTGTCTCACTGTGTAAGGCATGTTTGTCTCACTGTGTAAGGCAGGTTTGTCTCACTGTGTAAGGCAGGTTTGTCTGACTATGTAAGGCAGGTTTGTCTCACTGCGTAAGGCAGGTTTGTCTCACTGTGTAAGGCAGGTTTGTCTCACTGTGTAAGGCAGGTTTGTCTCACTGTGTAAGGCATGTTTGTCTCACTGTGTAAGGCAGTTTTGTCTCACTGTGTAAGGATGGTTTGTCTCACCGCGTAAGGCAGGTTTGTCAGTGTAAGGCTGGTTTGTCTCGTTGCTTAGGGCAGGTTTGTCTCGTTGCGTATAGCATTTTTATTCTGCATAAGGCAGATTTGTCTCAATGTGTAAGGAAGGTTTGTTTCACTGTGTAAGGCAGGTTTGTCTCGCTGCTTAAGGAATTTTTGTCTGCGTAAGGCAGGGTTGTCTCACTGTGTAAGGACTGTTTGTCTCATTGTGTAAGGCAGGTTTGTCTCACTGTGTAAGGCAGATTTGTCTCACGGCGTTACGCAGGTTTGTCTCACTGCGTAAGGCAGGTTTGTCTCGCTGCGTAAGGCAGGTTTGTCTCGCTGCGTAAGGCAGGTTTGTCTCACCGCGTAAGGCAGCTTTGTCTCACTGTGTAGTGCAGGTTTGTCTCACTGCGTAAGAAAGGTTTGTCTCACTGCGTAAGGCAGATTTGTTTCTGTAAGGCAGGTGTGTCTCACTACGAAAGGCAGGTTTGTGTCACTGCTTAGGCAGGTTTGTCTCATTGTGTAAGGCAGGTGTGTCTCACTGTGTAAGGCAGGTTTGTCTCACTGTGTAAGGCAGGTTTGTCTCACTGTGTAAGGCAGGTTTGTCTCACTGTGTAAGGCAGGTTTGTCTCACTGTGTAAGGCAGTTTTATCTCACTGTGTAAGGAAGGTTTGTCTCACTGTGTAAGGCAGTTTTGTCTCACTGTGTAATGCAGGTTTGTCTCAGTTTGTAAAAAAGGTTTGTCTCACTGCGTAAGACTGATTTGTCTCGCTGCGTAAAGCATTTTTGTCTGCGTAAGGCAGGTTTGTCTCACTGTGTAAGGCAGGTTTGTCTCGCTGCGTAAAGCATTTTTTTCTGTGGAAGGAAGGTATGTCTCACTGTGTAAGGCAGGTTTGTCTCACTGTGTAAGGAAGGTTTGTCTCACTGTGTAAGGCAGGTTTGTCTCACTGTGTAAGGCAGGTTTGTCTCACTGTGTAAGGCAGGTTTGTCTCACTGTGTAAGGCAGGTTTGTCTCACTGTGTAAGGCAGATTTGTCTCACTGTGTAAGGCAGGTTTGTCTTGCTGCGTAAGGCAGGTTTGTCTCACTGTGTAAGGTAGGTTTGTCTCACTGTGTAAGGCAGGTATGTCTGGGTGAGGCAGGTTTGTCTCGCTGCGTAAGGCAGGTATGTCTGGGTGAGGCAGGTTTGTCTCGCTGCGTAAGGCAGGTTTGTCTAGCTGAGAAAAACATTTTTGTCTGTGTAAGGCAGGTTTGTCTCACTGTGTAAGGCAGGTTTGTCTCACTGTGTAAGGCAGGTTTGTCTCACTGTGTAAGGCAGGTTTGTCTCACTGTGTAAGGCAGGTTTGTCTCACTGTGTAATGCAGGTTTGTCTCGCTGCGTAAAGCATTTTTGTCTGCATAAGGCAGGTTTGTCTCACTGTGTAAGGAGGGTTTATCTCACTGTGTAAGTCAGGTTTGTCACACGGTGTAAGGCAGGTTTGTCTGTGTAAGGCAGGTTTGTCCCAATGTGTAAGGAAGATTTTTCTCATTGTGTAAGGATGGTTTGTCTCACTGTGTAAGGCAGGTTTGTCTCACTGTGTAAGGCAGGTTTGTCTCACTGTGTAATGCAGGTTTGTCTCGCTGCGTAAAGCATTTTTGTCTGCATAAGGCAGGTTTGTCTCACTGTGTAAGGAGGGTTTATCTCACTGTGTAAGTCAGGTTTGTCACACGGTGTAAGGCAGGTTTGTCTGTGTAAGGCAGGTTTGTCCCAATGTGTAAGGAAGATTTTTCTCATTGTGTAAGGATGGTTTGTCTCACTGTGTAAGGCTGGTTTGTCTCACTGTGTAATGCAGGTTTGTCTCATATTTAAGGAAGGTTTGATTCACTATCTGAGTAAGGTTTGTCTCACTGTGTAAGGCAGGTTTGCCTCACTGTGTAAGGCAGGTTTGTCTCACTGTGTAAGGCTGGTTTGTCTCTCGGTGTAAGGCAGGTTTGTCTCACTGTGTAAGGCAGTTTTGTCAAGCTGTGTCAAGGTTTGTCTCACTGTGTAAGGCAGGTTTGTCTCACTATGTAAGGCAGGTTTGTCTCAATGTGTAAGGCCGGTTTGTCTCACTGTGTAAGGAATCTTTGTCTCACTGCGTAAGGCAGGTTTGTCTCACTGTGTAAGGCAGGTTTGTCTCACTGTGTAAGGAACATTTGTCTCACTATGTAAGGCAGGTTTGTCTCACTGTGTAAGGCAGGTTTGTCTCGCAGTGTAAGGCAGGTTTGTCTCACTGTGTAAGGCAGGTTTGTCTCGCTGCGTAAAGCATTTTTGTCTGCGTATGAAAGGATTGTCTCACTGTGTTAGGCAGGTTTGTCTCACTGTGTAAGGAAGATTTGTCTCCCTGTGTGAGGCAGGTTTGTCTCACTGCGTAAGGCAGATTTGTCTCACTGTGTAAGGCAGGTTTGTCTCACTGTGTAAGGCAGGTTTGTCTCACTGTGTAAGGCATGTTTGTCTCCCTGTGTGAGGCAGGTTTGTCTCCCTGTGTGAGGCAGGTTTGTCTCACTGTGTCATGAAGGTTTGTCTCATGTGTAAGGAAGGTTTGTCACATTGTGTAAGGAAGGTTTGACTCACAGAGTAAGGCAGGTTTGTCTGTGTAGGCAGCTTTATCCCACTGCATAAGGCAGGTTTCTCTGCGTAACGCAGGTTTGTCTCACTGCGTTACGCACGTTTGTCTCACTGCATAAGGCATGTTTGTCTGCGTAAGGCAGGTTTGTCTCGCAGCCTAAGGCAAGTGTTTCTCACTTTGTAAGGCAGGATTGTCTGACTGCGTAAGGCAGGTTTGTCTCACTGTGTCAGGAATGTTTTTCTCACTATGTAAGGCATGTTTGTCTCACTGTGTAAGGCAGATTTGTAAAACTGTGTAAGGAAGGTTTGTCTCACTATGTAAGGCAGGTTTGTCTCAATGTGTAAAGCAGGTTTGTCTCACTGTGTAAGGAATCTTTGTCTCACTGCGTAAGGCAGGTTTGTCTCTCTGTGTAAGGCAGGTTTGTCTCACTGTGTAAGGAACATTTGTCTCACTATGTAAGGCAGGTTTGTCTCACTGTGTAAGGCAGGTTTGTCTCGCAGTGTAAGGCAGGTTTGTCTCACTGTGTAAGGCAGGTTTGTCTCGCTGCGTAAAGCATTTTTGTCTGCGTAAGAAAGGTTTGTCTCACTGTGTAAGGCAGATTTGTCTCCCTGTGTAAGGCAGGTTTTTTTCGCTGCGTAAGGCAGGTTTGTCTCGCTGGGTAAAGCAATTTTGTCTGCGTAAGGCAGGTTTGTTTCACTGTGAAAGGCGGATTTGTCTCACTGTGTAAGGCAGGTTTGTCTTACTGTGTAAGGAAGGTTTGTTTCACTGTGTAAGGATGGTTTGTCTCACTGCGTAAGGCAGGTTTGTCTGTACGTCAGGTTTGTCTCAATGCGTAAGGCAGGTTTGTCTCATTGTGTAAGGAAGGTTTGTCTCACTGTGTAAGGAAGGTTTGTCTCACTGCCTAAGGCAAATTTGTCTGCGTATGGCAGGTTTGTCTCACTGTGTAAGGAAGTTTTGTCTGACTGCGTAAGGCAGGTTTGTCTACATAAGGCAGGTTTGTCTCGTTGCTTAAGGAAGGTTTGTCTCACTTTGTAAGGCAGGTTTGTATCACTGTGTAAGGCAGGTTTGTCTCACTGTGTAAGGCAGGTTTGTCTGTGTAGGCAGCTTTATCCCACTGCGTAAGGCAGGTTTCTCTGCGTAAGGCAGGTTTGTCTCACTGCGTTACGCACGTTTGTCTGACTGCATAAGGCATGTTTGTCTTCGTAAGGCAGGTTTGTCTCGCTGCGTAAGGCAGGTTTGTCTCACTGTGTACGGAATCTTTGTCTCACTGTGTAAGGAATCTTTGTCTCACTATGTAAGGCATGTTTTTCTCACTGTGTTAGTAAGGTTTGTCTCAGTGTGTAAGGCAGGTTTGTCTCACTGCGTAAGGAAGATTTGTCTCACTGTGTAAGGCATGTTTGTCTCACTGTGTAAGGCAGGTTTGTCTGACTGTGTAAGGCAGGTTTGTCTGACTATGTGAGGCAGGTTTGTCTCACTGCGTAAGGCAGGTTTGTCTCACTGTGTAAGGCAGGTTTGTCTCACTGTGTAAGGCAGGTTTGTCTCACTGTGTAAGGCAGGTTTGTCTGACTGTGTAAGGCAGGTTTGTCTGACTATGTAAGGCAGGTTTGTCTCACTGCGTAAGAAAGGTTTGTCTCACTGTGTAAGGCAGATTTGTCTCCCTGTGTAAGGCAGGTTTTTTTCGCTGCGTAAGGCAGGTTTGTCTCGCTGGGTAAAGCAATTTTGTCTGCGTAAGGCAGGTTTGTTTCACTGTGAAAGGCGGGTTTGTCTCACTGTGTAAGGCAGGTTTGTCTTACTGTGTAAGGAAGGTTTGTTTCACTGTGTAAGGATGGTTTGTCTCACTGCGTAAGGCAGGTTTGTCTGTACGTCAGGTTTGTCTCAATGCGTAAGGAAGGTTTGTCTCATTGTGTAAGGATGGTTTGTCTCACTGCGTAAGGCATGTTTGTCTGTGTAAGACAGATTTCTCTCACTGTCGAAGGCAGGATTGTCTCATTGTGTAAGGAAGGTTTGTCTCACTGTGTAAGGAAGGTTTGTCTCACTGCCTAAGGCAAATTTGTCTGCGTATGGCAGGTTTGTCTCACTGTGTAAGGAAGTTTTGTCTGACTGCGTAAGGCAGGTTTGTCTACATAAGGCAGGTTTGTCTCGTTGCTTAAGGAAGGTTTGTCTCACTTTGTAAGGCAGGTTTGTATCACTGTGTAAGGCAAATTTGTCTGCGTATGGCAGGTTTGTCTCACTGTGTAAGGAAGTTTTGTCTGACTGCGTAAGGCAGGTTTGTCTACATAAGGCAGGTTTGTCTCGTTGCATAAGGAAGGTTTGTCTCACTTTGTAAGGCAGGTTTGTATCACTGTGTAAGGCAGGTTTGTCTCACTGTGTAAGGCAGGTTTGTCTGTGTAGGCAGCTTTATCCCACTGCGTAAGGCAGGTTTCTCTGCGTAAGGCAGGTTTGTCTCACTGCGTTACGCACGTTTGTCTGACTGCATAAGGCATGTTTGTCTTCGTAAGGCAGGTTTGTCTCGCTGCGTAAGGCAGGTTTGTCTCACTGTGTAAGGAATCTTTGTCTCACTGTGTAAGGAATCTTTGTCTCACTATGTAAGGCATGTTTTTCTCACTGTGTTAGGAAGGTTTGTCTCAGTGTGTAAGGCAGTTTTGTCTCACTGTGTAAGGCATGTTTGTCTCACTGTGTAAGGCAGGTTTGTCTCACTGTGTAAGGCAGGTTTGTCTGACTATGTAAGGCAGGTTTGTCTCACTGCGTAAGGCAGGTTTGTCTCACTGTGTAAGGCAGGTTTGTCTCACTGTGTAAGGCAGGTTTGTCTCACTGTGTAAGGCATGTTTGTCTCACTGTGTAAGGCAGTTTTGTCTCACTGTGTAAGGATGGTTTGTCTCACCGCGTAAGGCAGGTTTGTCAGTGTAAGGCTGGTTTGTCTCGTTGCTTAGGGCAGGTTTGTCTCGTTGCGTATAGCATTTTTATTCTGCATAAGGCAGATTTGTCTCAATGTGTAAGGAAGGTTTGTTTCACTGTGTAAGGCAGGTTTGTCTCGCTGCTTAAGGAATTTTTGTCTGCGTAAGGCAGGGTTGTCTCACTGTGTAAGGACTGTTTGTCTCATTGTGTAAGGCAGGTTTGTCTCACTGTGTAAGGCAGATTTGTCTCACGGCGTTACGCAGGTTTGTCTCACTGCGTAAGGCAGGTTTGTCTCGCTGCGTAAGGCAGGTTTGTCTCGCTGCGTAAGGCAGGTTTGTCTCACCGCGTAAGGCAGCTTTGTCTCACTGTGTAGTGCAGGTTTGTCTCACTGCGTAAGAAAGGTTTGTCTCACTGCGTAAGGCAGATTTGTTTCTGTAAGGCAGGTGTGTCTCACTACGAAAGGCAGGTTTGTGTCACTGCTTAGGCAGGTTTGTCTCATTGTGTAAGGCAGGTGTGTCTCACTGTGTAAGGCAGGTTTGTCTCACTGTGTAAGGCAGGTTTGTCTCACTGTGTAAGGCAGGTTTGTCTCACTGTGTAAGGCAGGTTTGTCTCACTGTGTAAGGCAGTTTTATCTCACTGTGTAAGGAAGGTTTGTCTCACTGTGTAAGGCAGTTTTGTCTCACTGTGTAATGCAGGTTTGTCTCAGTTTGTAAAAAAGGTTTGTCTCACTGCGTAAGACTGATTTGTCTCGCTGCGTAAAGCATTTTTGTCTGCGTAAGGCAGGTTTGTCTCACTGTGTAAGGCAGGTTTGTCTCGCTGCGTAAAGCATTTTTTTCTGTGGAAGGAAGGTATGTCTCACTGTGTAAGGCAGGTTTGTCTCACTGTGTAAGGAAGGTTTGTCTCACTGTGTAAGGCAGGTTTGTCTCACTGTGTAAGGCAGGTTTGTCTCACTGTGTAAGGCAGGTTTGTCTCACTGTGTAAGGCAGGTTTGTCTCACTGTGTAAGGCAGATTTGTCTCACTGTGTAAGGCAGGTTTGTCTTGCTGCGTAAGGCAGGTTTGTCTCACTGTGTAAGGTAGGTTTGTCTCACTGTGTAAGGCAGGTATGTCTGGGTGAGGCAGGTTTGTCTCGCTGCGTAAGGCAGGTATGTCTGGGTGAGGCAGGTTTGTCTCGCTGCGTAAGGCAGGTTTGTCTAGCTGAGTAAAACATTTTTGTCTGTGTAAGGCAGGTTTGTCTCACTGTGTAAGGCAGGTTTGTCTCACTGTGTAAGGCAGGTTTGTCTCACTGTGTAATGCAGGTTTGTCTCGCTGCGTAAAGCATTTTTGTCTGCATAAGGCAGGTTTGTCTCACTGTGTAAGGAGGGTTTATCTCACTGTGTAAGTCAGGTTTGTCACACGGTGTAAGGCAGGTTTGTCTGTGTAAGGCAGGTTTGTCCCAATGTGTAAGGAAGATTTTTCTCATTGTGTAAGGATGGTTTGTCTCACTGTGTAAGGCTGGTTTGTCTCACTGTGTAATGCAGGTTTGTCTCATATTTAAGGAAGGTTTGATTCACTATCTGAGTAAGGTTTGTCTCACTGTGTAAGGCAGGTTTGCCTCACTGTGTAAGGCAGGTTTGTCTCACTGTGTAAGGCTGGTTTGTCTCTCGGTGTAAGGCAGGTTTGTCTCACTGTGTAAGGCAGTTTTGTCAAGCTGTGTCAAGGTTTGTCTCACTGTGTAAGGCAGGTTTGTCTCACTGTGTCAAGAAGGTTTGAATCACTGTGTAAGGCAGGTTTGTCTGTGTAGGCAGTTTTATCTCACTGCTTTACGCTGGTTTGTCTCACTGCGTAAGGCATATTTGTCTGGGTTAGGCAGGTTTGTCTCGCCGCGTAAGGCAGCTTTTTCTCACTGTGTAAGGCAGGTTTGCCTCACTGTGTAAGGCAGGTGTGTCTCACTGTGTACAGAAGGTTTGTCTGACTGTGTAAGGCAGGTTTGTCTGACTATGTAAGGCAGGTTTGTCTCACTGTGTAAGGCATGTTTGTCTCACTGTGTAAGGCAGATTTGTCTCCCTGTGTAAGGCAGGTTTTTTTCGCTGCGTAAGGCAGGTTTGTCTCGCTGGGTAAAGCAATTTTGTCTGCGTAAGGCAGGTTTGTTTCACTGTGAAAGGCGGGTTTGTCTCACTGTGTAAGGCAGGTTTGTCTTACTGTGTAAGGAAGGTTTGTTTCACTGTGTAAGGATGGTTTGTCTCACTGCGTAAGGCAGGTTTGTCTGTACGTCAGGTTTGTCTCAATGTGTAAGGAAGGTTTGTCTCATTGTGTAAGGATGGTTTGTCTCACTGCGTAAGGCATGTTTGTCTGTGTAAGACAGATTTCTCTCACTGTCGAAGGCAGGTTTGTCTCATTGTGTAAGGAAGGTTTGTCTCACTGTGTAAGGAAGGTTTGTCTCACTGCCTAAGGCAAATTTGTCTGCGTATGGCAGGTTTGTCTCACTGTGTAAGGAAGTTTTGTCTGACTGCGTAAGGCAGGTTTGTCTACATAAGGCAGGTTTGTCTACATAAGGCAGGTTTGTCTCGTTGCTTAAGGAAGGTTTGTCTCACTTTGTAAAGCAGGTTTGTATCACTGTGTAAGGCAGGTTTGTCTCACTGTGTAAGGCAGGTTTGTCTGTGTAGGCAGCTTTATCCCACTGCGTAAGGCAGGTTTCTCTGCGTAAGGCAGGTTTGTCTCACTGCGTTACTCACGTTTGTCTGACTGCATAAGGCATGTTTGTCTTCGTAAGGCAGGTTTGTCTCGCTGTGTAAGGCAGGTTTGTCTCACTGTGTAAGGAATCTTTGTCTCACTGTGTAAGGAATCTTTGTCTCACTATGTAAGGCATGTTTTTCTCACTGTGTTAGGAAGGTTTGTCTCAGTGTGTAAGGCAGTTTTGTCTCACTGTGTAAGGCATGTTTGTCTCACTGTGTAAGGCAGGTTTGTCTCACTGTGTAAGGCAGGTTTGTCTGACTATGTAAGGCAGGTTTGTCTCACTGCGTAAGGCAGGTTTGTCTCACTGTGTAAGGCAGGTTTGTCTCACTGTGTAAGGCAGGTTTGTCTCACTGTGTAAGGCATGTTTGTCTCACTGTGTAAGGCATGTTTGTCTCACTGTGTAAGGCATGTTTGTCTCACTGTGTAAGGCAGTTTTGTCTCACTGTGTAAGGATGGTTTGTCTCACCGCGTAAGGCAGGTTTGTCAGTGTAAGGCTGGTTTGTCTCGTTGCTTAGGGCAGGTTTGTCTCGTTGCGTATAGCATTTTTATTCTGCATAAGGCAGATTTGTCTCACTGTGTAAGGAAGGTTTGTTTCACTGTGTAAGGCAGGTTTGTCTCGCTGCTAAAGGAATTTTTGTCTGCGTAAGGCAGGGTTGTCTCACTGTGTAAGGCAGGTTTGTCTCACTGTGTAAGGAAGGTTTATTTTACTGTGTAAGGCAGGTTTGTCTCACTGTGTAAGGCAGGTTTGTCTCACTGTGTAAGGCAGGTTTGTCTCACTGTGTAAGGCATGTTTGTCTCCCTGTGTGAGGCAGGTTTGTCTCCCTGTGTGAGGCAGGTTTGTCTCACTGTGTCATGCAGGTTTGTCTCATGTGTAAGGAAGGTTTGTCACAGTGTGTAAGGAAGGTTTGACTCACTGTGTAAGGCAGGTTTGTCTGTGTAGGCAGCTTTATCCCACTGCATAAGGCAGGTTTCTCTGCGTAACGCAGGTTTGTCTCACTGCGTTACGCACGTTTGTCTCACTGCATAAGGCATGTTTGTCTGCGTAAGGCAGGTTTGTCTCGCAGCGTAAGGCAAGTGTTTCTCACTTTGTAAGGCAGGATTGTCTGACTGCGTAAGGCAGGTTTGTCTCACTGTGTCAGGAATGTTTTTCTCACTATGTAAGGCATGTTTGTCTCACTGTGTAAGGCAGATTTGTAAACTGTGTAAGGAAGGTTTGTCTCACTATGTAAGGCAGGTTTGTCTCAATGTGTAAGGCAGGTTTGTCTCACTGTGTAAGGAATCTTTGTCTCACTGCGTAAGGCAGGTTTGTCTCTCTGTGTAAGGCAGGTTTGTCTCACTGTGTAAGGAACATTTGTCTCACTATGTAAGGCAGGTTTGTCTCACAGTGTAAGGCAGGTTTGTCTCACTGTGTAAGGCAGGTTTGTCTCGCTGCGTAAAGCATTTTTGTCTGCGTAAGAAAGGTTTGTCTCACTGTGTAAGGCAGATTTGTCTCCCTGTGTAAGGCAGGTTTTTTTCGCTGCGTAAGGCAGGTTTGTCTCGCTGGGTAAAGCAATTTGTCTGCGTAAGGCAGGTTTGTTTCACTGTGAAAGGCGGGTTTGTCTCACTGTGTAAGGCAGGTTTGTCTTACTGTGTAAGGAAGGTTTGTTCCACCGTGTAAGGATGGTTTGTCTCACTGCGTAAGGCAGGTTTGTCTGTGTACGTCAGGTTTGTCTCAATGCGTAAGGAAGGTTTGTCTCATTGTGTAAGGATGGTTTGTCTCACTGCGTAAGGCATGTTTGTCTGTGTAAGACAGATTTCTCTCACTGTCGAAGGCAGGTTTGTCTCATTGTGTAAGGAAGGTTTGTCTCACTGTGTAAGGAAGGTTTGTCTCACTGCCTAAGGCAAATTTGTCTGCGTATGGCAGGTTTGTCTCACTGTGTAAGGAAGTTTTGTCTGACTGCGTAAGGCAGGTTTGTCTGCATAAGGCAGGTTTGTCTCGTTGCTTAAAGAAGGTTTGTCTCACTTTGTAAGGCAGGTTTGAATCACTGTGTAAGGCAGGTTTGTCTCACTGTGTAAGGCAGGTTTGTCTGTGTAGGCAGGTTTATCTCACTGCGTAAGGCAGGTTTCTCTGCGTAAGGCAGGTTTGTCTCACTGCGTTACGCACGTTTGTCTGACTGCATAAGGCATGTTTGTCTTCGTAAGGCAGGTTTGTCTCGCTGCGTAAGGCAGGTTTGTCTCACTGCGTAAGGCAGATTTGTTTGTGTAAGGCAGGTGTGTCTCACTACGAAAGGCAGGTTTGTGTCACTGCTTAGGCAGGTTTGTCTCATTGTGTAAGGCAGGTGTGTCTCACTGTGTAAGGCAGGTTTGTCTCACTGTGTCAGGCAGGTTTGTCTCACTGTGTAAGGCAGGTTTGTCTCACTGTGTAAGGCAGGTTTGTCTCACTGTGTAATGCAGGTTTGTCTCAGTGTGTAAAAAAGGTTTGTCTCACTGCGTAAGGCTGATTTGTCTCGCTGCGTAAAGCATTTTTGTCTGCGTAAGGCAGGTTTGTCTCACTGTGTAAGGCAGGTTTGTCTCGCTGCGTAAGGATGGTTTGTCTCACCGCGTAAGGCAGGTTTGTCAGTGTAAGGCTGGTTTGTCTCGTTGCTTAGGGCAGGATTGTCTCGTTGCGTATAGCATTTTTATTCTGCATAAGGCAGATTTGTCTCAATGTGTAAGGAAGGTTTGTTTCACTGTGTAAGGCAGGTTTGTCTCGCTGCTAAAGGAATTTTTGTCAGCGTAAGGCAGGGTTGTCTCACTGTGTAAGGCAGGTTTGTCTCACTGTGTAAGGAAGGTTTATTTTACTGTGTAAGGCAGGTTTGTCTCACTGTGTAAGGCAGGTTTGTCTCACTGTGTAAGGCAGGTTTGTCTCACTGTGTAAGGCAGGTTTGTCTCACTGTGTAAGGCATGTTTGTCTCCCTGTGTGAGGCAGGTTTGTCTCACTGTGTCATGCAGGTTTGTCTCATGTGTAAGGAAGGTTTGTCACAGTGTGTAAGGCAGGTTTGTCTCACTGTGTAAGGCAGGTTTGTCTCACTGTGTAAGGCAGGTTTGTCTCACTGTGTAAGGCAGTTTTATCTCACTGTGTAAGGCAGGTTTGTCTCACTGTGTAAGGCAGGTTTGTCTCACTGTGTAAGGCAGGTTTGTCTGTGTAGGCAGGTTTATCCCACTGCGTAAGGCAGGTTTCTCTGCGTAAGGCAGGTTTGTCTCACTGCGTTACGCACGTTTGTCGGACTGCATAAGGCATGTTTGTCTTCGTAAGGCAGGTTTGTCTCGCTGCGTAAGGCAGGTTTGTCTCACTGTGTAAGGAATCTTTGTCTCACTGTGTAAGGAATCTTTGTCTCACTCTGTAAGGCATGTTTTTCTCACTGTGTTAGGAAGGTTTGTCTCAGTGTGTAAGGCAGTTTTGTCTCACTGTGTAAGGCATGTTTGTCTCACTGTGTAAGGCAGGTTTGTCTCACTGTGTAAGGCAGGTTTGTCTGACTATGTAAGGCAGGTTTGTCTCACTGCGTAAGGCAGGTTTGTCTCACTGTGTAATGCAGGTTTGTCTCACTGTGTAAGGCAGGTTTGTCTCACTGTGTAAGGCATGTTTGTCTCATTGTGTAAGGCAGTTTTGTCTCACTGTGTAAGGATGGTTTGTCTCACCGCGTAAGGCAGGTTTGTCAGTGTAAGGCTGGTTTGTCTCGTTGCTTAGGGCAGGTTTGTCTCGTTGCGTATAGCATTTTTATTCTGCATAAGGCAGATTTGTCTCAATGTGTAAGGAAGGTTTGTTTCACTTTGTAAGGCAGGTTTGTCTCGCTGCTTAAGGAATTTTTGTCTGCGTAAGGCAGGGTTGTCTCACTGTGTAAGGACTGTTTGTCTCATTGTGTAAGGCAGGTTTGTCTCACTGTGTAAGGCAGATTTGTCTCACGGCGTTACGCAGGTTTGTCTCACTGCGTAAGGCAGGTTTGTCTCGCTGCGTAAGGCAGGTTTGTCTCGCTGCGTAAGGCAGGTTTGTCTCACCGCGTAAGGCAGCTTTGTCTCACTGTGTAGTGCAGGTTTGTCTCACTGCGTAAGAAAGGTTTGTCTCACTGCGTAAGGCAGATTTGTTTGTGTAAGGCAGGTGTGTCTCACTACGAAAGGCAGGTTTGTGTCACTGCTTAGGCAGGTTTGTCTCATTGTGTAAGGCAGGTGTGTCTCACTGTGTAAGGCAGGTTTGTCTCACTGTGTAAGGCAGGTTTGTCTCACTGTGTAAGGCAGGTTTGTCTCACTGTGTAAGGCAGGTTTGTCTCACTGTGTAAGGCAGTTTTATCTCACTGTGTAAGGCAGGTTTGTCTCACTGTGTAAGGCAGTTTTGTCTCACTGTGTAATGCAGGTTTGTCTCAGTGTGTAAAAAAGGTTTGTCTCACTGCGTAAGACTGATTTGTCTCGCTGCGTAAAGCATTTTTGTCTGCGTAAGGCAGGTTTGTCTCACTGTGTAAGGCAGGTTTGTCTCGCTGCGTAAAGCATTTTTTTCTGTGGAAGGAAGGTATGTCTCACTGTGTAAGGCAGGTTTGTCTCACTGTGTAAGGAAGGTTTGTCTCACTGTGTAAGGCAGGTTTGTCTCACTGTGTAAGGCAGGTTTGTCTCACTGTGTAAGGCAGGTTTGTCTCACTGTGTAAGGCAGGTTTGTCTCACTGTGTAAGGCAGATTTGTCTCACTGTGTAAGGCAGGTTTGTCTTGCTGCGTAAGGCAGGTTTGTCTCACTGTGTAAGGTAGGTTTGTCTCACTGTGTAAGGCAGGTATGTCTGGGTGAGGCAGGTTTGTCTCGCTGCGTAAGGCAGGTATGTCTGGGTGAGGCAGGTTTGTCTCGCTGCGTAAGGCAGGTTTGTCTAGCTGAGTAAAACATTTTTGTCTGTGTAAGGCAGGTTTGTCTCACTGTGTAAGGCAGGTTTGTCTCACTGTTTAAGGCAGGTTTGTCTCACTGTGTAATGCAGGTTTGTCTCGCTGCGTAAAGCATTTTTGTCTGCATAAGGCAGGTTTGTCTCACTGTGTAAGGAGGGTTTATCTCACTGTGTAAGTCAGGTTTGTCACACGGTGTAAGGCAGGTTTGTCTGTGTAAGGCAGGTTTGTCCCAATGTGTAAGGAAGATTTTTCTCATTGTGTAAGGATGGTTTGTCTCACTGTGTAAGGCTGGTTTGTCTCACTGTGTAATGCAGGTTTGTCTCATATTTAAGGAAGGTTTGATTCACTATCTGAGTAAGGTTTGTCTCACTGTGTAAGGCAGGTTTGCCTCACTGTGTAAGGCAGGTTTGTCTCACTGTGTAAGGCTGGTTTGTCTCTCGGTGTAAGGCAGGTTTGTCTCACTGTGTAAGGCAGTTTTGTCAAGCTGTGTCAAGGTTTGTCTCACTGTGTAAGGCAGGTTTGTCTCACTGTGTCAAGAAGGTTTGAATCACTGTGTAAGGCAGGTTTGTCTGTGTAGGCAGTTTTATCTCACTGCTTTACGCTGGTTTGTCTCACTGCGTAAGGCATATTTGTCTGGGTTAGGCAGGTTTGTCTCGCCGCGTAAGGCAGCTTTTTCTCACTGTGTAAGGCAGGTTTGCCTCACTGTGTAAGGCAGGTGTGTCTCACTGTGTACAGAAGGTTTGTCTGACTGTGTAAGGCAGGTTTGTCTGACTATGTAAGGCAGGTTTGTCTCACTGTGTAAGGCATGTTTGTCTCACTGTGTAAGGCAGATTTGTCTCCCTGTGTAAGGCAGGTTTTTTTCGCTGCGTAAGGCAGGTTTGTCTCGCTGGGTAAAGCAATTTTGTCTGCGTAAGGCAGGTTTGTTTCACTGTGAAAGGCGGGTTTGTCTCACTGTGTAAGGCAGGTTTGTCTTACTGTGTAAGGAAGGTTTGTTTCACTGTGTAAGGATGGTTTGTCTCACTGCGTAAGGCAGGTTTGTCTGTACGTCAGGTTTGTCTCAATGCGTAAGGAAGGTTTGTCTCATTGTGTAAGGATGGTTTGTCTCACTGCGTAAGGCATGTTTGTCTGTGTAAGACAGATTTCTCTCACTGTCGAAGGCAGGTTTGTCTCATTGTGTAAGGAAGGTTTGTCTCACTGTGTAAGGAAGGTTTGTCTCACTGCCTAAGGCAAATTTGTCTGCGTATGGCAGGTTTGTCTCACTGTGTAAGGAAGTTTTGTCTGACTGCGTAAGGCAGGTTTGTCTACATAAGGCAGGTTTGTCTCGTTGCTTAAGGAAGGTTTGTCTCACTTTGTAAGGCAGGTTTGTATCACTGTGTAAGGCAGGTTTGTCTCACTGTGTAAGGCAGGTTTGTCTGTGTAGGCAGCTTTATCCCACTGCGTAAGGCAGGTTTCTCTGCGTAAGGCAGGTTTGTCTCACTGCGTTACGCACGTTTGTCTGACTGCATAAGGCATGTTTGTCTTCGTAAGGCAGGTTTGTCTCGCTGCGTAAGGCAGGTTTGTCTCACTGTGTAAGGAATCTTTGTCTCACTGTGTAAGGAATCTTTGTCTCACTATGTAAGGCATGTTTTTCTCACTGTGTTAGGAAGGTTTGTCTCAGTGTGTAAGGCAGTTTTGTCTCACTGTGTAAGGCATGTTTGTCTCACTGTGTAAGGCAGGTTTGTCTCACTGTGTAAGGCAGGTTTGTCTGACTATGTAAGGCAGGTTTGTCTCACTGCGTAAGGCAGGTTTGTCTCACTGTGTAAGGCAGGTTTGTCTCACTGTGTAAGGCAGGTTTGTCTCACTGTGTAAGGCATGTTTGTCTCACTGTGTAAGGCATGTTTGTCTCACTGTGTAAGGCATGTTTGTCTCACTGTGTAAGGCAGTTTTGTCTCACTGTGTAAGGATGGTTTGTCTCACCGCGTAAGGCAGGTTTGTCAGTGTAAGGCTGGTTTGTCTCGTTGCTTAGGGCAGGTTTGTCTCGTTGCGTATAGCATTTTTATTCTGCATAAGGCAGATTTGTCTCAATGTGTAAGGAAGGTTTGTTTCACTGTGTAAGGCAGGTTTGTCTCGCTGCTAAAGGAATTTTTGTCTGCGTAAGGCAGGGTTGTCTCACTGTGTAAGGCAGGTTTGTCTCACTGTGTAAGGAAGGTTTATTTTACTGTGTAAGGCAGGTTTGTCTCACTGTGTAAGGCAGGTTTGTCTCACTGTGTAAGGCAGGTTTGTCTCACTGTGTAAGGCATGTTTGTCTCCCTGTGTGAGGCAGGTTTGTCTCCCTGTGTGAGGCAGGTTTGTCTCACTGTGTCATGCAGGTTTGTCTCATGTGTAAGGAAGGTTTGTCACAGTGTGTAAGGAAGGTTTGACTCACTGTGTAAGGCAGGTTTGTCTGTGTAGGCAGCTTTATCCCACTGCATAAGGCAGGTTTCTCTGCGTAACGCAGGTTTGTCTCACTGCGTTACGCACGTTTGTCTCACTGCATAAGGCATGTTTGTCTGCGTAAGGCAGGTTTGTCTCGCAGCGTAAGGCAAGTGTTTCTCACTTTGTAAGGCAGGATTGTCTGACTGCGTAAGGCAGGTTTGTCTCACTGTGTCAGGAATGTTTTTCTCACTATGTAAGGCATGTTTGTCTCACTGTGTAAGGCAGATTTGTAAAACTGTGTAAGGAAGGTTTGTCTCACTATGTAAGGCAGGTTTGTCTCAATGTGTAAGGCAGGTTTGTCTCACTGTGTAAGGAATCTTTGTCTCACTGCGTAAGGCAGGTTTGTCTCTCTGTGTAAGGCAGGTTTGTCTCACTGTGTAAGGAACATTTGTCTCACTATGTAAGGCAGGTTTGTCTCACTGTGTAAGGCAGGTTTGTCTCACAGTGTAAGGCAGGTTTGTCTCACTGTGTAAGGCAGGTTTGTCTCGCTGCGTAAAGCATTTTTGTCTGCGTAAGAAAGGTTTGTCTCACTGTGTAAGGCAGATTTGTCTCCCTGTGTAAGGCAGGTTTTTTTCGCTGCGTAAGGCAGGTTTGTCTCGCTGGGTAAAGCAATTTTGTCTGCGTAAGGCAGGTTTGTTTCACTGTGAAAGGAGGGTTTGTCTCACTGTGTAAGGCAGGTTTGTCTTACTGTGTAAGGAAGGTTTGTTCCACCGTGTAAGGATGGTTTGTCTCACTGCGTAAGGCAGGTTTGTCTGTGTACGTCAGGTTTGTCTCAATGCGTAAGGAAGGTTTGTCTCATTGTGTAAGGATGGTTTGTCTCACTGCGTAAGGCATGTTTGTCTGTGTAAGACAGATTTCTCTCACTGTCGAAGGCAGGTTTGTCTCATTGTGTAAGGAAGGTTTGTCTCACTGTGTAAGGAAGGTTTGTCTCACTGCCTAAGGCAAATTTGTCTGCGTATGGCAGGTTTGTCTCACTGTGTAAGGAAGTTTTGTCTGACTGCGTAAGGCAGGTTTGTCTGCATAAGGCAGGTTTGTCTCGTTGCTTAAAGAAGGTTTGTCTCACTTTGTAAGGCAGGTTTGAATCACTGTGTAAGGCAGGTTTGTCTCACTGTGTAAGGCAGGTTTGTCTGTGTAGGCAGGTTTATCTCACTGCGTAAGGCAGGTTTCTCTGCGTAAGGCAGGTTTGTCTCACTGCGTTACGCACGTTTGTCTGACTGCATAAGGCATGTTTGTCTTCGTAAGGCAGGTTTGTCTCGCTGCGTAAGGCAGGTTTGTCTCACTGCGTAAGGCAGATTTGTTTGTGTAAGGCAGGTGTGTCTCACTACGAAAGGCAGGTTTGTGTCACTGCTTAGGCAGGTTTGTCTCATTGTGTAAGGCAGGTGTGTCTCACTGTGTAAGGCATGTTTGTCTCACTGTGTCAGGCAGGTTTGTCTCACTGTGTAAGGCAGGTTTGTCTCACTGTGTAAGGCAGGTTTGTCTCACTGTGTAAGGCAGTTTTGTCTCACTGTGTAAGGCAGGTTTGTCTCACTGTGTAAGGCAGTTTTGTCTCACTGTGTAATGCAGGTTTGTCTCAGTGTGTAAAAAAGGTTTGTCTCACTGCGTAAGGCTGATTTGTCTCGCTGCGTAAAGCATTTTTGTCTGCGTAAGGCAGGGTTGTCTCACTGTGTAAGGCAGGTTTGTCTCGCTGCGTAAGGATGGTTTGTCTCACCGCGTAAGGCAGGTTTGTCAGTGTAAGGCTGGTTTGTCTCGTTGCTTAGGGCAGGATTGTCTCGTTGCGTATAGCATTTTTATTCTGCATAAGGCAGATTTGTCTCAATGTGTAAGGAAGGTTTGTTTCACTGTGTAAGGCAGGTTTGTCTCGCTGCTAAAGGAATTTTTGTCTGCGTAAGGCAGGGTTGTCTCACTGTGTAAGGCAGGTTTGTCTCACTGTGTAAGGAAGGTTTATTTTACTGTGTAAGGCAGGTTTGTCTCACTGTGTAAGGCAGGTTTGTCTCACTGTGTAAGGCAGGTTTGTCTCACTGTGTAAGGCAGGTTTGTCTCACTGTGTAAGGCATGTTTGTCTCCCTGTGTGAGGCAGGTTTGTCTCCCTGTGTGAGGCAGGTTTGTCTCACTGTGTCATGCAGGTTTGTCTCATGTGTAAGGAAGGTTTGTCACAGTGTGTAAGGCAGGTTTGTCTCACTGTGTAAGGCAGGTTTGTCTCACTGTGTAAGGCAGGTTTGTCTCACTGTGTAAGGCAGTTTTATCTCACTGTGTAAGGCAGGTTTGTCTCACTGTGTAAGGCAGTTTTGTCTCACTGTGTAATGCAGGTTTGTCTCAGTGTGTAAAAAAGGTTTGTCTCACTGCGTAAGACTGATTTGTCTCGCTGCGTAAAGCATTTTTGTCTGCGTAAGGCGGGTTTGTCTCACTGCGTAAGAAAGGTTTGTCTCACTGCGTAAGGCAGATTTGTTTGTGTAAGGCAGGTGTGTCTCACTACGAAAGGCAGGTTTGTGTCACTGCTTAGGCAGGTTTGTCTCATTGTGTAAGGCAGGTTTGTCTCACTGTGTAAGGCAGGTTTGTCTCACTGTGTAAGACTGATTTGTCTCGCTGCGTAAAGCATTTTTGTCTGCGTAAGGCAGGTTTGTCTCACTGTGTAAGGCAGGTTTGTCTCGCTGCGTAAAGCATTTTTTTCTGTGGAAGGAAGGTATGTCTCACTGTGTAAGGCAGGTTTGTCTCACTGTGTAAGGAAGGTTTGTCTCACTGTGTAAGGCAGGTTTGTCTCACTGTGTAAGGCAGGTTTGTCTCACTGTGTAAGGCAGGTTTGTCTCACTGTGTAAGGCAGATTTGTCTCACTGTGTAAGGCAGGTTTGTCTTGCTGCGTAAGGCAGGTTTGTCTCACTGTGTAAGGTAGGTTTGTCTCACTGTGTAAGGCAGGTATGTCTGGGTGAGGCAGGTTTGTCTCGCTGCGTAAGGCAGGTATGTCTGGGTGAGGCAGGTTTGTCTCGCTGCGTAAGGCAGGTTTGTCTAGCTGAGTAAAACATTTTTGTCTGTGTAAGGCAGGTTTGTCTCACTGTGTAAGGCAGGTTTGTCTCACTGTGTAAGGCAGGTTTGTCTCACTGTGTAATGCAGGTTTGTCTCGCTGCGTAAAGCATTTTTGTCTGCATAAGGCAGGTTTGTCTCACTGTGTAAGGAGGGTTTATCTCACTGTGTAAGTCAGGTTTGTCACACGGTGTAAGGCAGGTTTGTCTGTGTAAGGCAGGTTTGTCCCAATGTGTAAGGAAGATTTTTCTCATTGTGTAAGGATGGTTTGTCTCACTGTGTAAGGCTGGTTTGTCTCACTGTGTAATGCAGGTTTGTCTCATATTTAAGGAAGGTTTGATTCACTATCTGAGTAAGGTTTGTCTCACTGTGTAAGGCAGGTTTGCCTCACTGTGTAAGGCAGGTTTGTCTCACTGTGTAAGGCTGGTTTGTCTCTCGGTGTAAGGCAGGTTTGTCTCACTGTGTAAGGCAGTTTTGTCAAGCTGTGTCAAGGTTTGTCTCACTGTGTAAGGCAGGTTTGTCTCACTGTGTCAAGAAGGTTTGAATCACTGTGTAAGGCAGGTTTGTCTGTGTAGGCAGTTTTATCTCACTGCTTTACGCTGGTTTGTCTCACTGCGTAAGGCATATTTGTCTGGGTTAGGCAGGTTTGTCTCGCCGCGTAAGGCAGCTTTTTCTCACTGTGTAAGGCAGGTTTGCCTCACTGTGTAAGGCAGGTGTGTCTCACTGTGTACAGAAGGTTTGTCTGACTGTGTAAGGCAGGTTTGTCTGACTATGTAAGGCAGGTTTGTCTCACTGTGTAAGGCATGTTTGTCTCACTGTGTAAGGCAGATTTGTCTCCCTGTGTAAGGCAGGTTTTTTTCGCTGCGTAAGGCAGGTTTGTCTCGCTGGGTAAAGCAATTTTGTCTGCGTAAGGCAGGTTTGTTTCACTGTGAAAGGCGGGTTTGTCTCACTGTGTAAGGCAGGTTTGTCTTACTGTGTAAGGAAGGTTTGTTTCACTGTGTAAGGATGGTTTGTCTCACTGCGTAAGGCAGGTTTGTCTGTACGTCAGGTTTGTCTCAATGCGTAAGGAAGGTTTGTCTCATTGTGTAAGGATGGTTTGTCTCACTGCGTAAGGCATGTTTGTCTGTGTAAGACAGATTTCTCTCACTGTCGAAGGCAGGTTTGTCTCATTGTGTAAGGAAGGTTTGTCTCACTGTGTAAGGAAGGTTTGTCTCACTGCCTAAGGCAAATTTGTCTGCGTATGGCAGGTTTGTCTCACTGTGTAAGGAAGTTTTGTCTGACTGCGTAAGGCAGGTTTGTCTACATAAGGCAGGTTTGTCTCGTTGCTTAAGGAAGGTTTGTCTCACTTTGTAAGGCAGGTTTGTATCACTGTGTAAGGCAGGTTTGTCTCACTGTGTAAGGCAGGTTTGTCTGTGTAGGCAGCTTTATCCCACTGCGTAAGGCAGGTTTCTCTGCGTAAGGCAGGTTTGTCTCACTGCGTTACGCACGTTTGTCTGACTGCATAAGGCATGTTTGTCTTCGTAAGGCAGGTTTGTCTCGCTGCGTAAGGCAGGTTTGTCTCACTGTGTAAGGAATCTTTGTCTCACTGTGTAAGGAATCTTTGTCTCACTATGTAAGGCATGTTTTTCTCACTGTGTTAGGAAGGTTTGCCTCAGTGTGTAAGGCAGTTTTGTCTCACTGTGTAAGGCATGTTTGTCTCACTGTGTAAGGCAGGTTTGTCTCACTGTGTAAGGCAGGTTTGTCTGACTATGTAAGGCAGGTTTGTCTCACTGCGTAAGGCAGGTTTGTCTCACTGTGTAAGGCAGGTTTGTCTCACTGTGTAAGGCAGGTTTGTCTCACTGTGTAAGGCATGTTTGTCTCACTGTGTAAGGCATGTTTGTCTCACTGTGTAAGGCAGTTTTGTCTCACTGTGTAAGGATGGTTTGTCTCACCGCGTAAGGCAGTTTTGTCAGTGTAAGGCTGGTTTGTCTCGTTGCTTAGGGCAGGTTTGTCTCGTTGCGTATAGCATTTTTATTCTGCATAAGGCAGATTTGTCTCAATGTGTAAGGAAGATTTTTCTCATTGTGTAAGGATGGTTTGTCTCACTGTGTAAGGCTGGTTTGTCTCACTGTGTAAGGCAGATTTGTCTCACAGCGTTACGCAGGTTTGTCTCACTGCGTAAGGCAGGTTTGTCTCGCTGCGTAAGGCAGGTTTGTCTCGCTGCGTAAGGCAGGTTTGTCTCACCGCGTAAGGCAGCTTTGTCTCGCTGCGTAAGGCAGGTTTGTCTCACCGCGTAAGGCAGCTTTGTCTCACTGTGTAGTGCAGGTTTGTCTCACTGCGTAAGAAAGGTTTGTCTCACGGCGTAAGGCAGATTTGTTTGTGTAAGGCAGGTGTGTCTCACTAAGAAAGGCAGGTTTGTGTCACTGCTTAGGCAGGTTTGTCTCATTGTGTAAGGCAGGTGTGTCTCACTGTGTAAGGCAGGTTTGTCTCACTGTGTAAGGCAGGTTTGTCTCACTGTGTAAGGCAGGTTTGTCTCACTGTGTAAGGCAGGTTTGTCTCACTGTGTAAGGCAGTTTTGTCTCACTGTGTAAGGCAGGTTTGTCTCACTGTGTAAGGCAGTTTTGTCTCACTGTGTAATGCAGGTTTGTCTCAGTGTGTAAAAAAGGTTTGTCTCACTGCGTAAGGCTGATTTGTCTCGCTGCGTAAAGCATTTTTGTCTGCGTAAGGCAGGTTTGTCTCACTGTGTAAGGCAGGTTTGTCTCGCTGCGTAAAGCATTTTTTTCTGTGGAAGGAAGGTATGTCTCACTGTGTAAGGCAGGTTTGTCTCACTGTGTAAGGAAGGTTTGTCTCACTGTGTAAGGCAGGTTTGTCTCACTGTTTTAGGAAGGTTTGTCTCACTGTGTAAGGCAGGTTTGTCTCACTGTGTAAGGCAGGTTTGTCTCACTGTGTAAGGCAGGTTTGTCTCACTGCGTAAGGAAGATTTGTCTCACTGTGTAAGGCAGGTTTGTCTCACTGTGTAAGGCAGGTTTGTCTCACTGTGTAAGGCAGGTTTGTCTCACTGTGTAAGGCAGGTTTGTCTCACTGTGTAAGGCAGGTTTGTCTCACTGTGTAAGGCAGGTTTGTCTCACTGCGTAAGGAAGATTTGTCTCACTGTGTAAGGCAGGTTTGTCTCACTGCGTAAGGCAGGTTTGTCTCGCTGCGTAAGGCAGGTTTGTCTCGCTGCGTGAGGCAGGTTTGTCTCGCTGCGTAAGGCAGGTTTGTCTCACCGCGTAAGGCAGCTTTGTCTCACTGTAGTGCAGGTTTGTCTCACTGCGTAAGAAAGGTTTGTCACGGCGTAAGGCAGATTTGTTTGTGTAAGGCAGGTGTGTCTCACTACGAAAGGCAGGTTTGTGTCACTGCTTAAGCAAGTTTGTCTCATTGTGTAAGGCAGGTTTGTCTCACTGTGTAAGGCAGGTTTGTCTCACTGTGTAAGGCAGGTTTGTCTCACTGTGTAAGGCAGGTTTGTCTCACTGTGTAAGGCAGGTTTGTCTCACTGCCTAAGGCAAATTTGTCTGCGTATGGCAGGTTTGTCTCACTGTGTAAGGAAGTTTTGTCTGACTGCGTAAGGCAGGTTTGTCTACATAAGGCAGGTTTGTCTCGTTGCTTAAGGAAGGTTTGTCTCACTTTGTAAGGCAGGTTTGTCTCACTGTGTAAGGCAGGTTTGTCTCACTGTGTAAGGCATGTTTGTCTCACTGTGTAAGGCATGTTTGTCTCACTGTGTAAGGCAGTTTTGTCTCACTGTGTAAGGATGGTTTGTCTCACCGCGTAAGGCAGTTTTGTCAGTGTAAGGCTGGTTTGTCTCGTTGCTTAGGGCAGGTTTGTCTCGTTGCGTATAGCATTTTTATTCTGCATAAGGCAGATTTGTCTCAATGTGTAAGGAAGATTTTTCTCATTGTGTAAGGATGGTTTGTCTCACTGTGTAAGGCTGGTTTGTCTCACTGTGTAAGGCAGATTTGTCTCACAGCGTTACGCAGGTTTGTCTCACTGCGTAAGGCAGGTTTGTCTCGCTGCGTAAGGCAGGTTTGTCTCGCTGCGTAAGGCAGGTTTGTCTCACCGCGTAAGGCAGCTTTGTCTCGCTGCGTAAGGCAGGTTTGTCTCACCGCGTAAGGCAGCTTTGTCTCACTGTGTAGTGCAGGTTTGTCTCACTGCGTAAGAAAGGTTTGTCTCACGGCGTAAGGCAGATTTGTTTGTGTAAGGCAGGTGTGTCTCACTAAGAAAGGCAGGTTTGTGTCACTGCTTAGGCAGGTTTGTCTCATTGTGTAAGGCAGGTGTGTCTCACTGTGTAAGGCAGGTTTGTCTCACTGTGTAAGGCAGGTTTGTCTCACTGTGTAAGGCAGGTTTGTCTCACTGTGTAAGGCAGGTTTGTCTCACTGTGTAAGGCAGTTTTGTCTCACTGTGTAAGGCAGGTTTGTCTCACTGTGTAAGGCAGTTTTGTCTCACTGTGTAATGCAGGTTTGTCTCAGTGTGTAAAAAAGGTTTGTCTCACTGCGTAAGGCTGATTTGTCTCGCTGCGTAAAGCATTTTTGTCTGCGTAAGGCAGGTTTGTCTCACTGTGTAAGGCAGGTTTGTCTCGCTGCGTAAAGCATTTTTTTCTGTGGAAGGAAGGTATGTCTCACTGTGTAAGGCAGGTTTGTCTCACTGTGTAAGGAAGGTTTGTCTCACTGTGTAAGGCAGGTTTGTCTCACTGTTTTAGGAAGGTTTGTCTCACTGTGTAAGGCAGGTTTGTCTCACTGTGTAAGGCAGGTTTGTCTCACTGTGTAAGGCAGGTTTGTCTCACTGCGTAAGGAAGATTTGTCTCACTGTGTAAGGCAGGTTTGTCTCACTGTGTAAGGCAGGTTTGTCTCACTGTGTAAGGCAGGTTTGTCTCACTGTGTAAGGCAGGTTTGTCTCACTGTGTAAGGCAGGTTTGTCTCACTGTGTAAGGCAGGTTTGTCTCACTGCGTAAGGAAGATTTGTCTCACTGTGTAAGGCAGGTTTGTCTCACTGCGTAAGGCAGGTTTGTCTCGCTGCGTAAGGCAGGTTTGTCTCGCTGCGTGAGGCAGGTTTGTCTCGCTGCGTAAGGCAGGTTTGTCTCACCGCGTAAGGCAGCTTTGTCTCACTGTAGTGCAGGTTTGTCTCACTGCGTAAGAAAGGTTTGTCACGGCGTAAGGCAGATTTGTTTGTGTAAGGCAGGTGTGTCTCACTACGAAAGGCAGGTTTGTGTCACTGCTTAAGCAGGTTTGTCTCATTGTGTAAGGCAGGTTTGTCTCACTGTGTAAGGCAGGTTTGTCTCACTGTGTAAGGCAGGTTTGTCTCACTGTGTAAGGCAGGTTTGTCTCACTGTGTAAGGCAGGTTTGTCTCACTGCGTAAGGCAGTTTTGTCTCACTGTGTAAGGCAGGTTTGTCTCACTGTGTAAGGCAGTTTTGTCTCACTGTGTAATGCAGGTTTGTCTCAGTGTGTAAAAAAGGTTTGTCTCACTGCGTAAGGCTGATTTGTCTCGCTGCGTAAAGCATTTTTGTCTGCGTAAGGCAGGTTTGTCTCACTGTGTAAGGCAGGTTTGTCTCGCTGCGTAAAGCATTTTTTTCTGTGGAAGGAAGGTATGTCTCACTGTGTAAGGCAGGTTTGTCTCACTGTTTTAGGAAGGTTTGTCTCACTGTGTAAGACAGGTTTGTCTCACTGTGTAAGGCAGGTTTGTCTCACTGTGTAAGGCAGGTTTGTCTCACTGCGTAAGGAAGATTTGTCTCACTGTGTAAGGCAGGTTTGTCTCACTGTGTAAGGCAGGTTTGTCTCACTGTGTAAGGCAGGTTTGTCTCACTGTGTAAGGCAGTTTTGTCTCACTGTGTAAGGCAGGTTTGTCTCACTGTGTAAGGCAGTTTTGTCTCACTGCGTAAGGAAGATTTGTCTCACTGTGTAAGGCAGGTTTGTCTCACTGTGTAATGCAGGTTTGTCTCATATTTAAGAAAGGGTTGCCTCACTATATAAGTAAGGTTTGTCTCACTGTGTAAAGGCTGGTTTGTCTCACTGTGTAAGGCAGGTTTGTCTCACTGTGAAAGGCAGGTTTGTCTCACTGTGTCAAGAAGGTTTGTCTCGCTGCGTAAGGCAGGTTTGTCACACGGTGTAAGGCAGGTTGTCTGTGTAAGGCAGGTTTGTCCCAATGTGTAAGGAAGATTTTTCTCATTGTGTAAGGATGGTTTGTCTCACTGTGTAAGGCATGTTTGTCTCACTGTGTAAGGCAAGTGTGTCTCACTGTGTAAGGAAGGTTTGTCTCACTGCGTCAGGCAGTTTTGTCTCACTGTGTAATGCAGGTTTGTCTCATGTGTAAGGAAGGTTTGTCTCAGTGTGTAAGGAAGGTTTGTCTCACTGTGTAATGAAGGTTTGTCTCACTGCATAAGGGAGGTTCGTCTTGCTGCGTACGGCAGGTTTGTCTCACTGCGTAAGGCTGATTTGTCTCACTGCGTAAGGCAGGTTTGTCTGCGTAAGGCAGGTTTGACTCGCTGCGTCAGGCAGGTTTGTCTCTCTGCGTAATGCATTTTTGTCTGCGTAAAGCAGGTTTGTCTCACTGTGTATGGCAGGTTTGTATCGCTGCGTAAAGCATTTTTGTCTGCGTATGGAAGGTTTGTCTCACTGTGTATTGCAGGTTTGTCTCGCTGTGTAATGCAGGTCAGTCTCGCTGCGTAAAGCATTTTTGTCTGCGTAAGGCAGGTTTGTCTCACTGTGTAAGGAGGGTTTATCTCACTGTGTAATGCAGGTTTGTCATACGGTGTAAGGCAGGTTTGTCTGTGTAAGGCAGGTTTGTCCCAATGTGTAAGGAAGATTTTTCTCATTGTGTAAGGATGGTTTGTCTCACTGTGTAAGGCAGGTATGTCTCACTGTGTAATGCAGGTTTGTCTCATATTTAAGGAAGGTTTGCCTCACTATCTGAGTAAGGTTTGTCTCACTGTGTAAGGCAGGTTTGCCTCACTGTGTAAGGCAGGTTTGTCTCACTGTGTAAGGCTGGTTTGTCTCTCTGTGTAAGGCAGGTTTGTCTCACTGTGTAAGGCAGTTTTGTCAAGCTGTGTCAAGGTTTGTCTCACTGTGTAAGGCAGGTTTGTCTGTGTAGGCAGTTTTATCTCACTGCGTTACGCAGGTTTGTCTCACTGCGTAAGGCATATTTGTCTGGGTTAGGCAGGTTTGTCTCGCCGCGTAAGGCAGCTTTTTCTCACTGTGTAAGGCAGGTTTGCCTCACTGTGTAAGGCAGGTGTGTCTCACTGTGTAAAGAAGGTTTGTCTCACTGTGTAAGGCAGGTTTGTCTCACTGTGTAAGGCATGTTTGTCTCACTGTGTAAGGCATGTTTGTCTCACTGTGTAAGGCAGGTTTGTCTCACTGTGTAAGGCAGGTTTGTCTCACTGCGTAAGGAAGATTTGTCTCACTGTGTAAGGCATGTTTGTCTCACTGTGTAAGGCAGGTATGTCTCACTGTGTAAGGAAGGTTTCTCTCAGTGTGTAAGGAAGGTTTGTCTCACTGTGTAATGAAGGTTTGTCTCACTGCATAAGGGAGGTTCGTCTCGCTGCGCACGGCAGGTTTGTCTCACTGCGTAAGGCTGATTTGTCTCACTGCGTAAGGCAGGTTTGTCTGCGTAAGGCAGGTTTGACTCGCTGCGTAAGTCAGTTTTGTCTCGCTGCGTATGGCAGGTTTGTCTCGCTGCGTAAGGCAGGTTTCTCTCACTGTGTAAGGCAGGTTTGTCTCACTGCGTAAGGAAGATTTGTCTCACTGTGTAAGGCAGGTTTGTCTCACTGTGTAATGCAGGTTTGTCTCATATTTAAGAAAGGTTTGCCTTACTATGTAAGTAAGGTTTGTCTCACTGTGTAAAGGCTGGTTTGTCTCACTGTGTAAGGCACGTTTGTCTCACTGTGTAAGGCAGGTTTGTCTCACTGTGTAAGGCAGGTTTGTATCACTGTGAAAGGCAGGTTTGTCTCACTGTGTCAAGAAGGTTTGTCTCGCTGCGTAAGGCAGGTTTGTCTCACTGCGTCAGGCATGTTTGTCTCACTGTGTAAGGTAGGTTTGTCTCACTGTGTAAGGCAGGTATGTCTGGGTGAGGCAGGTTTGTCTCGCTGCCTAAGGCAGGTTTGTCTCGCTGCGTAAAACATTTTTAGTCTGCGTAAGGCAGGTTTGTCTCAATGCGTAAGGCTATTTTGTCTGTGTAAGGCAGGTTTGTCTCACTGTGTAAGGCAGATTTGTCTCTCTGTGTTAGGAAGGTTTGTCTCACTGTGTAAGGCAGGTTTGTCTCACTGCGTAAGGAAGATTTGTCTCACTGTGTAAGGCAGGTTTGTCTCACTGTGTAAGGCAGGTTTGTCTCACTGTGAAGGCAGGTTTGTCTCACTGTGTAAGGCAGTTTTGTCTCACTGTGTAAGGCAGGTTTGTCTCACTGTGTAAGGCAGTTTTGTCTCACTGTGTAATGCAGATTTGTCTCAGTGTGTAAAAAAGGTTTGTCTCGCTGCGTAAGGCTGGTTTGTCTCACTGTGTAAGACATGTATGTCTGGGTGAGGCAGGCTTGTCTCGCTGCGTGAGGCAGGTTTGTCTGGGTGTGGCAGGTTTGTCTCGCTGCGAAGGCAGGTTTGTCTAGCTGTGTAAAACATTTTTAGTCTGCGTAAGGCAGGTTTGTCTCACTGTGTAAGGCAGGTTTGTCTCGCTGCGTAAAGCATTTTTTTCTGTGGAAGGAAGGTATGTCTCACTGTGTAAGGCAGGTTTGTCTCACTGTGTAAGGAAGGTTTGTCTCACTGTGTAAGGCAGGTTTGTCTCACTGTGTAAGGCAGGTTTGTCTCACTGTGTAAGGCAGGTTTGTCTCACTGTGTAAGGAAGGTTTGTCTCACTGTGTAAGGCAGGTTTGTCTCACTGTGTAAGGCAGGTTTGTCTCACTCTGTATTGCAGGTTTGTCTCGCTGCGTCAGTCAGGTATGTCTCGCTGCGTAAAGCATTATTGGCTGCGTAAGGCAGGTTTGTCTCGCTGCGTACGGCAGGTTTGTCTCACTGCGTAAGGCTGATTTTTCGAACTGCGTAAGGCAGGTTTGTCTCACTGTGTAAGGCTGATTTGTCGAACTGCGTAAGGAAGATTTGTCTCACTGTGTAAGGCATGTTTGACTCGCTGCGTAAGTCAGTTTTGTCTCGCTGCGTAAGGCAGGATGGTCTCGCTGCGTAAGGCAGGTTTGTATGACTGCAAAGGCAGGTTTGTCTCGCTGCGTAAAGCATTTTTGTCTGCGCAAGGCAGGTTTGTCTCACTGTGTAATGCAGGTTTGTCTCGCTGCGTAAAGCATTTTTGTCTGCATAAGGCAGGTTTGTCTCGCTGCGTCAGGCAGGTTTGTCTCTCTGCGTAATGCATTTTTGTCTGCGTAAGGCAGGTTTGTCTCACTGTGTAAGGCAGGTTTGTATCGCTGCGTAAAGCATTTTTGTCTGCGTATGGAAGGTTTGTCTCACTGTGTATTGCAGGTTTGTCTCGCTGTGTAAGGCAGGTCAGTCTCGCTGCGTAAAGCATTTTTGTCTGCGTAAGGCAGGTTTGTCTCACTGTGTAAGGAGGGTTTATCTCACTGTGTAATGCAGGTTTGTCATACGGTGTAAGGCAGGTTTGTCTGTGTAAGGCAGGTTTGTCCCAATGTGTAAGGAAGATTTTTCTCATTGTGTAAGGATGGTTTGTCTCACTGTGTAAGGCAGGTATGTCTCACTGTGTAATGCAGGTTTGTCTCATATTTAAGGAAGGTTTGCCTCACTATCTGAGTAAGGTTTGTCTCACTGTGTAAGGCAGGTTTGCCTCACTGTGTAAGGCAGGTTTGTCTCACTGTGTAAGGCTGGTTTGTCTCTCTGTGTAAGGCAGGTTTGTCTCACTGTGTAAGGCAGTTTTGTCAAGCTGTGTCAAGGTTTGTCTCACTGTGTAAGGCAGGTTTGTCTCACTGTGTCAAGAAGGTTTGAATCACTGTGTAAGGCAGGTTTGTCTGTGTAGGCAGTTTTATCTCACTGCGTTACGCAGGTTTGTCTCACTGCGTAAGGCATATTTGTCTGGGTTAGGCAGGTTTGTCTCGCCGCGTAAGGCAGCTTTTTCTCACTGTGCAAGTCAGGTTTGTCTCACTGTGTAAGGCAGGTTTGCCTCACTGTGTAAGGCAGGTGTGTCTCACTGTGTAAGGAAGATTTGTCTCACTGTGTAAGGCATGTTTGTCTCACTGTGTAAGGCATGTTTGTCTCACTGTGTAAGGCATGTTTGTCTCACTGTGTAAGGCAGGTTTGTCTCACTGTGTAAGGCAGGTATGTCTCACTGTGTAAGGAAGGTTTGTCTCACTGTGTAAGGCAGGTTTGTCTCACTGCGTAAGGAAGATTTGTCTCACTGTGTAAGGCATGTTTGTCTCACTGTGTAAGGCAAGTGTGTCTCACTGTGTAAGGAACGTTTGTCTCACTGCGTCAGGCAGTTTTGTCTCACTGTGTAATGCAGGTTTGTCTCATGTGTAAGGAAGGTTTGTCTCAGTGTGTAAGGAAGTTTTGTCTCACTGTGTAATGAAGGTTTGTCTCACTGCGTAAGGGAGGTTCGTCTCGCTGCGTACGGCAGGTTTGTCTCACTGCGTAAGGCTGATTTGTCTCACTGCGTAAGGCAAGTTTGTCTGTGTAAGGCAGGTTTGACTCGCTGCGTAAGTCAGTTTTGTCTCGCTGCGTAAGGCTGGTTTGTCTCGCTGCGTAAGGCAGGTTTGTCTCACTGCAGAGGCAGGTTTGTCTCGCTGCGTAAAGCATTTTGGTCTGCGTAAGGCAGTTTGTCTCACTGTGTAATGCAGGTTTCTCTCGCTGCGTAAAGCATTTTTGTCTGCGTAAGGAAGGTTTGTCTCACTGTGTAAGGCAGGTTTGTCTCACTGTGTATTGCAGGTTTGTCTCACTGTGTAAGGCAGGTTTGTCTCACTGTGTAAGGAAGGTTTGTCTCATTGTATAAGGCAGGTTTGTCTCACTGTGTAAGGCATCTTTGTCTCACTGTGTAAGGCAGGTTTGTCTCAATGTGTAAGTACGGTTTGTTTTGCAGTGTAAGGCAGGTTTTTCTCGCTGCGTAAAGCATTTTTGTCTGTGTAAGGCACGGTTGTCTCAGTGTGTAACGCAGATTTGTCTCACTGTGTAAGGCAGGTTTGTGTCACTGTGTAAGGCATGTTTGTCTCACTGTGTTAGGAAGTTTGTCTCACTGTGTAAGGCAGATTTGTCTCACTGTGTAAGGCAGATTTGTCTCACTGTGTAATGCAGGTTTGTCTCATATTTCAGGAAGGTTTGCCTCACTATGTAAGTAAGTTTTGTCTCACTGTGTAAGGCAGGTTTGTCTCACTGTGTAATGCAGTTTGTCTCACTGTGTAAGGCTGGTTTGTCTCACTGTGTAAGGCAGGTTTGTCTCACTGTGTGAGGCAGGTGTGTCTCACTGTGTCGAGAAGGTTTGTTACACTCTGTAAGGCAGGTTTGTCTGTGTAGGCAGGTTTGTCTCACTGCGTTACGCAGTTTTGTCTCACTGCGTAAGGCATGTTTGTCAGCGTAAGGCAGGTTTGTCTCGCTATGTAAGGCAGGTTTGTCTCATGTGTAAGGAAGGTTTGTCTCAGTGTGTAAGGAAGGTTTGTCTCACTGTGTAATGAAGGTTTGTCTCACTGTGTAAGGCAGGTTTGTCTCACTGTGTAAGGCAGGTTTGTCTCACTGTGTAAGGCAGGTTTGTCTCACTGTGTAAGGAAGGTTTGTCTCACTGTGTAAGGCAGGTTTGTCTCGCTGCGTAAGGCAGGTTTGTCTCACTGTGTAAGGTAGGTTTGTCTCACTGTGTAAGGCAGGTATGTCTGGGTGAGGCAGGTTTGTCTCGCTGCGTAAGGCAGGTATGTCTGGGTGAGGCAGGTTTGTCTCGCTGATTAAGGCAGGTTTGTCTAGCTGCGTAAAACATTTTTGTCTGTGTAAGGCAGGTTTGTCTCACTGTGTAAGGCAGATTTGTCTCACTGTGTTAGGAAGGTTTGTCTCACGGTGTAAGGCAGGTTTGTCTCACTGTGTAAGGCAGATTTGTCTCTGTGTTAGGAAGGTTTGTCTCACTGTGTCAGGCAGGTTTGTCTCCCTGTGTAATGCAGGTTTGTCTCATATTTAAGAAAGGTTTGCCTCACTATGTAAGTAAGGTTTGTCTCACTGTGTAAGGCAGGTTTGTCTCACTGTGTAAAGGCTGGTTTGTCTCACTGTGTAAGGCAGGTTTGTCTCACTGTGAAAGGCAGGTTTGTCTCACTGTGTCAAGAAGGTTTGTCTCACTGTGTAAAGGCTGGTTTGTCTCACTGTGTAAGGCAGGTTTGTCTCACTGTGTAAGGCAGGTTTGTCTCGCTGCGTAAGGCATGTTTGTCTCACTGCGTAAGGCAGGTTTGTCTCGCTGCGTATGGCAGGTTTGTCTCACCGCATAAGGCAGGTTTGTCTCACTGCGTTACGCAGGTTTGTCTCACTGCGTAAGGCATGTTTGTCAGCGTAAGGCAGTTTTGTCTCGCTGCGTAAGGCAAGTTTGTCTCACCGCGTAAGGCAGGTTTGTCTCACTGTGTAAGGCTGGTTTGTCTCACTGCGTAAGAAAGGTTTGTCTCACTGCGTAAGGCAGATTTGTTGTTGTAAGACAGGTGTGTCTCACTACGTAAGGCAGGTTTGTGTCACTGTGTAAGGCAGGTTTGTCTCACTGTGTAAGGCAGGTTTGTCTCACTGTGTAAGGAAGGTTTGTCTCACTGTGTAAGGCAGGTTTGTCTCACTGTGTAAGGCAGGTTTGTCTCACTGTGTAAGGCAGGTTTGTCTCACTGCGTAAGGCAGTTTTGTCTCACTGTGTAATGCAGATTTGTCTCAGTGTGTAAAAAAGGTTTGTCTCGCTGCGTAAGGCTGGTTTGTCTCACTGTGTAAGACATGTATGTCTGGGTGAGGCAGGCTTGTCTCGCTGCGTGAGGCAGGTTTGTCTGGGTGTGGCAGGTTTGTCTCGCTGCGAAGGCAGGTTTGTCTAGCTGTGTAAAACATTTTTAGTCTGCGTAAGGCAGGTTTGTCTCACTGTGTAAGGCAGGTTTGTCTCGCTGCGTAAAGCATTTTTTTCTGTGGAAGGAAGGTATGTCTCACTGTGTAAGGCAGGTTTGTCTCACTGTGTAAGGAAGGTTTGTCTCACTGTGTAAGGCAGGTTTGTCTCACTGTGTAAGGCAGGTTTGTCTCACTGTGTAAGGCAGGTTTGTCTCACTGTGTAAGGAAGGTTTGTCTCACTGTGTAAGGCAGGTTTGTCTCACTGTGTAAGGCAGGTTTGTCTCACTCTGTATTGCAGGTTTGTCTCGCTGCGTCAGTCAGGTATGTCTCGCTGCGTAAAGCATTATTGGCTGCGTAAGGCAGGTTTGTCTCGCTGCGTACGGCAGGTTTGTCTCACTGCGTAAGGCTGATTTTTCGAACTGCGTAAGGCAGGTTTGTCTCACTGTGTAAGGCTGATTTGTCGAACTGCGTAAGGAAGATTTGTCTCACTGTGTAAGGCATGTTTGACTCGCTGCGTAAGTCAGTTTTGTCTCGCTGCGTAAGGCAGGATGGTCTCGCTGCGTAAGGCAGGTTTGTATGACTGCAAAGGCAGGTTTGTCTCGCTGCGTAAAGCATTTTTGTCTGCGCAAGGCAGGTTTGTCTCACTGTGTAATGCAGGTTTGTCTCGCTGCGTAAAGCATTTTTGTCTGCATAAGGCAGGTTTGTCTCGCTGCGTCAGGCAGGTTTGTCTCTCTGCGTAATGCATTTTTGTCTGCGTAAGGCAGGTTTGTCTCACTGTGTAAGGCAGGTTTGTATCGCTGCGTAAAGCATTTTTGTCTGCGTATGGAAGGTTTGTCTCACTGTGTATTGCAGGTTTGTCTCGCTGTGTAAGGCAGGTCAGTCTCGCTGCGTAAAGCATTTTTGTCTGCGTAAGGCAGGTTTGTCTCACTGTGTAAGGAGGGTTTATCTCACTGTGTAATGCAGGTTTGTCATACGGTGTAAGGCAGGTTTGTCTGTGTAAGGCAGGTTTGTCCCAATGTGTAAGGAAGATTTTTCTCATTGTGTAAGGATGGTTTGTCTCACTGTGTAAGGCAGGTATGTCTCACTGTGTAATGCAGGTTTGTCTCATATTTAAGGAAGGTTTGCCTCACTATCTGAGTAAGGTTTGTCTCACTGTGTAAGGCAGGTTTGCCTCACTGTGTAAGGCAGGTTTGTCTCACTGTGTAAGGCTGGTTTGTCTCTCTGTGTAAGGCAGGTTTGTCTCACTGTGTAAGGCAGTTTTGTCAAGCTGTGTCAAGGTTTGTCTCACTGTGTAAGGCAGGTTTGTCTCACTGTGTCAAGAAGGTTTGAATCACTGTGTAAGGCAGGTTTGTCTGTGTAGGCAGTTTTATCTCACTGCGTTACGCAGGTTTGTCTCACTGCGTAAGGCATATTTGTCTGGGTTAGGCAGGTTTGTCTCGCCGCGTAAGGCAGCTTTTTCTCACTGTGCAAGTCAGGTTTGTCTCACTGTGTAAGGCAGGTTTGCCTCACTGTGTAAGGCAGGTGTGTCTCACTGTGTAAGGAAGATTTGTCTCACTGTGTAAGGCATGTTTGTCTCACTGTGTAAGGCATGTTTGTCTCACTGTGTAAGGCATGTTTGTCTCACTGTGTAAGGCAGGTTTGTCTCACTGTGTAAGGCAGGTATGTCTCACTGTGTAAGGAAGGTTTGTCTCACTGTGTAAGGCAGGTTTGTCTCACTGCGTAAGGAAGATTTGTCTCACTGTGTAAGGCATGTTTGTCTCACTGTGTAAGGCAAGTGTGTCTCACTGTGTAAGGAACGTTTGTCTCACTGCGTCAGGCAGTTTTGTCTCACTGTGTAATGCAGGTTTGTCTCATGTGTAAGGAAGGTTTGTCTCAGTGTGTAAGGAAGTTTTGTCTCACTGTGTAATGAAGGTTTGTCTCACTGCGTAAGGGAGGTTCGTCTCGCTGCGTACGGCAGGTTTGTCTCACTGCGTAAGGCTGATTTGTCTCACTGCGTAAGGCAAGTTTGTCTGTGTAAGGCAGGTTTGACTCGCTGCGTAAGTCAGTTTTGTCTCGCTGCGTAAGGCAGGTTTGTCTCGCTGCGTAAGGCAGGTTTGTCTCACTGCAGAGGCAGGTTTGTCTCGCTGCGTAAAGCATTTTGGTCTGCGTAAGGCAGTTTGTCTCACTGTGTAATGCAGGTTTCTCTCGCTGCGTAAAGCATTTTTGTCTGCGTAAGGAAGGTTTGTCTCACTGTGTAAGGCAGGTTTGTCTCACTGTGTATTGCAGGTTTGTCTCACTGTGTAAGGCAGGTTTGTCTCACTGTGTAAGGAAGGTTTGTCTCATTGTATAAGGCAGGTTTGTCTCACTGTGTAAGGCATCTTTGTCTCACTGTGTAAGGCAGGTTTGTCTCAATGTGTAAGTACGGTTTGTTTTGCAGTGTAAGGCAGGTTTTTCTCGCTGCGTAAAGCATTTTTGTCTGTGTAAGGCACGGTTGTCTCAGTGTGTAACGCAGATTTGTCTCACTGTGTAAGGCAGGTTTGTGTCACTGTGTAAGGCATGTTTGTCTCACTGTGTTAGGAAGTTTGTCTCACTGTGTAAGGCAGATTTGTCTCACTGTGTAAGGCAGATTTGTCTCACTGTGTAATGCAGGTTTGTCTCATATTTCAGGAAGGTTTGCCTCACTATGTAAGTAAGTTTTGTCTCACTGTGTAAGGCAGGTTTGTCTCACTGTGTAATGCAGTTTGTCTCACTGTGTAAGGCTGGTTTGTCTCACTGTGTAAGGCAGGTTTGTCTCACTGTGTGAGGCAACTGTGTCTCACTGTGTCGAGAAGGTTTGTTACACTCTGTAAGGCAGGTTTGTCTGTGTAGGCAGGTTTGTCTCACTGCGTTACGCAGTTTTGTCTCACTGCGTAAGGCATGTTTGTCAGCGTAAGGCAGGTTTGTCTCGCTATGTAAGGCAGGTTTGTCTCATGTGTAAGGAAGGTTTGTCTCAGTGTGTAAGGAAGGTATGTCTCACTGTGTAATGAAGGTTTGTCTCACTGTGTAAGGCAGGTTTGTCTCACTGTGTAAGGCAGGTTTGTCTAACTGTGTAAGGCAGGTTTGTCTCACTGTGTAAGGAAGGTTTGTCTCACTGTGTAAGGCAGGTTTGTCTCGCTGCGTAAGGCAGGTTTGTCTCACTGTGTAAGGTAGGTTTGTCTCACTGTGTAAGGCAGGTATGTCTGGGTGAGGCAGGTTTGTCTCGCTGCGTAAGGCAGGTATGTCTGGGTGAGGCAGGTTTGTCTCGCTGATTAAGGCAGGTTTGTCTAGCTGCGTAAAACATTTTTGTCTGTGTAAGGCAGGTTTGTCTCACTGTGTAAGGCAGATTTGTCTCACTGTGTTAGGAAGGTTTGTCTCACGGTGTAAGGCAGGTTTGTCTCACTGTGTAAGGCAGATTTGTCTCTGTGTTAGGAAGGTTTGTCTCACTGTGTCAGGCAGGTTTGTCTCCCTGTGTAATGCAGGTTTGTCTCATATTTAAGAAAGGTTTGCCTCACTATGTAAGTAAGGTTTGTCTCACTGTGTAAGGCAGGTTTGTCTCACTGTGTAAAGGCTGGTTTGTCTCACTGTGTAAGGCAGGTTTGTCTCACTGTGAAAGGCAGGTTTGTCTCACTGTGTCAAGAAGGTTTGTCTCACTGTGTAAAGGCTGGTTTGTCTCACTGTGTAAGGCAGGTTTGTCTCACTGTGTAAGGCAGGTTTGTCTCGCTGCGTAAGGCATGTTTGTCTCACTGCGTAAGGCAGGTTTGTCTCGCTGCGTATGGCAGGTTTGTCTCACCGCATAAGGCAGGTTTGTCTCACTGCGTTACGCAGGTTTGTCTCACTGCGTAAGGCATGTTTGTCAGCGTAAGGCAGGTTTGTCTCACTGTGTAAGGCTGGTTTGTCTCACTGCGTAAGAAAGGTTTGTCTCACTGCGTAAGGCAGATTTGTTGTTGTAAGACAGGTGTGTCTCACTACGTAAGGCAGGTTTGTGTCACTGTGTAAGGCAGGTTTGTCTCACTGTGTAAGGCAGGTTTGTCTCACTGTGTAAGGAAGGTTTGTCTCACTGTGTAAGGCAGGTTTGTCTCACTGTGTAAGGCAGGTTTGTCTCACTGTGTAAGGCAGGTTTGTCTCACTGCGTAAGGCAGGTTTGTCTCACTGCGTAAGGCAGGTTTGTCTCACGGTGTAAGGCAGGTTTGTCTCACTGTGTAAGGCAGGTTTATCTCACTGTGTAAGGCAGGTTTGTCTCACTGTGTAAGGCAAGTTTGTCTCGCTGCGTAAGGCTGGTTTGTCTCGCTGCGTAAGGCAGGTTTGTCTCACTGTGTAAGGTAGGTTTGTCTCACTGTGTAAGGCATGTATGTCTGGGTGAGGCAGGTTTGTCTCGCTGCGAAGGCAGGTTTGTCTAGCTGTGTAAAACATTTTTAGTCTGCGGAAGGCAGGTTTGTCTCAATGTGTAAGGCATTTTTGTCTGTGTAAGGCAGGTTTGTCTCACTGTGTTAGGAAGGTTTGTCTCACTGTGTAAGGCAGGTTTGTCTTACTGTGTAAGGCAGATTTGTCTCTCTGTGTTAGGAAGGTTTGTCTCACTGTGTAAGGCAGGTTTGTCTCACTGCGTAAGGAAGATTTGTCTCACTGTGTAAGGCAGGTTTGTCTCACTGTGTAATGCAGGTTTGTCTCATATTTAAGAAAGGTTTGCCTCACTATATAAGTAAGGTTTGTCTCACTGTGTAAAGGCTGGTTTGTCTCACTGTGTAAGGCAGGTTTGTCTCACTGTGAAAGGCAGGTTTGTCTCACGGTGTCAAGAAGGTTTGTCTCGCTGCGTAAGGCAGGTTTGTCACACGGTGTAAGGCAGGTTGTCTGTGTAAGGCAGGTTTGTCCCAATGTGTAAGGAAGATTTTTCTCATTGTGTAAGGATGGTTTGTCTCACTGTGTACGGCAGGTTTGTCTCACTGTGTAATGCAGGTTTGTCTCATATTTAAGGAAGGTTTGCCTCACTATCTGAGTAAGGTTTGTCTCACTGTGTAAGGCAGGTTTGCCTCACTGTGTAAGGCAGGTTTGTCGCACTGTGTAAGGCTGGTTTGTCTCTCTGTGTAAGGCTGGTTTGTCTCTCTGTGTAAGGCAGGTTTGTCTCACTGTGTAAGGCAGTTTTGTCAAGCTGTGTCAAGGTTTGTCTCACTGTGTAAGGCAGGTTTGTCTCACTGTGTCAAGAAGGTTTGAATCACTGTGTAAGGCAGGTTTGTCTGTGTCGGCAGTTTTATCTCACTGCGTTACGCAGGTTTGTCTCACTGCGTAAGGCATATTTGTCTGGGTTAGGCAGGTTTGTCTCGCCGCGTAAGGCAGCTTTTTCTTACTGTGTAAGGCAGGTTTGCCTCACTGTGTAAGGCAGGTGTGTCTCACTGTGTAAAGAAGGTTTGTCTCACTGTGTAAGGCAGGTTTGTCTCACTGCGTAAGGAAGATTTGTCTCACTGTGTAAGGCATGTTTGTCTCACTGTGTAAGGCAAGCGTGTCTCACTGTGTTAGGAAGGTTTGTCTCACTGCGTAAGGCATATTTGTCTGGGTTAGGCAGGTTTGTCTCGCCGCGTAAGGCAGCTTTTTCTTACTGTGTAAGGCAGGTTTGCCTCACTGTGTAAGGCAGGTGTGTCTCACCGCGTAAGGCAGGTTTGTCTCACTGTGTAAGGCTGGTTTGTCTCACTGCGTAAGAAAGGTTTGTCTCACTGCGTAAGGCAGATTTGTTGTTGTAAGACAGGTGTGTCTCACTACGTAAGGCAGGTTTGTGTCACTGTGTAAGGCAGGTTTGTCTCACTGTGTAAGGCAGGTTTGTCTCACTGTGTAAGGAAGGTTTGTCTCACTGTGTAAGGCAGGTTTGTCTCACTGTGTAAGGCAGGTTTGTCTCACTGTGTAAGGCAGGTTTGTCTCACTGCGTAAGGCAGGTTTGTCTCACTGCGTAAGGCAGGTTTGTCTCACTGCGTAAGGCATATTTGTCTGGGTTAGGCAGGTTTGTCTCGCCGCGTAAGGCAGCTTTTTCTCACTGTGTAAGGCAGGTTTGCCTCACTGTGTAAGGCAGGTGTGTCTCACTGTGTAAAGAAGGTTTGTCTCACTGTTTAAGGCAGGTTTGTCTCACTGCGTAAGGAAGATTTGTCTCACTGTGTAAGGCATGTTTGTCTCACTGTGTAAGGCATGTTTGTCTCACTGTGTAAGGCAGGTTTGTCTCACTGTGTAAGGCAGGTATGTCTCACTGTGTAAGGAAGATTTGTCTCACTGTGTAAGGCAGGTTTGTCTCACTGCGTAAGGAAGATTTGTCTCACTGTGTAAGGCATGTTTGTCTCACTGTGTAAGGCAGGTATGTCTCACTGTGTAAGGAAGGTTTGTCTCAGTGTGTAAGGAAGGTTTGTCTCACTGTGTAATGAAGGTTTGTCTCACTGCATAAGGGAGGTTCGTCTCGCTGCGCACGGCAGGTTTGTCTCACTGCGTAAGGCTGATTTGTCTCACTGCGTAAGGCAGGTTTGTCTGCGTAAGGCAGGTTTGACTCGCTGCGTAAGTCAGTTTTGTCTCGCTGCGTATGGCAGGTTTGTCTCGCTGCGTAAGGCAGGTTTGTCTCACTGCGTAAGGCAGGTTTGTCTCACGGTGTAAGGCAGGTTTGTCTCACTGTGTAAGGCAGGTTTATCTCACTGTGTAAGGCAGGTTTGTCTCACTGTGTAAGGCAGGTTTGTCTCGCTGCGTAAGGCTGGTTTGTCTCGCTGCGTAAGGCAGGTTTGTCTCACTGTGTAAGGTAGGTTTGTCTCACTGTGTAAGGCATGTATGTCTGGGTGAGGCAGGTTTGTCTCGCTGCGAAGGCAGGTTTGTCTAGCTGTGTAAAACATTTTTAGTCTGCGGAAGGCAGGTTTGTCTCAATGTGTAAGGCATTTTTGTCTGTGTAAGGCAGGTTTGTCTCACTGTGTTAGGAAGGTTTGTCTCACTGTGTAAGGCAGGTTTGTCTTACTGTGTAAGGCAGATTTGTCTCTCTGTGTTAGGAAGGTTTGTCTCACTGTGTAAGGCAGGTTTGTCTCACTGCGTAAGGAAGATTTGTCTCACTGTGTAAGGCAGGTTTGTCTCACTGTGTAATGCAGGTTTGTCTCATATTTAAGAAAGGTTTGCCTCACTATATAAGTAAGGTTTGTCTCACTGTGTAAAGGCTGGTTTGTCTCACTGTGTAAGGCAGGTTTGTCTCACTGTGAAAGGCAGGTTTGTCTCACGGTGTCAAGAAGGTTTGTCTCGCTGCGTAAGGCAGGTTTGTCACACGGTGTAAGGCAGGTTGTCTGTGTAAGGCAGGTTTGTCCCAATGTGTAAGGAAGATTTTTCTCATTGTGTAAGGATGGTTTGTCTCACTGTGTACGGCAGGTTTGTCTCACTGTGTAATGCAGGTTTGTCTCATATTTAAGGAAGGTTTGCCTCACTATCTGAGTAAGGTTTGTCTCACTGTGTAAGGCAGGTTTGCCTCACTGTGTAAGGCAGGTTTGTCGCACTGTGTAAGGCTGGTTTGTCTCTCTGTGTAAGGCAGGTTTGTCTCACTGTGTAAGGCAGTTTTGTCAAGCTGTGTCAAGGTTTGTCTCACTGTGTAAGGCAGGTTTGTCTCACTGTGTCAAGAAGGTTTGAATCACTGTGTAAGGCAGGTTTGTCTGTGTCGGCAGTTTTATCTCACTGCGTTACGCAGGTTTGTCTCACTGCGTAAGGCATATTTGTCTGGGTTAGGCAGGTTTGTCTCGCCGCGTAAGGCAGCTTTTTCTTACTGTGTAAGGCAGGTTTGCCTCACTGTGTAAGGCAGGTGTGTCTCACTGTGTAAAGAAGGTTTGTCTCACTGTGTAAGGCAGGTTTGTCTCACTGCGTAAGGAAGATTTGTCTCACTGTGTAAGGCATGTTTGTCTCACTGTGTAAGGCAAGTGTGTCTCACTGTGTTAGGAAGGTTTGTCTCACTGCGTCAGGCAGTTTTGTCTCACTGTGTAATGCAGGTTTGTCTCATGTGTAAGGAAGGTTTGTCTCAGTGTGTAAGGAAGGTTTGTCTCACTGTGTAATGAAGGTTTGTCTCACTGCATAAGGGAGGTTCGTCTCGCTGCGTACGGCAGGTTTGTCTCACTGCGTAACGCTGATTTGTCTCACTGCGTAAGGCAGGTTTGTCTGCGTAAGGCAGGTTTGACTCGCTGCGTAAGTCAGTTTTGTCTCGCTGCGTATGGCAGGTTTGTCTCGCTGCGTAAGGCAGGTTTGTCTCCCTGTGTAAGGCAGGTTTGTCTCACTGCGTAAGGAAGATTTGTCTCACTGTGTAAGGCAGGTTTGTCTCACTGTGTAATGCAGGTTTGTCTCATATTTAAGAAAGGTTTGCCTTACTATGTAAGTAAGGTTTGTCTCACTGTGTAAAGGCTGGTTTGTCTCACTGTGTAAGGCAGGTTTGTCTCACTGTGAAAGGCAGGTTTGTCTCACTGTGTCAAGAAGTTTTGTCTCGCTGCGTAAGGCAGGTTTGTCTCACTGCGTCAGGCATGTTTGTCTCACTGTGTAAGGTAGGTTTGTCTCACTGTGTAAGGCAGGTATGTCTGGGTGAGGCAGGTTTGTCTCGCTGTGTAATGCAGGTTTGTCTCAGTGTGTAAAAAAGGTTTGTCTCGCTGCGTAAGGCTGGTTTGTCTCACTGTGTAATGCAGGTTTGTCTCAGTGTGTAAAAAAGGTTTGTCTCGCTGCGTAAGGCTGGTTTGTCTCACTGTGTAAGACATGTATGTCTGGGCGAGGCAGGTTTGTCTCGCTGCGTGAGGCAGGTATGTCTGGGTGTGGCAGGTTTGTCTCGCTGCGAAGGCAGGTTTGTCTAGCTGTGTAAAACATTTTTAGTCTGCGTAAGGCAGGTTTGTCTCACTGTGTAAGGCAGGTTTGTCTCACTGTGTAAGGAAGGTTTGTCTCAATGTGTAAGGCAGGTTTGTCTCACTGTGTAAGGCAGGTTTGTCTCACTGTGTAAGGCAGGTTTGTCTCACTGTGTAAGGAAGGTTTGTCTCACTGTGTAAGGCAGGTTTGTCTCACTGTGTAAGGCAGGTTTGTCTCACTGTGTAAGGCAGGTTTGTCTCACTCTGTATTGCAGGTTTGTCTCGCTGCGTCAGTCAGGTATGTCTCGCTGCGTAAAGCATTTTTGTCTGCGCAAGGCAGGTTTGTCTCACTGTGTAATGCAGGTTTGTCTCGCTGCGTAAAGCATTTTTGTCTGCATAAGGCAGGTTTGTCTCGCTGCGTCAGGCAGGTTTGTCTCTCTGCGTAATGCATTTTTGTCTGCGTAAGGCAGGTTTGTCTCACTGTGTAAGGCAGGTTTGTATCGCTGCGTAAAGCATTTTTGTCTGCGTATGGAAGGTTTGTCTCACTGTGTATTGCAGGTTTGTCTCGCTGTGTAAGGCAGGTCAGTCTCGCTGTGCAAAGCATTTTTGTCTGCGTAAGGCAGGTTTGTCTCACTGTGTAAGGAGGGTTTATCTCACTGTGTAATGCAGGTTTGTCATACGGTGTAAGGCAGGTTTGTCTGTGTAAGGCAGGTTTGTCCCAATGTGTAAGGAAGATTTTTCTCATTGTGTAAGGATGGTTTGTCTCACTGTGTAAGGCAGGTATGTCTCACTGTGTAATGCAGGTTTGTCTCATATTTAAGGAAGGTTTGCCTCACTATCTGAGTAAGGTTTGTCTCACTGTGTAAGGCAGGTTTGCCTCACTGTGTAAGGCAGGTTTGTCTCACTGTGTAAGGCTGGTTTGTCTCTCTGTGTAAGGCAGGTTTGTCTCACTGTGTAAGGCAGTTTTGTCAAGCTGTGTCAAGGTTTGTCTCACTGTGTAAGGCAGGTTTGTCTCACTGTGTCAAGAAGGTTTGAATCACTGTGTAAGGCAGGTTTGTCTGTGTAGGCAGTTTTATCTCACTGCGTTACGCAGGTTTGTCTCACTGCGTAAGGCATATTTGTCTGGGTTAGGCAGGTTTGTCTCGCCGCGTAAGGCAGCTTTTTCTCACTGTGTAAGGCAGGTTTGCCTCACTGTGTAAGGCAGGTGTGTCTCACTGTGTAAAGAAGGTTTGTCTCACTGTTTAAGGCAGGTTTGTCTCACTGCGTAAGGAAGATTTGTCTCACTGTGTAAGGCATGTTTGTCTCACTGTGTAAGGCATGTTTGTCTCACTGTGTAAGGCAGGTTTGTCTCACTGTGTAAGGCAGGTATGTCTCACTGTGTAAGGAAGGTTTGTCTCACTGTGTAAGGCAGGTTTGTCTCACTGCGTAAGGAAGATTTGTCTCACTGTGTAAGGCATGTTTGTCTCACTGTGTAAGGCAGGTATGTCTCACTGTGTAAGGAAGGTTTGTCTCAGTGTGTAAGGAAGGTTTGTCTCACTGTGTAATGAAGGTTTGTCTCACTGCATAAGGGAGGTTCGTCTCGCTGCGCACGGCAGGTTTGTCTCACTGCGTAAGGCTGATTTGTCTCACTGCGTAAGGCAGGTTTGTCTGCGTAAGGCAGGTTTGACTCGCTGCGTAAGTCAGTTTTGTCTCGCTGCGTATGGCAGGTTTGTCTCGCTGCGTAAGGCAGGTTTGTCTCACTGCGTAAGGCAGGTTTGTCTCACGGTGTAAGGCAGGTTTGTCTCACTGTGTAAGGCAGGTTTATCTCACTGTGTAAGGCAGGTTTGTCTCACTGTGTAAGGCAGGTTTGTCTCGCTGCGTAAGGCTGGTTTGTCTCGCTGCGTAAGGCAGGTTTGTCTCACTGTGTAAGGTAGGTTTGTCTCACTGTGTAAGGCATGTATGTCTGGGTGAGGCAGGTTTGTCTCGCTGCGAAGGCAGGTTTGTCTAGCTGTGTAAAACATTTTTAGTCTGCGGAAGGCAGGTTTGTCTCAATGTGTAAGGCATTTTTGTCTGTGTAAGGCAGGTTTGTCTCACTGTGTTAGGAAGGTTTGTCTCACTGTGTAAGGCAGGTTTGTCTTACTGTGTAAGGCAGATTTGTCTCTCTGTGTTAGGAAGGTTTGTCTCACTGTGTAAGGCAGGTTTGTCTCACTGCGTAAGGAAGATTTGTCTCACTGTGTAAGGCAGGTTTGTCTCACTGTGTAATGCAGGTTTGTCTCATATTTAAGAAAGGTTTGCCTCACTATATAAGTAAGGTTTGTCTCACTGTGTAAAGGCTGGTTTGTCTCACTGTGTAAGGCAGGTTTGTCTCACTGTGAAAGGCAGGTTTGTCTCACGGTGTCAAGAAGGTTTGTCTCGCTGCGTAAGGCAGGTTTGTCACACGGTGTAAGGCAGGTTGTCTGTGTAAGGCAGGTTTGTCCCAATGTGTAAGGAAGATTTTTCTCATTGTGTAAGGATGGTTTGTCTCACTGTGTACGGCAGGTTTGTCTCACTGTGTAATGCAGGTTTGTCTCATATTTAAGGAAGGTTTGCCTCACTATCTGAGTAAGGTTTGTCTCACTGTGTAAGGCAGGTTTGCCTCACTGTGTAAGGCAGGTTTGTCGCACTGTGTAAGGCTGGTTTGTCTCTCTGTGTAAGGCAGGTTTGTCTCACTGTGTAAGGCAGTTTTGTCAAGCTGTGTCAAGGTTTGTCTCACTGTGTAAGGCAGGTTTGTCTCACTGTGTCAAGAAGGTTTGAATCACTGTGTAAGGCAGGTTTGTCTGTGTCGGCAGTTTTATCTCACTGCGTTACGCAGGTTTGTCTCACTGCGTAAGGCATATTTGTCTGGGTTAGGCAGGTTTGTCTCGCCGCGTAAGGCAGCTTTTTCTTACTGTGTAAGGCAGGTTTGCCTCACTGTGTAAGGCAGGTGTGTCTCACTGTGTAAAGAAGGTTTGTCTCACTGTGTAAGGCAGGTTTGTCTCACTGCGTAAGGAAGATTTGTCTCACTGTGTAAGGCATGTTTGTCTCACTGTGTAAGGCAAGTGTGTCTCACTGTGTTAGGAAGGTTTGTCTCACTGCGTCAGGCAGTTTTGTCTCACTGTGTAATGCAGGTTTGTCTCATGTGTAAGGAAGGTTTGTCTCAGTGTGTAAGGAAGGTTTGTCTCACTGTGTAATGAAGGTTTGTCTCACTGCATAAGGGAGGTTCGTCTCGCTGCGTACGGCAGGTTTGTCTCACTGCGTAACGCTGATTTGTCTCACTGCGTAAGGCAGGTTTGTCTGCGTAAGGCAGGTTTGACTCGCTGCGTAAGTCAGTTTTGTCTCGCTGCGTATGGCAGGTTTGTCTCGCTGCGTAAGGCAGGTTTGTCTCCCTGTGTAAGGCAGGTTTGTCTCACTGCGTAAGGAAGATTTGTCTCACTGTGTAAGGCAGGTTTGTCTCACTGTGTAATGCAGGTTTGTCTCATATTTAAGAAAGGTTTGCCTTACTATGTAAGTAAGGTTTGTCTCACTGTGTAAAGGCTGGTTTGTCTCACTGTGTAAGGCAGGTTTGTCTCACTGTGAAAGGCAGGTTTGTCTCACTGTGTCAAGAAGTTTTGTCTCGCTGCGTAAGGCAGGTTTGTCTCACTGCGTCAGGCATGTTTGTCTCACTGTGTAAGGTAGGTTTGTCTCACTGTGTAAGGCAGGTATGTCTGGGTGAGGCAGGTTTGTCTCGCTGTGTAATGCAGGTTTGTCTCAGTGTGTAAAAAAGGTTTGTCTCGCTGCGTAAGGCTGGTTTGTCTCACTGTGTAATGCAGGTTTGTCTCAGTGTGTAAAAAAGGTTTGTCTCGCTGCGTAAGGCTGGTTTGTCTCACTGTGTAAGACATGTATGTCTGGGCGAGGCAGGTTTGTCTCGCTGCGTGAGGCAGGTATGTCTGGGTGTGGCAGGTTTGTCTCGCTGCGAAGGCAGGTTTGTCTAGCTGTGTAAAACATTTTTAGTCTGCGTAAGGCAGGTTTGTCTCACTGTGTAAGGCAGGTTTGTCTCACTGTGTAAGGAAGGTTTGTCTCAATGTGTAAGGCAGGTTTGTCTCACTGTGTAAGGCAGGTTTGTCTCACTGTGTAAGGCAGGTTTGTCTCACTGTGTAAGGAAGGTTTGTCTCACTGTGTAAGGCAGGTTTGTCTCACTGTGTAAGGCAGGTTTGTCTCACTGTGTAAGGCAGGTTTGTCTCACTCTGTATTGCAGGTTTGTCTCGCTGCGTCAGTCAGGTATGTCTCGCTGCGTAAAGCATTTTTGTCTGCGCAAGGCAGGTTTGTCTCACTGTGTAATGCAGGTTTGTCTCGCTGCGTAAAGCATTTTTGTCTGCATAAGGCAGGTTTGTCTCGCTGCGTCAGGCAGGTTTGTCTCTCTGCGTAATGCATTTTTGTCTGCGTAAGGCAGGTTTGTCTCACTGTGTAAGGCAGGTTTGTATCGCTGCGTAAAGCATTTTTGTCTGCGTATGGAAGGTTTGTCTCACTGTGTATTGCAGGTTTGTCTCGCTGTGTAAGGCAGGTCAGTCTCGCTGTGCAAAGCATTTTTGTCTGCGTAAGGCAGGTTTGTCTCACTGTGTAAGGAGGGTTTATCTCACTGTGTAATGCAGGTTTGTCATACGGTGTAAGGCAGGTTTGTCTGTGTAAGGCAGGTTTGTCCCAATGTGTAAGGAAGATTTTTCTCATTGTGTAAGGATGGTTTGTCTCACTGTGTAAGGCAGGTATGTCTCACTGTGTAATGCAGGTTTGTCTCATATTTAAGGAAGGTTTGCCTCACTATCTGAGTAAGGTTTGTCTCACTGTGTAAGGCAGGTTTGCCTCACTGTGTAAGGCAGGTTTGTCTCACTGTGTAAGGCTGGTTTGTCTCTCTGTGTAAGGCAGGTTTGTCTCACTGTGTAAGGCAGTTTTGTCAAGCTGTGTCAAGGTTTGTCTCACTGTGTAAGGCAGGTTTGTCTCACTGTGTCAAGAAGGTTTGAATCACTGTGTAAGGCAGGTTTGTCTGTGTAGGCAGTTTTATCTCACTGCGTTACGCAGGTTTGTCTCACTGCGTAAGGCATATTTGTCTGGGTTAGGCAGGTTTGTCTCGCCGCGTAAGGCAGCTTTTTCTCACTGTGTAAGGCAGGTTTGCCTCACTGTGTAAGGCAGGTGTGTCTCACTGTGTAAAGAAGGTTTGTCTCACTGTGTAAGGCAGGTTTGTCTCACTGCGTAAGGAAGATTTGTCTCACTGTGTAAGGCATGTTTGTCTCACTGTGTAAGGCATGTTTGTCTCACTGTGTAAGGCAGGTTTGTCTCACTGTGTAAGGCAGGTATGTCTCACTGTGTAAGGAAGGTTTGTCTCACTGTGTAAGGCAGGTTTGTCTCACTGCGTAAGGAAGATTTGTCTCACTGTGTAAGGCATGTTTGTCTCACTGTGTAAGGCAGGTATGTCTCACTGTGTAAGGAAGGTTTGTCTCAGTGTGTAAGGAAGGTTTGTCTCACTGTGTAATGAAGGTTTGTCTCACTGCATAAGGGAGGTTCGTCTCGCTGCGCACGGCAGGTTTGTCTCACTGCGTAAGGCTGATTTGTCTCACTGCGTAAGGCAGGTTTGTCTGCGTAAGGCAGGTTTGACTCGCTGCGTAAGTCAGTTTTGTCTCGCTGCGTATGGCAGGTTTGTCTCGCTGCGTAAGGCAGGTTTGTCTCACTGTGTAAGGCAGGTTTGTCTCACTGCGTAAGGAAGATTTGTCTCACTGTGTAAGGCAGGTTTGTCTCACTGTGTAATGCAGGTTTGTCTCATATTTAAGAAAGGTTTGCCTTACTATGTAAGTAAGGTTTGTCTCACTGTGTAAAGGCTGGTTTGTCTCACTGTGTAAGGCAGGTTTGTATCACTGTGAAAGGCAGGTTTGTCTCACTGTGTCAAGAAGGTTTGTCTCGCTGCGTAAGGCAGGTTTGTCTCACTGCGTCAGGCATGTTTGTCTCACTGTGTAAGGTAGGTTTGTCTCACTGTGTAAGGCAGGTATGTCTGGGTGAGGCAGGTTTGCCTCGCTGCCTAAGGCAGGTTTGTCTCGCTGCGTAAAACATTTTTAGTCTGCGTAAGGCAGGTTTGTCTCAATGCGTAAGGCTTTTTTGTCTGTGTAAGGCAGGTTTGTCTCACTGTGTAAGGCAGATTTGTCTCTCTGTGTTAGGAAGGTTTGTCTCACTGTGTAAGGCAGGTTTGTCTCACTGCGTAAGGAAGATTTGTCTCACTGTGTAAGGCAGGTTTGTCTCACTGTGTAAGGCAGGTTTGTCTCACTGTGAAGGCAGGTTTGTCTCACTGTGTAAGGCAGTTTTGTCTCACTGTGTAAGGCAGGTTTGTCTCACTGTGTAAGGCAGTTTTGTCAAGCTGTGTCAAGGTTTGTCTCACTGTGTAAGGCAGGTTTGTCTCACTGTGTCAAGAAGGTTTGAATCACTGTGTAAGGCAGGTTTGTCTGTGTAGGCAGTTTTATCTCACTGCGTTACGCAGGTTTGTCTCACTGCGTAAGGCATATTTGTCTGGGTTAGGCAGGTTTGTCTCGCCGCGTAAGGCAGCTTTTTCTCACTGTGTAAGGCAGGTTTGCCTCACTGTGTAAGGCAGGTGTGTCTCACTGTGTAAAGAAGGTTTGTCTCACTGTGTAAGGCAGGTTTGTCTCACTGCGTAAGGAAGATTTGTCTCACTGTGTAAGGCATGTTTGTCTCACTGTGTAAGGCATGTTTGTCTCACTGTGTAAGGCATGTTTGTCTCACTGTGTAAGGCAGGTTTGTCTCACTGTGTAAGGCAGGTATGTCTCACTGTGTAAGGACGGTTTGTCTCACTGTGTAAGGCAGGTTTGTCTCACTGCGTAAGGAAGATTTGTCTCACTGTGTAAGGCATGTTTGTCTCACTGTGTAAGGCAAGTGTGTCTCACTGTGTAAGGAACGTTTGTCTCACTGCGTCAGGCAGTTTTGTCTCACTGTGTAATGCAGGTTTGTCTCATGTGTAAGGAAGGTTTGTCTCAGTGTGTAAGGAAGTTTTGTCTCACTGTGTAATGAAGGTTTGTCTCACTGCGTAAGGGAGGTTCGTCTCGCTGCGTACGGCAGGTTTGTCTCACTGCGTAAGGCTGATTTGTCTCACTGCGTAAGGCAAGTTTGTCTGTGTAAGGCAGGTTTGACTCGCTGCGTAAGTCAGTTTTGTCTCGCTGCGTAAGGCAGGTTTGTCTCGCTGCGTAAGGCAGGTTTGTCTCACTGCAAAGGCAGGTTTGTCTCGCTGCGTAAAGCATTTTGGTCTGCGTAAGGCAGTTTGTCTCACTGTGTAATGCAGGTTTCTCTCGCTGCGTAAAGCATTTTTGTCTGCGTAAGGAAGGTTTGTCTCACTGTGTAAGGCAGGTTTGTCTCACTGTGTATTGCAGGTTTGTCTCACTGTGTAAGGCAGGTTTGTCTCACTGTGTAAGGAAGGTTTGTCTCATTGTATAAGGCAGGTTTGTCTCACTGTGTAAGGCATCTTTGTCTCACTGTGTAAGGCAGGTTTGTCTCAATGTGTAAGTACGGTTTGTTTTGCAGTGTAAGGCAGGTTTTTCTCGCTGCGTAAAGCATTTTTGTCTGTGTAAGGCACGGTTGTCTCAGTGTGTAACGCAGATTTGTCTCACTGTGTAAGGCAGGTTTGTGTCACTGTGTAAGGCATATTTGTCTCACTGTGTTAGGAAGTTTGTCTCACTGTGTAAGGCAGATTTGTCTCACTGTGTAAGGCAGATTTGTCTCACTGTGTAATGCAGGTTTGTCTCATATTTCAGGAAGGTTTGCCTCACTATGTAAGTAAGTTTTGTCTCACTGTGTAAGGCAGGTTTGTCTCACTGTGTAATGCAGTTTGTCTCACTGTGTAAGGCTGGTTTGTCTCACTGTGTAAGGCAGGTTTGTCTCACTGTGTGAGGCAGGTGTGTCTCACTGTGTCGAGAAGGTTTGTTACACTCTGTAAGGCAGGTTTGTCAGTGTAGGCAGGTTTGTCTCACTGCGTTACGCAGTGTTGTCTCACTGCGTAAGGCATGTTTGTCAGCGTAAGGCAGGTTTGTCTCGCTATGTAAGGCAGGTTTGTCTCATGTGTAAGGAAGGTTTGTCTCAGTGTGTAAGGAAGGTTTGTCTCACTGTGTAATGAAGGTTTGTCTCACTGTGTAAGGCAGGTTTGTCTCACTGTGTAAGGCAGGTTTGTCTCACTGTGTAAGGCAGGTTTGTCTCACTGTGTAAGGAAGGTTTGTCTCACTGTGTAAGGCAGGTTTGTCTCGCTGCGTAAGGCAGGTTTGTCTCACTGTGTAAGGTAGGTTTGTCTCACTGTGTAAGGCAGGTATGTCTGGGTGAGGCAGGTTTGTCTCGCTGCGTAAGGCAGGTATGTCTGGGTGAGGCAGGTTTGTCTCGCTGCTTAAGGCAGGTTTGTCTAGCTGCGTAAAACATTTTTGTCTGTGTAAGGCAGGTTTGTCTCACTGTGTAAGGCAGGTTTGTCTCACTGTGTAAGGCAGATTTGTCTCACTGTGTTAGGAAGGTTTGTCTCACGGTGTAAGGCAGGTTTGTCTCACTGTGTAAGGCAGATTTGTCTCTCTGTGTTAGGAAGGTTTGTCTCACTGTGTCAGGCAGGTTTGTCTCCCTGTGTAATGCAGGTTTGTCTCATATTTAAGAAAGGTTTGCCTCACTATGTAAGTATGGTTTGTCTCACTGTGTAAGGCAGGTTTGTCTCACTGTGTAAAGGCTGGTTTGTCTCACTGTGTAAGGCAGGTTTGTCTCACTGTGAAAGGCAGGTTTGTCTCACTGTGTGAAGATGGTTTGTCTCACTGTGTAAAGGCTGGTTTGTCTCACTGTGTAAGGCAGGTTTGTCTCACTGTGTAAGGCAGGTTTGTCTCGCTGCGTAAGGCATGTTTGTCTCACTGCGTAAGGCAGGTTTGTCTCGCTGCGTATGGCAGGTTTGTCTCACCGCATAAGGCAGGTTTGTCTCACTGCGTTACGCAGGTTTGTCTCACTGCGTAAGGCATGTTTGTCAGCGTAAGGCAGGTTTGTCTCGCTGCGTAAGGCAAGTTTGTCTCACCGCGTAAGGCAGGTTTGTCTCACTGTGTAAGGCTGGTTTGTCTCACTGCGTAAGAAAGGTTTGTCTCACTGCGTAAGGCAGATTTGTTTGTGTAAGACAGGTGTGTCTCACTACGTAAGGCAGGTTTGTGTCACTGTGTAAGGCAGGTTTGTCTCACTGTGTAAGGCAGGTTTGTCTCACTGTGTAAGGAAGGTTTGTCTCACTGTGTAAGGCAGGTTTGTCTCACTGTGTAAGGCAGGTTTGTCTCACTGTGTAAGGCAGGTTTGTCTCACTGTGTAAGGCAGGTTTGTCTCACTGCGTAAGGCAGGTTTGTCTCACGGTGTAAGGCAGGTTTGTCTCACTGTGTAAGGCAGGTTTATCTCACTGTGTAAGGCAGGTTTGTCTCCCTGTGTAAGGCAGGTTTGTCTCGCTGCGTAAGGCTGGTTTGTCTCGCTGCGTAAGGCTGGTTTGTCTCACTGTGTAAGGTAGGTTTGTCTCACTGTGTAAGGCATGTATGTCTGGGTGAGGCAGGTTTGTCTCGCTGCGTGAGGCAGGTATGTCTGGGTGAGGCAGGTTTGTCTCGCTGCGAAGGCAGGTTTGTCTAGCTGTGTAAAACATTTTTAGTCTGCGTAAGGCAGGTTTGTCTCACTGTGTTAGGAAGGTTTGTCTCACTGTGTAAGGCAGGTTTGTCTCACTGTGTAAGGCAGATTTGTCTCTCTGTTTTAGGAAGGTTTGTCTCACTGTGTAAGGCAGGTTTGTCTCACTGCCTAAGGAAGATTTGTCTCACTGTGTAAGGCAGGTTTGTCTCACTGTGTAATGCATGTTTGTCTCATATTTAAGAAAGGTTTGCCTCACTATATAAGTAAGGTTTGTCTCACTGTGTAAGGCATGTTTGTCTCACTGTGTAAGGCAAGTGTGTCTCACTGTGTAAGGAACGTTTGTCTCACTGCGTCAGGCAGTTTTGTCTCACTGTGTAATGCAGGTTTGTCTCATGTGTAAGGAAGGTTTGTCTCAGTGTGTAAGGAAGTTTTGTCTCACTGTGTAATGAAGGTTTGTCTCACTGCGTAAGGGAGGTTCGTCTCGCTGCGTACGGCAGGTTTGTCTCACTGCGTAAGGCTGATTTGTCTCACTGCGTAAGGCAAGTTTGTCTGTGTAAGGCAGGTTTGACTCGCTGCGTAAGTCAGTTTTGTCTCGCTGCGTAAGGCAGGTTTGTCTCGCTGCGTAAGGCAGGTTTGTCTCACTGCAAAGGCAGGTTTGTCTCGCTGCGTAAAGCATTTTGGTCTGCGTAAGGCAGTTTGTCTCACTGTGTAATGCAGGTTTCTCTCGCTGCGTAAAGCATTTTTGTCTGCGTAAGGAAGGTTTGTCTCACTGTGTAAGGCAGGTTTGTCTCACTGTGTATTGCAGGTTTGTCTCACTGTGTAAGGCAGGTTTGTCTCACTGTGTAAGGAAGGTTTGTCTCATTGTATAAGGCAGGTTTGTCTCACTGTGTAAGGCATCTTTGTCTCACTGTGTAAGGCAGGTTTGTCTCAATGTGTAAGGACGGATTGTTTTGCAGTGTAAGGTAGGTTTTTCTCGCTGCGTAAAGCATTTTTGTCTGTGTAAGGCACGGTTATCTCAGTGTGTAACGCAGATTTGTCTCACTGTGTAAGGCAGGTTTGTGTCACTGTGTAAGGCATATTTGTCTCACTGTGTTAGGAAGTTTGTCTCACTGTGTAAGGCAGATTTGTCTCACTGTGTAAGGCAGATTTGTCTCACTGTGTAATGCAGTTTGTCTCACTGTGTAAGGCTGGTTTGTCTCACTGTGTAAGGCAGGTTTGTCTCACTGTGTGAGGCAGGTGTGTCTCACTGTGTCGAGAAGGTTTGTTACACTCTGTAAGGCAGGTTTGTCTGTGTAGGCAGGTTTGTCTCACTGCGTTACGCAGTTTTGTCTCACTGTGTAAGGCATGTTTGTCAGCGTAAGGCAGGTTTGTCTCGCTATGTAAGGCAGGTTTGTCTCATGTGTAAGGAAGGTTTGTCTCAGTGTGTAAGGAAGGTTTGTCTCACTGTGTAATGAAGGTTTGTCTCACTGTGTAAGGCAGGTTTGTCTCACTGTGTAAGGCAGGTTTGTCTCACTGTGTAAGGCAGGTTTGTCTCACTGTGTAAGGAAGGTTTGTCTCACTGTGTAAGGCAGGTTTGTCTCGCTGCGTAAGGCAGGTTTGTCTCACTGTGTAAGGTAGGTTTGTCTCACTGTGTAAGGCAGGTATGTCTGGGTGAGGCAGGTTTGTCTCGCTGCGTAAGGCAGGTATGTCTGGGTGAGGCAGGTTTGTCTAGCTGCGTAAAACATTTTTGTCTGTGTAAGGCAGGTTTGTCTCACTGTGTAAGGCAGATTTGTCTCACTGTGTTAGGAAGGTTTGTCTCACGGTGTAAGGCAGGTTTGTCTCACTGTGTAAGGCAGATTTGTCTCTCTGTGTTAGGAAGGTTTGTCTCACTGTGTCAGGCAGGTTTGTCTCCCTGTGTAATGCAGGTTTGTCTCATATTTAAGAAAGGTTTGCCTCACTATGTAAGTAAGGTTTGTCTCACTGTGTAAGGCAGGTTTGTCTCACTGTGTAAAGGCTGGTTTGTCTCACTGTGTAAGGCAGGTTTGTCTCACTGTGAAAGGCAGGTTTGTCTCACTGTGTCAAGAAGGTTTGTCTCACTGTGTAAAGGCTGGTTTGTCTCACTGTGTAAGGCAGGTTTGTCTCACTGTGTAAGGCAGGTTTGTCTCGCTGCGTAAGGCATGTTTGTCTCACTGCGTAAGGCAGGTTTGTCTCGCTGCGTATGGCAGGTTTGTCTCACCGCATAAGGCAGGTTTGTCTCACTGCGTTACGCAGGTTTGTCTCACTGCGTAAGGCATGGTTGTCAGCGTAAGGCAGGTTTGTCTCGCTGCGTAAGGCAAGTTTGTCTCACCGCGTAAGGCAGGTTTGTCTCACTGTGTAAGGCTGGTTTGTCTCACTGCGTAAGAAAGGTTTGTCTCACTGCGTAAGGCAGATTTGTTTGTGTAAGACAGGTGTGTCTCACTACGTAAGGCAGGTTTGTGTCACTGTGTAAGGCAGGTTTGTCTCACTGTGTAAGGCAGGTTTGTCTCACTGTGTAAGGAAGGTTTGTCTCACTGTGTAAGGCAGGATTGTCTCACTGTGTAAGGCAGGTTTGTCTCACTGTGTAAGGCAGGTTTGTCTCACTGTGTAAGGCAGGTTTGTCTCACTGCGTAAGGCAGGTTTGTCTCACAGTGTAAGGCAGGTTTGTCTCACTGTGTAAGGCAGGTTTATCTCACTGTGTAAGGCAGGTTTGTCTCACTGTGTAAGGCAGGTTTGTCTCGCTGCGTAAGGCTGGTTTGTCTCGCTGCGTAAGGCAGGTTTGTCTCACTGTGTAAGGTAGGTTTGTCTCACTGTGTAAGGCATGTATGTCTGGGTGAGGCAGGTTTGTCTCGCTGCGTGAGGCAGGTATGTCTGGGTGAGGCAGGTTTGTCTCGCTGCGAAGGCAGGTTTGTCTAGCTGTGTAAAACATTTTTAGTCTGCGTAAGGCAGGTTTGTCTCAATGTGTAAGGCATTTTTGTCTGTGTAAGGCAGGTTTGTCTCACTGTGTTAGGAAGGTTTGTCTCACTGTGAAAGGCAGGTTTGTCTCACTGTGTAAGGCAGATTTGTCTCTCTGTGTTAGGAAGGTTTGTCTCACTGTGTAAGGCAGGTTTGTCTCACTGCGTAAGGAAGATTTGTCTCACTGTGTAAGGCAGGTTTGTCTCACTGTGTAATGCAGGTTTGTCTCATATTTAAGAAAGGTTTGCCTCACTATATAAGTAAGGTTTGTCTCACTGTGTAAAGGCTGGTTTGTCTCACTGTGTAAGGCAGGTTTGTCTCACTGTGAAAGGCAGGTTTGTCTCACTGTGTCAAGAAGGTTTGTCTCGCTGCGTAAGGCAGGTTTGTCTCACGGTGTAAGGCAGGTTGTCTGTGTAAGGCAGGTTTATCCCAATGTGTAAGGAAGATTTTTCTCATTGTGTAAGGATGGTTTGTCTCACTGTGTACGGCAGGTTTGTCTCACTGTGTAAGGAAGGTTTGTCTCATATTTAAGGAAGGTTTGCCTCACTATCTGAGTAAGGTTTGTCTCACTGTGTAAGGCAGGTTTGCCTCACTGTGTAAGGCAGGTTTGTCGCACTGTGTAAGGCTGGTTTGTCTCTCTGTGTAAGGCTGGTTTGTCTCTCTGTGTAAGGCAGGTTTGTCTCACTGTGTAAGGCAGTTTTGTCAAGCTGTGTCAAGGTTTGTCTCACTGTGTAAGGCAGGTTTGTCTCACTGTGTCAAGAAGGTTTGAATCACTGTGTAAGGCAGGTTTGTCTGTGTCGGCAGTTTTATCTCACTGCGTTACGCAGGTTTGTCTCACTGCGTAAGGCATATTTGTCTGGGTTAGGCAGGTTTGTCTCGCCGCGTAAGGCAGCTTTTTCTTACTGTGTAAGGCAGGTTTGCCTCACTGTGTAAGGCAGGTGTGTCTCACTGCGTAAGGAAGATTTGTCTCACTGTGTAAGGCATGTTTGTCTCACTGTGTAAGCCAAGGGTGTCTCACTGTGTTATGAAGGTTTGTCTCACTGCGTCAGGCAGTTTTGTCTCACTGTGTAATGCAGGTTTGTCTCATGTGTAAGGAAGGTTTGTCTCAGTGTGTAAGGAAGGTTTGTCTCACTGTGTAATGAAGGTTTGTCTCACTGCATAAGGGAGGTTCGTCTCGCTGCGTACGGCAGGTTTGTCTCACTGCGTAAGGCTGATTTGTATCACTGCGTAAGGCAGGTTTGTCTGCGTAAGGCAGGTTTGACTCGCTGCGTAAGTCAGTTTTGTCTCGCTGCGTATGGCAGGTTTGTCTCGCTGCGTAAGGCAGGTTTGTCTCACTGTGTAAGGCAGGTTTGTCTCACTGTGTAATGCAGGTTTGTCTCATATTTAAGAAAGGTTTGCCTTACTATGTAAGTAAGGTTTGTCTCACTGTGTAAAGGCTGGTTTGTCTCACTGTGTAAGGCAGGTTTGTCTCACTGTGAAAGGCAGGTTTGTCTCACTGTGTCAAGAAGGTTTGTCTCGCTGCGTAAGGCAGGTTTGTCTCACTGCGTCAGGCATGTTTATCTCACTGTGTAAGGTAGGTTTGTCTCACTGTGTAAGGCAGGTATGTCTGGGTGAGGCAGGTTTGTCTCGCTGTGTAATGCAGGTTTGTCTCAGTGTGTAAAAAAGGTTTGTCTCGCTGCGTAAGGCTGGTTTGTCTCACTGTGTAATGCAGGTTTGTCTCAGTGTGTAAAAAAGGTTTGTCTCGCTGCGTAAGGCTGGTTTGTCTCACTGTGTAAGACATGTATGTCTGGGTGAGGCAGGTTTGTCTCGCTGCGTGAGGCAGGTATGTCTGGGTGTGGCAGGTTTGTCTCGCTGCGAAGGCAGGTTTGTCTTGCTGTGTAAAACATTTTTAGTCTGCGTAAGGCAGGTTTGTCTCACTGTGTAAGGCAGGTTTGTCTCGCTGTGTAAAGCATTTTTTTCTGTGGAAGGAAGGTATGTCTCACTGTGTAAGGCAGGTTTGTCTCACTGTGTAAGGAAGGTTTGTCTCACTGTGTAAGGCAGGTTTGTCTCACTGTGTAAGGCAGGTTTGTCTCACTGTGTAAGGCAGGTTTGTCTCACTGTGTAAGGAAGGTTTGTCTCACTGTGTAAGGCAGGTTTGTCTCACTGTGTAAGGCAGGTTTGTCTCACTGTGTAAGGCAGGTTTGTCTCACTCTGTATTGCAGGTTTGTCTCGCTGCGTCAGTCAGGTATGTCTCGCTACGTAAAGCATTTTTGTCTGCGCAAGGCAGGTTTGTCTCACTGTGTAATGCAGGTTTGTCTCGCTGCGTAAAGCATTTTTGTCTGCATAAGGCAGGTTTGTCTCGCTGCGTCAGGCAGGTTTGTCTCTCTGCGTAATGCATTTTTGTCTGCGTAAGGCAGGTTTGTCTCCCTGTGTAAGGCAGGTTTGTATCGCTGCGTAAAGCATTTTTGTCTGCGTATGGAAGGTTTGTCTCACTGTGTATTGCAGGTTTGTCTCGCTGTGTAAGGCAGGTCAGTCTCGCTGTGCAAAGCATTTTTGTCTGCGTAAGGCAGGTTTGTCTCACTGTGTAAGGAGGGTTTATCTCACTGTGTAATGCAGGTTTGTCATACGGTGTAAGGCAGGTTTGTCTGTGTAAGGCAGGTTTGTCCCAATGTGTAAGGAAGATTTTTCTCATTGTGTAAGGATGGTTTTTCTCACTGTGTAAGGCAGGTATGTCTCACTGTGTAATGCAGGTTTGTCTCATATTTAAGGAAGGTTTGCCTCACTATCTGAGTAAGGTTTGTCTCACTGTGTAAGGCAGGTTTGCCTCACTGTGTAAGGCAGGTTTGTCTCACTGTGTAAGGCTGGTTTGTCTCTCTGTGTAAGGCAGGTTTGTCTCACTGTGTAAGGCAGTTTTGTCAAGCTGTGTCAAGGTTTGTCTCACTGTGTAAGGCAGGTTTGTCTCACTGTGTCAAGAAGGTTTGAATCACTGTGTAAGGCAGGTTTGTCTGTGTAGGCAGTTTTATCTCACTGCGTTACGCAGGTTTGTCTCACTGCGTAAGGCATATTTGTCTGGGTTAGGCAGGTTTGTCTCGCCGCGTAAGGCAGCTTTTTCTCACTGTGTAAGGCAGGTTTGCCTCACTGTGTAAGGCAGGTGTGTCTCACTGTGTAAAGAAGGTTTGTCTCACTGTGTAAGGCAGGTTTGTCTCACTGCGTAAGGAAGATTTGTCTCACTGTGTAAGGCATGTTTGTCTCACTGTGTAAGGCATGTTTGTCTCACTGTGTAAGGCATGTTTGTCTCACTGTGTAAGGCAGGTTTGTCTCACTGTGTAAGGCAGGTATGTCTCACTGTGTAAGGAAGGTTTGTCTCACTGTGTAAGGCAGGTTTGTCTCACTGCGTAAGGAAGATTTGTCTCACTGTGTAAGGCATGTTTGTCTCACTGTGTAAGGCAAGTGTGTCTCACTGTGTAAGGAACGTATGTCTCACTGCGTCAGGCAGTTTTGTCTCACTGTGTAATGCAGGTTTGTCTCGCTGCGTACGGCAGGTTTGTCTCACTGCGTAAGGCTGATTTGTCTCACTGCGTAAGGCAAGTTTGTCTGCGTAAGGCAGGTTTGACTCGCTGCGTAAGGGAGGTTTGTCTCGCTGCGTAAGGCAGGTTTGTCTCGCTGCGTAAGGCAGGTTTGTCTCACCGCAAAGGCAGGTTTGTCTCGCTGCGTAAAGCATTTTGGTCTGCGTAAGGCAGTTTGTCTCACTGTGTAATGCAGGTTTCTCTCGCTGCGTAAAGCATTTTTGTCTGCGTAAGGAATGTTTGTCTCACTGTGTAAGGCAGGTTTGTCTCACTGTGTATTGCAGGTTTGTCTCACTGTGTAAGGCAGGTTTGTCTCACTGTGTAAGGAAGGTTTGTCTCATTGTATAAGGCAGGTTTGTCTCACTGTGTAAGGCATCTTTGTCTCACTGTGTAAGGCAGGTTTGTCTCAATGTGTAAGGACGGTTTGTTTTGCAGTGTAAGGCAGGTTTTTCTCGCTGCGTAAAGCATTTTTGTCTGTGTAAGGCACGTTTGTCTCACTGTGTAACGCAGATTTGTCTCACTGTGTAAGGCAGGTTTGTCTCACTGTGTAAGGCATATTTGTCTCACTGTGTTAGGAAGGTTTGTCTCACTGAGTAAGGCAGATTTGTCTCACTGTGTAATGCAGGTTTGTCTCATATTTCAGGAAGGTTTGCCTCACTATGTAAGTAAGTTTTGTCTCACTGTGTAAGGCAGGTTTGTCTCACTGTGTAATGCAGTTTGTCTCACTGTGTAAGGCTGGTTTGTCTCACTGTGTAAGGCAGGTTTGTCTCACTGTGTGAGGCAGGTGTGTCTCACTGTGTCGAGAAGGTTTGTTACACTCTGTAAGGCTGGTTTGTCTGTGTAGGCAGGTTTGTCTCACTGCGTTACGCAGTTTTGTCTCACTGCGTAAGGCATGTTTGTCAGCGTAAGGCAGGTTTGTCTCGCTATGTAAGGCAGGTTTGTCTCATGTGTAAGGAAGGTTTGTCTCAGTGTGTAAGGAAGGTTTGTCTCACTGTGTAATGAAGGTTTGTCTCACTGTGTAAGGCAGGTTTGTCTCACTGTGTAAGGCAGGTTTGTCTCACTGTGTAAGGAATGTTTGTCTCACTGTGTAAGGCAGGTTTGTCTCGCTGCGTAAGGCAGGTTTGTCTCACTGTGTAAGGTAGGTTTGTCTCACTGTGTAAGGCAGGTATGTCTGGGTGAGGCAGGTTTGTCTCGCTGCGTAAGGCAGGTATGTCTGGGTGAGGCAGGTTTGTCTCGCTGCTTAAGGCAGGTTTGTCTAGCTGCGTAAAACATTTTTGTCTGTGTAAGGCAGGTTTGTCTCACTGTGTAAGGCAGATTTGTCTCACTGTGTTAGGAAGGTTTGTCTCACGGTGTAAGGCAGATTTGTCTCACTGTGTAAGGCAGATTTGTCTCTCTGTGTTAGGAAGGTTTGTCTCACTGTGTAAGGCAGGTTTGTCTCCCTGTGTAATGCAGGTTTGTCTCATATTTAAGAAAGGTTTGCCTCACTATGTAAGTAAGGTTTGTCTCACTGTGTAAGGCAGGTTTGTCTCACTGTGTAAAGGCTGGTTTGTCTCACTGTGTAAGGCAGGTTTGTCTCACTGTGAAAGGCAGGTTTGTCTCACTGTGTCAAGAAGGTTTGTTTCACTGTGTAAAGGCTGGTTTGTCTCACTGTGTAAGGCAGGTTTGTCTCACTGTGTAAGGCAGGTTTGTCTCGCTGCGTAAGGCAGGTTTGTCTCACCGCGTAAGGCAGGTTTCTCTCGCTGCGTATGGCAGGTTTGTCTCACCGCATAAGGCAGGTTTGTCTCACTGCGTTACGCAGGTTTGTCTCACTGCGTAAGGCATGTTTGTCAGCGTAAGGCAGGTTTGTCTCGCTGCGTAAGGCAAGTTTGTCTCACCGCGTAAGGCAGGTTTGTCTCACTGTGTAAGGCTGGTTTGTCTCACTGCGTAAGAAAGGTTTGTCTCACTGCGTAAGGCAGATTTGTTTGTGTAAGACAGGTGTGTCTCACTACGTAAGGCAGGTTTGTGTCACTGTGTAAGGCAGGTTTGTCTCACTGTGTAAGGCAGGTTTGTCTCACTGTGTAAGGAAGGTTTGTCTCACTGTGTAAGGCAGGTTTGTCTCACTGTGTAAGGCAGGTTTGTCTCACTGTGTAAGGCAGGTTTGTCTCACTGCGTAAGGCAGGTTTGTCTCACGGTGTAAGGCAGGTTTGTCTCACTGTGTAAGACAGGTTTGTCTCACTGTGTAAGGCAGGTTTGTCTCACTGTGTAAGGCAGGTTTGTCTCGCTGCGTAAGGCTGGTTTGTCTCGCTGCGTAAGGCAGGTTTGTCTCACTGTGTTAGGAAGGTTTGTCTCACTGTGTAAGGCAGGTTTGTCTCACTGTGTAAGGCAGATTTGTCTCTCTGTGTTAGGAAGGTTTGTCTCACTGTGTAAGGCAGGTTTGTCTCACTGCGTAAGGAAGATTTGTCTCACTGTGTAAGGCAGGTTTGTCTCACTGTGAAAGGCAGGTTTGTCTCACTGTGTCAAGAAGGTTTGTCTCGCTGCGTAAGGCAGGTTTGTCACACGGTGTAAGGCAGGTTGTCTGTGTAAGGCAGGTTTGTCCCAATGTGTAAGGAAGATTTTTCTCATTGTGTAAGGATGGTTTGTCTCACTGTGTACGGCAGGTTTGTCTCACTGTTTAATGCAGGTTTGTCTCATATGTAAGGAAGGTTTGCCTCACTGTATGAGTAAGGTTTGTCTCACTGTGTAAGGCAGGTTTGCCTCACTGTGTAAGGCAGGTTTGTCTCACTGTGTAAGGCTGGTTTGTCTCTCTGTGTAAGGCAGGTTTGTCTCTCTGTGTAAGGCATGTTTGTCTCACTGTGTAAGGCAGTTATGTCAAGCTGTGTCAAGGTTTGTCTCACTGTGTAAGGCAGGTTTGTCTCACTGTGTCAAGAAGGTTTGAATCACTGTGTAAGGCAGGTTTGTCTGTGTCGGCAGTTTTATCTCACTGCGTTACGCAGATTTGTCTCACTGCGTAAGGCATATTTGTCTGGGTTAGGCAGGTTTGTCTCGCCGCGTAAGGCAGCTTTTTCTTACTGTGTAAGGCAGGTTTGCCTCACTGTGTAAGGCAGGTGTGTCTCACTGTGTAAAGAAGGTTTGTCTCACTGTGTAAGGCAGGTTTGTCTCACTGCGTAAGGAAGATTTGTCTCACTGTGTAAGGCATGTTTGTCTCACTGTGTAAGGCAAGTGTGTCTCACTGTGTTAGGAAGGTTTGTCTCACTGCGTCAGGCAGTTTTGTCTCACTGTGTAATGCAGGTTTGTCTCATGTGTAAGGAAGGTTTGTCTCAGTGTGTAAGGAAGGTTTGTCTCACTGTGTAATGAAGGTTTGTCTCACTGCATAAGTGAGGTTCGTCTCGCTGCGTACGGCAGGTTTGTCTCACTGCGTAAGGCTGATTTGTCTCACTGCATAAGGCAGGTTTGTCTGCGTAAGGCAGGTTTGACTCGCTGCGTATGGCAGGTTTGTCTCGCTGCGTATGGCAGGTTTGTCTCGCTGCGTAAGGCAGGTTTGTCTCACTGTGTAAGGCAGGTTTGTCTCACTGCGTAAGGAAGATTTGTCTCACTGTGTAAGGCAGGTTTGTCTCACTGTGTAATGCAGGTTTGTCTCATATTTAAGAAAGGTTTGCCTTACTATGTAAGTAAGGTTTGTCTCACTGTGTAAAGGCTGGTTTGTCTCACTGTGTAAGGCAGGTTTGTCTCACTGTGAAAGGCAGGTTTGTCTCACTGTGTCAAGAAGTTTTGTCTCGCTGCGTAAGGCAGGTTTGTCTCACTGCGTCAGGCATGTTTGTCTCACTGTGTAAGGTAGGTTTGTCTCGCTGTGTAAGGCAGGTCAGTCTCGCTGCGTAAAGCATTTTTGTCTGCGTAAGGCAGGTTTGTCTCACTGTGTAAGGAGGGTTTATCTCACTGTGTAATGCAGGTTTGTCATACGGTGTAAGGCAGGTTTGTCTGTGTAAGGCAGGTTTGTCCCAATGTGTAAGGAAGATTTTTCTCATTGTGTAAGGATGGTTTGTCTCACTGTGTAAGGCAGGTATGTCTCACTGTGTAATGCAGGTTTGTCTCACTGTGGAAGGCTGGTTTGTCTCTCTGTGTAAGGCAGGTTTGTCTCACTGTGTAAGGAAGTTTTGTCTCACTGTGTATGGCATGTTTGTCTCATTGTGTAAGGCCGGTTTGTCTCACTGTGTAAGGAACGTTTGTCTCACTGTGTAAGGCAGGTTTGTCTCACTGTGTAAGGCAGGTTTGTCTCACTGTGTAAGGCAGGTTTGTCTCACTGCATAAGGCAGGTTTGTCTCACTGTTTAAGGAAGGTTTGTCTCACTGCGTAAGGAAGATTTGTCTCACTGTGTAAGGTAGTTTTGTCTCACTCTGTAAGGCATGTTTGTCTCAGTGTGTAAGGCAGTTTTGTCTCACTGTGTAATGCAGGTTTGTCTCATGTGTAAGGAAGGTTTGTCTCAGTGTGTAAGGAAGGTTTGTCTCAGTGTGTAAGGAAGGTTTGTCTCACTGTGTAATGAAGGTTTGTCTCACTGCGTAAGGGAGGTTCGTCTCGCTGCGTACGGCAGGTTTGTCTCACTGCGTAATGCTGATTTGTCTCACTGTGTAAGGCAGGTTTGTCTGCGTAGGACCGGTTTGACTCGCTGCGTAAGTCAATTTTGTCTCGCTGCATAAGGCAGATTTGTCTCGCTGCATGAGGCAGGTTTGTCTCACTGTGTAAGTCAGATTTGTCTCACTGTGTAAGGCAGGTTTGTCTCGCTGCGTAAGGCAGGTTTGTCTCGCTGCGTAAGGCAGGTTTGTCTCGCTGCTTAAGGCAGGTTTGTCTCACTGTGTAAGGCAGGTTTGTCTCGCTGCGTAAAGCATTTTTGTCTGCGTAAGGCAGGTTTATCTCACTGTGTAAGGCGGGTTTGTCTCACTGTGTAAGGCAGGTTTGTCTCACTGTGTAAGGATGGTTTGTCTCACCGTGTAAGGCAGGTTCGTCTGTGTAAGGCAGGTTTGTCTCAATGCATAAGGAAGATTTGTCTCATCGTGTAAGGCAGATTTGTCTTACTTTATAAGGCTGGTTTGTCTCACTGTGTAAGGCAGGTTTGTATCACTGTGAAAGGCAGGTTTGTCTCACTGTGTCAAGAAGGTTTGTCTCGCTGCGTAAGGCAGGTTTGTCTCACTGCGTCAGGCATGTTTGTCTCACTGTGTAAGGTAGGTTAGTCTCACTGTGTAAGGCAGGTATGTCTGGGTGAGGGAGGTTTGTCTCGCTGCGTACGGCAGGTTTGTCTCGCTGCGTAAAACATTTTTAGTCTGCGTAAGGCAGGTTTGTCTCAATGTGTAAGGCATTTTTGTCTGTGTAAGGCAGGTTTGTCTCACTGTGTAAGGCAGATTTGTCTCACTGTGTTAGGAAGGTTTGTCTCACTGTGTAAGGCAGGTTTGTCTCTCTGTGTTAGGAAGGTTTGTCTCACTGTGTAAGGCAGGTTTGTCCCACTGCGTAAGGAAGATTTGTCTCACTGTGTAAGGCAGGTTTGTCTCACTGTGTAAGGCAGGTTTGTCTCACTGTGAAGGCTGTTTTGTCTCACTGTGTAAGGCAGTTTTGTCTCACTGTGTAAGGCAGGTTTGTCTCACTGTGTAAGGCAGTTTTGTCTCACTGTGTAATGCAGGTTTGTCTCAGTGTGTAAAAAAGTTTTGTCTCGCTGCGTAAGGCTGGTTTGTCTCACTGTGTAAGACATGTATGTCTGGGTGAGGCAGGTTTGTCTCGCTGCGTGAGGCAGGTATGTCTGGGTGTGGCAGGTTTGTCTCGCTGCGAAGGCAGGTTTGTCTAGCTCTGTAAAACATTTTTAGTCTGCGTAAGGCAGGTTTGTCTCACTGTGTAAGGCAGGTTTGTCTCGCTGCGTAAAGCATTTTTTTCTGTGGAAGGAAGGTATGTCTCACTGTGTAAGGCAGGTTTGTCTCACTGTGTAAGGAAGGTTTGTCTCACTGTGTAAGGCAGGTTTGTCTCACTGTGTAAGGCAGGTTTGTCTCACTGTGTAAGGCAGGTTTGTCTCACTGTGTAAGGAAGGTTTGTCTCACTGTGTAAGGCAGGTTTGTCTCACTGTGTAAGGCAGGTTTGTCTCACTGTGTAAGGCAGGTTTGTCTCACTCTGTATTGCAGTTTTGTCTCGCTGCGTCAGTCAGGTATGTCTCGCTGCGTAAAGCATTTTTGTCTGCGCAAGGCAGGTTTGTCTCACTGTGTAATGCAGGTTTGTCTCGCTGCGTAAAGCATTTTTGTCTGCATAAGGCAGGTTTGTCTCGCTGCGTCAGGCAGGTTTGTCTCTCTGCGTAATGCATTTTTGTCTGCGTAAGGCAGGTTTGTCTCACTGTGTAAGGCAGGTTTGTATCGCTGCGTAAAGCATTTTTGTCTGCGTATGGAAGGTTTGTCTCACTGTGTATTGCAGGTTTGTCTCGCTGTGTAAGGCAGGTCAGTCTCGCTGCGTAAAGCATTTTTGTCTGCGTAAGGCAGGTTTGTCTCACTGTGTAAGGAGGGTTTATCTCACTGTGTAATGCAGGTTTGTCATACGGTGTAAGGCAGGTTTGTCTGTGTAAGGCAGGTTTGTCCCAATGTGTAAGGAAATTTTTTCTCATTGTGTAAGGATGGTTTGTCTCACTGTGTAAGGCAGGTATGTCTCACTGTGTAATGCAGGTTTGTCTCATATTTAAGGAAGGTTTGCCTCACTATCTGAGTAAGGTTTGTCTCACTGTGTAAGGCAGGTTTGCCTCACTGTGTAAGGCAGGTTTGTCTCACTGTGTAAAGCTGTTTTGTCTCTCTGTGTAAGGCAGGTTTGTCTCACTGTGTAAGGAAGTTTTGTCTCACTGTGTATGGCATGTTTGTCTCATTGTGTAAGGCCGGTTTGTCTCACTGTGTAAGGAACGTTTGTCTCACTGTGTAAGGCAGGTTTGTC